>QVRM01006240.1:75000-262500 GCA_003439945.1 Dermanyssus gallinae | reverse complement strand
CTGGCCGGGTGGCCATTCGTGGTCATTGTGCACAATATCCAAAGTAGGTAAGGAAAAAGGCGACAACAATAAAGACAATGCTCCTTTGTAATTCACAGACGGCAATGTAGCAGAAACAATGTTTGTCTTAAAACATATACTGAAACAATTGAAAGTAATTCTGATACCATGACCGTAGAAGCAATAATGAGCAACACTACCGGCAGTAACATGAGCAGAACGGATGATCATAATAATAATAATAATCCTGTTATAATTTCACGTATATAACGTAATCGTAAATCCAAACAAATGTATACGATACCACTACAGTTAATAAAAATAGCCAAGCAGCATAAAACATCATTGCAAAGAAATGGAATTTGGTTAGCAAAGCAACAAGAACAAAAACAAACATCGAAAATAACAACAACAACAGTAACAACAAGAACTATGCGAATTCTAACAAAGCAGTAATTGCAACAACAAAAACAACGAAGCAATCCTTCGCAATATCCATACTTCACCGGTTGATTTGACAGCAATATAAAAACGATCAAGCGGTGCCGTGAAAGAGTGAGCGAGAGAGGCAACTCGAGGATGATCAACCCACATCATACACTCAGCTCGAATTCGTGTTCAATCCGATAATCGTACTGTTTAACTTTCCACGATGCAGCATGCGATGCGAAAACAGAAACAATAGTTCTGTCTGTTTGTTCTGGTCCTGTATGTGATGTGAATGAACAAATCCCAGGTTGAGCTTAGTGGGCCTAATTGGTGTACCGGGGTCTCGCTGCACTCACCAGGTGTGTCGACTAAATAGACCTTCGGCGACTGGGACACCCGAATTGTCTGCATGACGCTTCGCGTCACGCCAGGCTTTGCGCCGATCCGGGCCGCTTCGTTCTTAAGTCCGGTGTACTCCTGTCGAATGGCGTTGATCAGCGAAGATTTTCCTAACGAACGAAGCAGTATCCAACGACAGCCACGACAGTAAAAAACGTACAATTAGCTTCGGAAAGGACTTTCATCTTGGCTGTATTCAAACAATCGAGACGATTATGCTTAACTTGATTCCAGAAACATATATATATATATGATATAGACACGGGCGACAGCCTCTTGTGCATTGCCACAACTGTTGAAAATGTGTAATGATGGAAGTTTTAAGCTCAATGAGGAATTACTGACTTTAAATAAATGTGCCGTCCGGAGAAGACGACCCCATATATATAGGCATTATACGTGGATTTATTTAACTCATAATGGGGTGTAAACAATTGTCCCCCAGTGAACGTGAGGAGTTGCATAACTTCGCAATAACTTTCTCAGTAATTCCCCCCCTCCCCTCCTAAGGCAAAAAATCTAATTTTTTTAGAGTCCCCGATTAATGCATATATCCGACACTCTCTCCGCTTACGAAACAGATTAACGGAAATGGACAGGTGAATGACCATCGAAAGTGAGTCATTTACGGCAGCGTCCCAGACGAGTGTCCTCCCACTCTCAAAGGTTGTTATGCTCATTCCATGAGGTCGACACAAGTCGTCTTGGTATATTCCTGCAGGCCCGAGAACACAAGTGTAGCCAAAAGACCTTAGAGCACGAGCTCTATGATTGGGCTGCAGGATAAGCCATGGTGAGACCTCCTCGCCACAGCTGCACTCACGTTCCTCGACTAGCCAGGTCCCAAGGCGATGACCGAGGCTAATTCTGATGATAAAGTCCTATAAAAGGGTTCTAACAAGATCACCTGGCCAGCACCACTAGATGAACCTGCTCGAATACGTGCTTCGTTTACCTCGACCTCTGCTGAATCAATACAATCTGCTAGACACATATCCTCCAATAACGCAATCAAAGCTTGCCTGCAACATAGGGTCCTAAACTGTTCCAGAGTATTGGTATTTTATGTTAAGTTAATCCCACGGAGAACGTGGTTCACGGCGACATCCACTCCTGGGGGCCACCCTGTTACCGCCGGCGAACCTGACGGTGTCCAGGGGCGACGTAAGAGAAGCCAACGCTCACCCCCTGAGGACCCGTTAGTAGTCAAGGGGCTGGAGCCTGGTTACATGCCCTACCCTGTCCACGAATAGGGACGCTTTTGAATGATGAGACGACGCGCATCAGCACAGGATTGCGGCTTGGTGTCGACCTAGTTGTTCCTCACCGATGTCGTTGTGGTTACTTTGTAGACGCTTTGGCGCATCATGGCTTATCATGCGCCTTAAGTGCAGGCCGAAGAGCACGCCACTCGGCATTAAATGACACTTTCAGTCGAGCACTGAGGTCTGCTGGCTTTCCGTGCGGACTAGAACCTCCGGGCCTATCCAGAGACCACGGAAAAAGGCCTGACGGTCTTACTCTAACCCCCTTTGAGCGTGGTCGCATGCTTGTTTGGGACGCAACTGTAACCGACTCATTAGCCCCTTCGATGGTCGGTGCAGGTGCGGACCAGGCAGGTCATGCGTTTAGGTTAGCAGAGGCTAACAAATGTAGAAAATACTCTGGCGTTGGTTATCCGCACCAATTTTGTCCGTTGGCTTTTGAAACAATGAGACGACCAGGCCCGCTTACATTGAAATTGATTCAGCGCGTGGGTAGAAGCCTTAACCTCTCTACGGGAGACTCAAGAGCATCGGAATTTTTGCGTCAGAGGCTGTCGCTCGACATCCAACGAGAAAACGCAGCATCTGTTCGGGGCACATTGTTGAACTGGGCTAATCCCGGGTTAGAGAACCCGTAACCACACGTTAACGCGTTCTCTCCAAAGTGCTAACATAATAATGTAATGGTATAGGTCAGGCACATGCGAGACAACTAGCCCTTAGAAGGTGGTCATGTCGAACGCTGTTAAAAGCAGCTTGAAAGTCTAGTTTGACTATGACCATGCCCTCAGACCTGTACTGAATATACACTATAGACTCGCGCAGCATAGACAGTCGCTCACTTCTAGTAGCAAAGCTGAGCCCTATTACTTCACAGATTAAAGCCGTATTCCTCTAACGAGCAATCTTCGCTGCTATCCAATGAAGCATGCATTAGAGCTGTGTGCCATCCTTCTATGGATGGCACTCCTGGCAAAAAGCCTTTTTTTTTCAAAGCAAATAAAAGCCCTAAAAGTGATAGGCAAGATATCTGCTGGCGGCCCCACCGTAATATATTATCGACGAGCTTGAAAAGTGCATCGGCCAGGGCCTCCGCTCTTGTACCCGTTGTCCGAGAAAGTATCTGTTGAGCAATCCTTGGTTTAATAAAGTCAGCAGAACCGCAGCAGAGCTTCTGGAAAAGCTTCCCACTGCGGTATATATCGTCTCTTGACACATCATGAAAGCTACCCGCAGGGGACACCTCAGCAGGGAGCATCAGTCTACCTTAAGTCCGTCGGTGCGCAGGGATGCTTGCCGCGTAGTGCCTCCACGTGGTCGGGCTCGACACCACACGTGTCGCGCACCTTACAGCGCCGGACACATCACCATAGGCCAGTTTTGCAATGATTTGCCTTCTTCAAGGTTTCTTGGAAGTGCTAACTGTCCTGCCATTTTATGGTAACCGAATCGACCAGCCAATCCCCCGAGTCTGAGATCGTTCTCGACGTCCCTGAAGTTTGAACGTATGAACGTCTGCCCAGGATCGCGAGTCACTCTCACTGGAGGCGTTTGGGAGGCGAAGGAGGCAACAGGAGCAAACAATAATAGAGACAACGATGCCGAATCAGCCAGAGCCAACTGATTTGCTCTTTCGTATGTACGGCATGTCCGTCGCAGCATGCATCCACTTGCTATATGACCCGTGCGTTTACACTTGAAACATCGACTGGCGGTCCACTTCCAAATTCACATTGTGCACAGTGCAGCCTAAAAATGGCAGCGAAGCGAGTGGCTGCCGTTTGTTAGTGCGTAAATGACGAAATTCAATCACACCGAATGCGGACAGTTCCAAAAAGTAGTTCACTTTCTGTGAAACGCGCCGCGGATGCTCGGAATCTTGAAATTGATGTATTTCTCCACCACCGAAAATTCTGCATGAAGGAAATATCTCATGGGCGATTGAACATCTTCATTAGGGAGCTCTCCGCAAATCAGTCTTCTTCTGTGCATTTGTTTGTTGCTTGCATATGATCACTTTGAATGCGTTCCACCTGGAGGAAAATGAACATACGCCGACAGATGTCCATCGAGCCAGCTTGAATGAAGTCTTTTAGTTTCTCCAGCTGCTTCTGTTCGTCCACGGAGTCGGGCGTCGCGCCGATACTTCACGCTACGATAGTGAAACAGCTCAAAACATAAACAAACACCCTCTACGATGACGCTGTAGGTCGAACGCAACAGTCTGTCAGGATAAACCTGGTAGAAACCCCGACAGCACTAACTGGTGGACTTTTGAGTATGCTTTGCATCTCACTCGAAGTCTCTTAGTTTGCGCTGTCAATGCTGCAAGTTTCTTTGCGATGTCTTGCTTTAACTATATACACGAATCATGTCAACAGGAGCAGATGTAGAACACGTCCGTTCTCCATCGCATAAAAACCGAAGAAAATGTGTATATATATGCGTGTGTGTAGGTGTATATTAGCTCTTTATTATGTGTTAAATTTACCTTTACGTTTTCAACGTCACGTATATATAACATACATAACGATATGTATTATATAATTGTAGATAGATAAATATAAGCAATAAACGTTGGCACCTATATAAAGTTGACTATAAAACATGGCATACCGACGTTAGGCACACCGATGATCATGATATTATGTTCGCTTTTAGCAAAATCAATGTTCTCGTCGATGAACGCACGAATCGCCTTTACACAAGCCGGGATGATCTTAGTGATATTATAATTTCCCAACGCAGAGCAGAAGATTGGCTTTGTCTGTAGTGGCACCTTGCACGCCGCCGTCTCTGGAAAATACGAGATACTATGCACCGTTATGAATGGCCCCTATTCAAGAATTTAAAAAACACATGTAATAGCTTCATATATTGGCAGCACGCATGCAGGCTCAACGGTTCCTCTAATGTTTTCCAGGTATTTGTCTAGCTCGAAGTTCGGAAATTACTCCAATTGTATTCCATTGTTTCCAGCTCTAAGAAAGCAAATATAATATATAATAAGGCAACTATTATCGGTCAAGACAAACACTTAGTAGCGAGAGACAAGACGAAATCTGGCTAAATAGCCCCCATGTACGTACATGGCTTTTATCGAGCAATGTTTGTGGTATACGTACAGCTGCACGCGTCTAATATCAGCACAGCATACGCACGAAAACGCATCAATAGGTTGTCTTATTAAAGTATTGCAGGCACCAACCAGAATTCAGGATGTAGTTCTTGAGGTAGGGTACTGTTGCCCTAGGAATCCTGTCGACCTTATTAAGGACAAGCACATGCGGCCGGGCAATCCGAAGTTTTTCAAGAAACTTCTGATTTCTTCCGCTGAGTGGAGCCCGTGCATCGTGCACCTCAATTACGCAATCGACCCTCGATAGCTTGCGCTCCACCTGGACGAAAATGAACATAGACTGACAGACTTTAGACACCAGCCAAATACGCAACAGTATAGTAACCGCTACATCTCTTTGATTTCAGCCAGAGCCAGCACACCAAGAACCTCGGCGTATCGATGAGATTTGTTTGTGCAATACGACTAATACAATTTCTTTACAACCACATTTATTATTTAGTTTTATTTATTGATTAATACTAATACAAATGTAGAGTCAGCTGTTCACAGTTACTGTGTTGCCGTGTTTTGATGCTCTCCGCAAAATTGTGGTTTTAGTGGTGATTCTGCAGCCCTCACATAGTGAAGTTGTACCACGACGAACGGAGTGCAGTTCCTGGAACTATCTGAATATCTTCTAGAGTTCCGTACTGTCTTGGAAAACACAATTTCGTACTGCCTTGGAAACGCAACCTTTACCTACAGTACCTGCCAAATACAGTTCAGTCGATGAATTGCCCGCCAAGAAGTCGAGGCCGCAGTGACGCAGAGGTGGCGCAGAGAACTACTGTGTGTAGGGTTGCTTGCTTAAATACCGGAGTTGTTGCTTTTTTATATTAAAAAAAGGGAAACACACGCATAGGGTTACTACAGCAACTACCAACAGCGGTTAAAATGGCAAACGCAACAAGAGGCGGTGTCACAGATAAGGCCACCGGGCAAGCCCCGACACATGTAACCATGAATTGCATCAGGTGCTGCAGTCTTTTTTACATGGAACTGGTGTACAGTGTGTGGGCTGCTCGTACTATTCTCACGAGCAGTGTCTATCAGCCGCCAGCCAGACCCTCGCACAGCAAAATCCGAATGGGTACATTTGTGCCCTCTGCCGTGTAAGTGACCCAGTTACGGGCAGAGGGCACATCTGTACCCATTGCGGCAATATTTTGCCTCGGGTTTATGCGGCGCTCGGAAGCTCGGCGGACCGGGTGCTCGCCGACGTGCTAGCAATGGTATTCCAAAGGGGCATCCCTATCGAGAGAACGTTAATTGACTTGTGCAGGAAAGTCCATGGCCAGTCGCAATCTCAGATCAAGATGCAGAAGACGCCCGCCGCCAATGGTGGTTAGAAAGGACGAACTTCTTTCTGGGATCGCAGAATTCGCTTCGTCACAATTAAGCTTGCTAAAACGGAAGCACTCAACTTCCGAAGAGGGGGCAGAATTGCAGGGAAAATGATACTCTTCATATTGGAGGCTACCCTCTTGCCTACGTTAGCAACTTTTCTTATTTGGGACTAATGCTGCCTTACAACGGGGCAGGGTTCTCAGGGCACGTTATGAAAGGATGCAGGAAACACCTGATAGCGGCAACGTCTATCAAAAGCCACAGGGTCTATCCCTCGCCACGGCCATCCGCCTCTTCGACTTAAAAGTTGCTCGTGTCGCCACTTACGGAATTGACTTAATATGAGAGCATCCGACCGTGAGAAACCTGGATCAACTGAACCAAGTGTGTCCAGCCTTCCTCAAGCGGACCCTGGGGCTCCACACGTCAACGCGCAACCGACTCGTTTACTTACTCCCGGTTTGTCCGCTCCTCGCGAAAGATTTGAGGCGTCGTTTCAACCTCCCCCGCACCGCGGCCTTCGACGAATGCATTGAAAGATGAAAAGTACAGATGGCCGAACTCGATCCGGATTTTTTTTAACACCGGCGCAATGAGAAACGCGGAGTCGAAGGAACCATATCGTACTAACAGACATGTGATAACACAATACGCTGTGCATGGTTTCCACCACACCCTATGTAGACGGTCTGAGCATCATGAAGAGCATGACAACTGTGTTTATAACCGCTGCGGGAAAGTCTGCACTAAATATCATGCTGCAGAATGCCCCTTTGTGCAATCATTGTTTCGTAGGCACTTTGAGCAGAAGCGTTCTACAAAGCACCGGCAGTGTTGGACAACACATGAATGGAACCGCTCTTCGAGCAGCGTCACATTCTCACGTCACCTTTCACCATAAACTGTGCCATCGCACTAAGTTCCATACTCTTCCTATGCGCATTTTGCGGCCTCATCATCATGAAGCATGTCGGTCAGCGCCAGCTATCTGGATGTTAGGTCAGTAACATGTTCCGGAGATCCGCAGAGAGAGCATATACAACATATTCAATATATGTCCAAGATTGACGGAAACAGGCGTTCGAGGCGTAATAAACATATGTAATATAATGTAATCAAACTCTCTACTTTAAGATGATGTAATACCAAATCAAATAAACTAATACAAATGCCTCAATTACGAAGAAAAATAAATCTCGTCACCAACCTCAGATGGAATTACTTAAAATCGACCAGTCCCAAAATAACGGCCCTCTCCAACTAAGCGACTCAAGCTGTTTCAGCGTCCAGAAGAAAGTCTTGATCTTTCGACAGGGGATTCGAACTTATCAGAGTTTTTGCGTTAAAGGCTGTCGCTCAATAAACTACGAGAAAATGCAGCATTTATAATAGGGGCATTATTAGATAGGGCTAACCAAGGGTTAGACGGCATGTGATCACGTCGATGTATCTATAAATATATATATTAACTCAGCTTGCAAAGACAATTATAGGTAGACGAAAAGCTGCTACTACTACTGTCCTTTTTTGCTGACGGTTTACGTTCGGAGCAGCCGCTAAAAGTGCACTCAATTAGATGGTACACTTCTGTAAACCAATGGCGCCATTTACTTTATTGGTTTCGAATCATTTTTGGCGCAGCGATGGCTACGCCTAGGCTCGTTTTGTTCGCTTATGCACACACAAACACTAATGAGATTCGTGGGCTAGTCATCACATCGCTTGCGACGGATAAGCCCACGCAATATGTGTGCACATCTTTCTGCCCTTGCGAAACGGGCCTTGCGGGACGAAGCGGCCACCACAACAACAGCAACAAGAACAATAACGGAAACATCGATACTTCCGAATGTAGTTCGTATGTCTTTCCGTCAAGTCGCATTACTGTGTTCGGTCGGTCAATTCTCACGAGACGGCACCTAATGCTGTCGAAGTTACAGGTACTGCCGAAAGCGCTGTAAGGATCGATCAGCCAGGGCAACTCAAGCTCCTCTGGTCGTCTGTGGATACGTCGCAGTTCTTGTTGCAACAAGCAATTGAACCAAGCTTGGCATTCACCCTTAGTATTCAAAACCTTAGAACGATTGTTATTATCATATTATTATTGATGCGCTTCGTGCGACCGTGCGTTCTTAAAGGCGCATCTTCTCAGCAGCATGCCGATACTGTTACGCGCTTTGTCCCCATATCGGCTGGCTTTTAGCCTAATTTGCACAATCAAACTCGGATTGGATTTGCACGATCAAATTCTACGTAATGGTATATCCGGTCTTAACTGCTGAAATTCACGATGTGTCATCATCAGTGGCAGGTATCTTCATTATTTTCCATTCGGTGCGTACTAAATTCGTATTCTATAACATTCGTTGAAATATTCGTTAGGCGTTTTAAATATTTTATACAAATAATACAAAAAATCGATATTTTATCACGATTCAAGCAAAATCACCGTGCTCCGATTTTGAATCTGCTGCATTCTCGTCACGTTAATTTGATGGTAATAAATCAAAGTTATAGAAACCAAAGTCACGTTAGCCAACATATTCGATATTGATCAGAATAGTATTGGTTCTAAAATAAAGAGTAATATTAATAAATAAAATTATAAGAATAAATGCAATATAAACACTCCATACTAGCCTTTGATGGCCTTGAAAAGCTGTGAACCTGTGTACACATATAAACCACTCATGAGAACAATAAAACCTATTTATGTATCTATTTATTAATAATATCTACCTACTTGGGTAATGAAAAAAACATGAGAGAAGCATTAGGTGCACTAAAGGACTAACTATTTTATTGGTAAATCAAATTGACTTTGGTATAAGAGTTCAAATGCGTTTATATTCTAATAATCATAACAATCATATATATATATATATAAACGAACCACTACGTCACAAAGAGTATCACCAGAAAACAGTTATGTATATATATATATTATTACAAACAAAATGTATATTTTCTCCACCACGAACTACCCGTAGAACCTTCTCTGTTAATGATAAACCCAGACACAAAAATGAATGCTCGGCACAATGTTCTTACCGCCTTCATTCCCTCTAGGCCGCCGTGTTTGCTGGGAAACCACTTTGAAATGATGGCCGTTGTCTTTTTCGAGACGACTTTCTGCATCTTGGCCTGCGTGGCCTACTTGACGGGCACTGTATAAATTCCGGACACGTTCACTGCGACGATTCCACTATGAAGATGAAGTTGTAGCACAAAGCTTGTGTTGGTGTGATCATCCTTTTAACTAATATACACTCACACACGCACGCCCATCAGAAATCGGCTAATTGCTTGTAATTACGCCCGAAATTGTTGAATTTCGGTTGTCGGTGAGCAGAGCGCGCGCGAAACTTTTTCACGACAACCAGCACAACAACTGAATCTGCTGGATACTACCGGGTCTACTAGGTAAATGTTGCTTTCGTAGTTCAACGCGCGGTTAACACATGATTGGCTGCCTCGAATTTGACTGATCGAACGCGATGATGGCTTGTTGCGATTTACCAAGAGCACTAAAAGAGCAAGCACAGATAACTTTATGGAACAGCAACGTAGCGAGCACCTTTACCAACAGCGGCGCTGTTTCTCTGCGCGTGTTGCTTGGCGCCCGGTTTGTTATTGTTTTGATGTTCGACGAACAGTGGTACTCAATGCACTATCCAGACGACTCACAATCATGGTACTGTTGCGTACCACATCAGCGGCGAAGAACGTTCCCGAAACGTCTCGTTCTCTCGTCACATAGCTGGCTTCTACGATTAATGATTATTATTATTATTGTTAATTATGTAATTGACGCTTTAGATCCGCCAGCCAAATTAGTGCTGTGAACGAGCGGGTTTTGCGCGCTTCGTGCCACGTAAACCGCAGGGCAATTTCAAGTTCATTGATGCATTTTAAGCCCTTTTTATTTACTAGTAAGCGTTGACCTTGTCAGGCAGTAGAGCACTGGTAGACGTCGCGGACCGTTTTGTCATCAAGAATTATTTAGATTAATTAGAATTGTGCTTTAAACCATATTTGACAGCTAAGCATTAGGCAATGCCAAGTTTCGAGCTGCGTCCGTCGGAAACTGTCTGCATCGAACGACGTGAACATATCGAACGGCGCGTCGGATCCAAATATTCTACTATTCTAGAAACATAATTCATCAAGCATGCACAACCGACGTTGTAAAAATACGTAGTTTTTTTGTTGCTGTTGAAAGCGATGTGCGTCCAACATACAACAAGTCCAAATCTTCGGTCTAAAGCTGCAACAACACCGAATGTCCCCGCTGCTCCGTTTGAAAGTTAGCGCCACAGCAAATCGAATCCGTCAGACGTTCTCGATCCACTTTGGTGCTTTTTTTTGCCAGCAGCTGTTGTTGTCTAGCAGACGATGCTGTACATACCGGGTGTGCCGGTAAATAGACTGCTTCTTCTACCGCCGCCGCGGTGTTCGTGATGCAATCATACTGCTATTTTTTTTCTTGTTGCTGTTGATGATGTTGTTGTTACCATTGTTGTTGCTGTCGGCGTCTGACAGAGTAAATAAATAAACTAGATAGACTAGATAATTGCAGTACAGCTGTTAGCCTAGCCAAGTCTGAATGCTAGCTATGTATATCGATGTGTTGTGTGTTTCCATGGCGTGAGTGAACGTTTCTCTTTCCCACCACGCCCTTTCCCCCCGCTCGGAGGGACGTGATGCCGTGCTGTAGCTAGACCGGTGGAACAACGGCGACGACGACCACGACAGAATGCATCATCTGTTTCGTGGTCCATAGTTCGTCGCGTATCGCGGAACCGAGTGGCTTGCAGTTAGTTAGGCAGCAGGCAATTAGATATTTACTTGATGGATGTCATTGATTCGTTCGAACACTGCTGGCGGGCGCAGATGTGATTGAATGTGGCCAGCTTCTAACAACGGGTGCCGCAGTAGTGAAGTTGAAAGTGTCAGACGGAGTAGTCAAGTTGAAAGTGTCAGTCATTAGTGCAGTTGAAAGTTTCAGTCATTAGTGAAGTTGAAAGTGTCAGTCATTAGTAAAGTTGAAAGTGTCATAAGTATTGTGAATGTGACACCGGGCCACCGGGTTCTGTCTGTGCTGTGTACAAGTCAGTACAAGAGTAAGGAATACTGACGAAGACGTGCCACTTCCGCTAGATCATCTTGGTGGTGCTTTCTTGGGGGGGCAAGACGCACACGTAATGGTGGAACGAGTCTCAGCCACCGTGAATGAATTCAGAGTTGGCAGTACCAGCCAGCACCCGAAACGAAGACGGCACCCCATAGGTCAGCAGGTGTGGTGATGATGGTGGTGGTAGCGGCTTTTGGCCAGGACGCTGATGTGTCATAGAGTCGTCCTCGTCATCGAAGTACTCTTACTACCCCTTGTCGTACACATGGTGTTTTCATCCGGCGTACTTTCGCACTAGCTGGTGCTGGTTGAATTGAGCCAATTGAAAAAGGTCACAGTTGTCAGGTGACAAGAGCAGCAGCTACTATAAAGAGAGAAACCGCCGATAATTGTTGCTGTCAACTCGAACCGATACGGTGGACACAATTTGCAATCCGGGACAGAGAAGCTGGGCGGGGGGGACATGGGGCGCCCCGTCTTCTGATTCTGATGTAATCAATACACATCACGGGGTTGTGTAGGGAGGAAGGAAGGAAGCAAGCCGTGGTGATGGTGATGGTGGTGGTGGTGGTGTCAGAGGTAAAGCTGGCTTCTGAGCGCGTGAAGGAGGCGCTTACCAACAACAACAGCAGCAACAATAACAGAAAGTGGGAAAGGAGCCCAGAATACTTAGTGTCCACGAGCATGATCTAGTGAGTGAACAATCAGGACGCAGGAGGAAGGGGCAATGCCGTCTTTGTTTTCTCAGGCCAGCTTAGCTATGGCGCCGCACAGCAGCAGCAGCAATAGCTATACGATCGATATTAGCAGTAGGAACTGCAGTTTCAGCGGGACCGGCCGCAAGAACAGCAGCAGCAGTATCGGCGGCAGCATTAGCAAGATTGCTGCTATCAATTGCACCAAGTCAACTACCGGCGGCAACGGCAGCGGTGACGGCTATTGTAGCTCCAGCAGCAGCAGAAGAATTTTCTGTCGCCATCGACTTCATCATTCGCCGTGGACGTCGTCGTGGACAACGACGACAATGACAACGACGAAGACGAGAATGACGACGACGTCCGTGCCTTGTGGGTGGCTGCTCGTTCTCATATTCGTAGCGTTGAACTCCGTTGGCCTCCCGTTGGGGCTCGCGGCCACGACCGAGCGTGAGCTCAGCGGGCCGGTCGACGAGTGCGAGTGCAGTGTCGAAGATCTCGCCCAGTTCAACGCGTTCCACATCTATCCGCAGATACAGGGCATCGCGCACAAGGACTACTTTCGGTACTTCAAAGTCGACCTGGCGCGCGAGTGTCCGTACTGGCACGACGATTCGACGTGCGCCATGAAAGACTGCTCGGTCGAGATCTGCGACGAGGAGAACGTGCCGTTCGTTCGGGCCGAAAAACTCCGGCTGGGTTCGGGCTCGGGCGAGCTGCAGCTGGACGAGGCCGCGCACCTCGAGAGCAGCCAGCCGAGAGCGGCGGTCGGCGTTGGCGGCGGTGGAGGCGCTGGCGGCGGCGTCGAAGGAGGCGTCGAAGGCCTCGTCTCGGAGGAGCTCGGCGAGCTGCCCTACTACGAACGAGCTCGTACGAAAAGTGTGGCGGCGTTATCAGCTGCTGCCACAGCGGCTGGATCTGCACGTACTGCCGCCGGTACAACGGCAGCGGTGCGTGCAGATGCGGGAGTGGAACCGGTCCGGGGCGACGCTACGTCGTCGTCGTCTCGACAAGGCGTCGACAAGACGGAAAGCCCGACGAAGAACGTTGTTCGGCCGACGTCGACGTCGCCGACTGCCCAAATCACCATGGCCACAACGGTGTTGCCGACGCTCGAGTCGGTGGTCAACGCCGGTCAGAGCCAGTCAGCTGGCGAGCTCGACAACGCAAAGGAAACGACAACGACGACGATTCGAACTGCGCTTCCAGATGCGACCACGGCGGCTGGTGCGTCCGGCGTAGCGGCAGCAGCTGCGCGGACGATGGCCGCTGACTCACTACTATCGGACCAGCAAAGCTATCAGGCGTCGTGCAAGGAGCACAACCGAACGCTGGGCAAGATCGACGATACGATCTCGGAGGAAAGCCTGCGCGAGTTCGAACGGTGGCGCCGACACGACGCCAGCCTGCAGAACTTCTGCGTGTTCGACGACGAGAACTCGGCGAACGCGTCGTATGTCGACCTGCTGCTCAACCCGGAACGATTCACGGGCTACTCGGGGCCGTCGGCCAACCGCGTCTGGAAGTCGATCTACGAGGAGAACTGCTTCAAGTCGCCGCAGGGCAGCCCGCTCGACCTCAACCAGATGTGCCTCGAGAAGCGCGTGTTCTACCGCGTCATCTCCGGCCTGCACTCGTCGATCAACATCCACCTGTGCGCCGAGTACTACCTGCCGAAGATGGGCCGCATGATGCTGCCCGGCGAGCAGATGTGGGGCCCGAATCTGAGCGAGTTCGCGCGACGCTTCTCGGCCGCCCAGACGAACGGCGAAGGTCCGCGCCGCCTCAAGAATCTCTACTTTCTCTACCTGCTGGAGATGCGCGCCCTCCGCAAGGCGTCGGCGTTCCTCGGCAGGACGTCGTTCTACACGTCGCGACCGGACGACGCCGACGAGACGCGCGAGGCGGTCACGAAGTTTCTCGCGACCGTGGCGCAGTTCAAGTCGCACTTCAACGAGAGCCGAATGTTTGTGGGGCCGTCGCACGAGACGCTCCGCCTCCGCGAGGAGTTTCGGCTGCACTTTCTCAACATATCGACCATCATGGACTGTGTCGGCTGTGATAAGTGCCGGTTGTGGGGCAAGCTGCAGACGCAAGGGCTAGGCACGGCGCTGAAGATCTTGTTCAGCGACGAAGGCATCGAGTTGACGCGAACCGAGATCGTCACACTGTTCAACTCGTTCAACAAGCTCAGCAACAGTCTGTTTCAGCTGGACAACTTCTACCGAATGATGAAGGAAGCGGCTAGCCGGAATGCCGACAACAACAACAGCGGCGGCAGAAGCAGCAGTGGTAGCTCTCCGTTTTCGCGACGAAAAATGGAACTGTAGTATAGAAATGAGACGAGTTTGAACTTGTATATATATATATATATATATATATATATATATATATACAACTTGTATATAGGCGAGAGGATTTGTCCGCAGTCGTAGATGTTTCCGGCGCACTCATGTACATAGTGTAGTTAGTTAAGAAAGTATTTTAAAGGACGCGAGACCTTGACACGATTGCTAAGTCGGTGTCATTATATGCTACCTACAGAGCGTTACAAGATGTCATGCGTCAATGGTGCTGTTCCGTGCTGTAATCGGTTGATTTTACTACTTCATTACGTCACACTCATCGAGACTTACACACACACTTGCGTATAGACACATGAGTATTATCTGTACGGGTGAAAGCATGGAACTGGTGGACCGTGCTGTAGGCCGTTTAGCTTGCAGCCCGAACATTTATAGCTTATACTATTGTACAAATGTGAATAAGATATGTTTACTTTATATACATACATATAGATATTTATTAGTACGAAAGTGGAGCATGTATACAGACTTCAGCACGTAAGCAAAATGGTGGCATTTCGAGTGTTCCTTTGGTAGCTAAATAAAGCAGAAGAAATACATTTCGACTGGGTCTCATGGCTTTTTACGTGTTCTTACTACTGCGGGTGAAAGGAGTTTGTCCGCTTTCTAAAATTCTATGTTAATTGCGATTGTTACAACAAACAGCCAAAACGATTAGCGTAATGAATCGGGGAAAAACGTATCTCGATATTCGACGATCGTCTAACCCAGCTGGCCAAAGAGCTGAACTTTCGTCTTTGCATTGAGCAACTGATCAGATTTTCCGATGACAAAAGCCAACTCTATTCGAACAATGCTCGGAACAAACACTAAATAACAACTAAGTTGAGACTGAAATGAGGTGAAGTTTTGCTAGCGCCTTATCTGCAGGAATCAAATTAGCTGATTGAGTACTGCAACCTATACTTGGGGAAAACACACGGCTTGAGCTACTACTGTCAGTTCATAGGTCTGATATGCCAATGGGGCGAAATGAAGCATATATATATATATATATATACTTAATTTCGTAGTATGTAGTTGTAGTATGTCACAACTACATATATATATATATATATATATATATATATATATATATATGTGTGTGTGTAGTTGTGACAGCTGGACCATTGTAACTTTTGTTGAGTCTTCGTTGTGGAGCCCTTTAGATTTGCATTACGCAATGAGCTGCGTTCCGCTTCAAATCGCTCTAAAAAGACAAATAAGGAAACAGTTGAATGGTTCGAGAAAATTATTATTTTTCCTTTTGGGAGAAAGAAACGGAGAACTAAGAAACATTACATAATCCAAAACTAGCAAA
This sequence comes from Dermanyssus gallinae, assembly GCA_003439945.1. NCBI lineage: Eukaryota > Metazoa > Arthropoda > Arachnida > Mesostigmata > Dermanyssidae > Dermanyssus > Dermanyssus gallinae. Next base: position 246,444 of record QVRM01006240.1, on the reverse strand, counting down.
CAGTTATAACAATGGTCGTTATAAAAATGATAAAAACATTAAATGGACGTAAGTAGTTGTGGCCAGGAATCTGGGTCCTTAGCCAGTCGGACGCATGTGAGAGCCCGAAGTTGATATCGAGAGCATATTGGGTTTGACCCCATAATTCATCAGACATAGCACAGATTGATTTCACTCCATTATGAGGCGGAATCTCATCATTAAGCTTTGACATGTGTTAATGATAGTTAAACAGACTGACTAGCACGTTTACACCTGGCTAGAACCTCTCAGTCTCGTTCTCTGTGTGACTCCGTTCGGCACGACCGTAGCAGTTGTCAGGTTTGGGTAGAGGTTCTTAGAGCAAATTGAACCCACCTCCTTTGGGTGGCTACTATGTTTCACTACCTCGTTTTATCTTTTTAAATAAATGAGATGCTCATTCTGACTCAGGCCTGACTGATCATAAACACGATTGTGAATGCATGTCCTTTAAGATCAAGTGAGCATGGTGATCGCCAACCGTATATATATATAAATATATATATATATATATATATATATTATAATTAAGGTTATATATTTAATTTTTTTTTTAAACTTTAATTTTGAAGTTTAAACAAATATATATATATATATATATATATATATATATATATATAATTAAGGTTATATATCTAATTTTTTTTTTAAACTTTAATTTTGAAGTTTAAAAAAAATATATATATATATATAATCTAGGCCTTATAGCGGGTGGTCTGTCAAAAAATTGCCGGAATGTCGTTCGCGTATATGATGCGGTCGTCAGCGACTATGTGTCTAGTGGTGTGCAACGTGTAGTTGACACGTCACAGCCGTCACCGGCTGTGACCACAGATGTCGTCAAGGAGCTCAACGACGCCACTGAAACAATACCGACGGGACAGGAATCAAAGCGTTTAGCGGCGACGGCACGGCAGGTCTGTCGGAACAACACGCCTATAGCTACTGATTTTGGCATTACGCGAGTTAAATAAGCAATAATCAATGCAAGAATATACTGACTCATATACTTTTTCATTGCGTACGTATTCATAATATACACATAATATATATATATATATATATATATATATATATATATATATATATATATATATATATATATATATATATGTATATATACAGGTAGTTCAATAAGTTCTTAGAATGAAAACCGAGAATTTTCCAAATCATGTTTTTAAATTTTTCTTTTTCGATATACTTCCCGAGAAGCTCAATACACTTTTCCCACCGAGATTTCAGAGCTTTCATACCTCTTGAGTAGAATTCCGCGTCGTTAGACTGAAAATAGGCATTGACAGCAGCCTTAACCTCTTCATTGCTGAAAAAACGCTTTCCACCGAGACTATTCTTCAAATGTCCGAAGAGGAAATAATCAGAGGGGGCCAGGTCTGGAGAATAGGAGGGTTGTTCAATAAGTTCGAACCTCAGTTGGGCCAGTTTTGCCGATGCTTGCCGGGACTTGTGTGCAGGAGCATTGCCCTGGTGAAACGGGACAACCTTCTTCTGCAAAGCGGGCCGTTTCACGATGAGTTCTTGCTAACGGCAGTCCAACAGTCTTGCATAATATTCTCCTGTGATCGTTTTACAGCTCTCAAGGTAGTCGACCAGCATTATTCTACGTTGGTGTTAAAAAACTGTAGCCATCACCTTTCCGGTCAATGCCGTTGTCCGCACCCTCTTCGGAGGTCCTTCATCAGGTGCACACCATTGGCAAGATGCTTCTTGGGTCTCGGGAGTGTAGTGATGAACCCGACTTTCATCGACGGTCATGAATCTGCACTAAAAATCCGACAGATTGTTCGACATCTTGGCCAAATTTCGCTGTAAAGCCAAAACAGGCGCGTCTTTTTGGCCTTGGTTGAGCAAATGCGGCAGCCATTTTGCTCTAAGCTCTTTTATCTTCAAGTTTTCGTGTAGGATAAAATGCACACTGCCTAAACTAATCCCTAATGCCTCCGCTATTTCCTTAATGTTCATTCGCTTATCTGTGCCAAGAATTTTTCGCACTTTCTCTACGTTTTCCTCATCAGTTGCCGTTTTTTGGCCTCCTGGACGTAGTTCATCCTCGGTGCTCCTGCGACCTCTTTTTAACACATTAATCCAGTTGGAAACAGTGGCAAAACATGGCGCAGAGTCACTGTACGTCTCTTCTAACTCAATTTTTACTTGGGTCGCATTCCAACCTTTGAAATAAAAATGCTTGATAACCCCTCGAAACTATTTTTTCTCAATTTTTTAAAATCACGCCGATACGTTGCACGGGAAAAGCTATCAAACGAAATCGCAACGGCCAATCACCATAATATATTGAGTGCTAGCAGTCGAAAAGTTGCAGTTCCTATTAGCGGTGAAAGCGTGCCAAAATTCGAATTTTAAAAAGCTCATTCTAAGAACTTATTGAACTACCTGTATATATATATTTCGGGGGACCCAAGCAGCTGCCGCTGGTTGCATAGCTCTTCTCTCTTCTAGACGATATGATGTTTACGAGGGCGGATCGACATGCTAATGTATTTTGAATCTTAAAAATTGAATCGATACAACCAAGGTCGTCGGGTTTATTTTGCTTAGAAGGGTCAATTCTCAGCTAAACACTGGCTGGCACAATTTCCAACGCCAATCGGTGGCAGCGTTTATTGTTTGATTTTGGTTCAACAAAGTGAAGAAATCAAGTCAATTCGGTGATTTTTAGGGAGCTGAAAGTGAAGAAGCAACGAATCTGCATAAAGCTCTGTGTTCATTATAATCGATCGATGGTGGGAACATGACAATTGGGTTTCAGGGGACGTGTGCACATTTACGAAGAGTCCAATGTAGGGAGTTCTGTGTTAAAAATCAAAATCAAATCATATGTTCTAAAGTAGTAGAACTGTTACGAACCGCTTACGGTGATCAAGCAGTATCCCGAAACAGTATCAAGCAGTATCCCGTCTATACGTGGTAGCGTCATTATAACTCCCGTTAAGGACTCACGTTAATAGCAGAAGAAAAACGTTGAAAAAGTTCGTAATACCACACACAACAATTGCCAAGCTACTAGCAGAGGTTTAGTTTAGGAATTGGAGATACCGTCTGGATTAGTTGTAATAGTTTTAACCGATATTTCATGCGTCAGAAGACTGGCAGCGAAGGTCGGTCCAAAGTTTTTGAATTTTTAGCAAATGAATGCCCGTCGGGAAATGTCCGAGTTAAGCCCTCAGGCGAGAGCAGAGAACCACGGATTGCTGTAGAGATCTAATTGAGTTCCTCCTGTGATTTTTCTACATACAGAATTACGTAAAGCCTCCAATTGTTGTCCCTTCACAATGTTCATCCGTGATAACAGGAAAATTGGTAAGAAGCCAGGTCCGGCGATGTGGTAGGTTGCGGAAATATAGAGTTCTAGATGTTCGCGAACTATATATATATATATATATATATTAATTAGTAACCTTCGATCGCTAATTTAAGTTCTGTAAACATATTTTTGAAAGAGCGACTGCACCGTCTTGGTTCTGTAATGTTGTTCATGGGACATTTATTCTATATAATCAGACAATGTAAACGCTTGTTAACGTCGTTATTAAGACATTCGCGTGGTAGTCAACTCTCCGGGGTTCGTGATTATGATAAAGTATGTGATATTTTGAAACCCCTTGTTTACTATATATGTAACTAAATATTAAGAAATACTTATTTAAAAATGATTGCGTGTCGCTTGGTCGAATTCGCGGCTCCTAGTGCCAAAAACGTATCTATCTCCTCCAATCTGTCGCGTCGACAAATATAATTATTTGTGCTACTGGGCTCACATCTGCGTTTATCTGTCCCTGTGGAAGTCATGATGCGGGCCAGCTGACTGAAATCCAATCAATCAACTTTTCTCTAGTGAAAGAAGAGAAACGGAGCCACTGCGTGCTATGGTGGCACATTAGGAGGAGAGGCTTCTATGTCGCCCTGCTTAAGCCTCCAGCAGGTTGGAGGAGAGACGAACATTGCGGGAGAACGGCTCGAGCCGCAGTAAGGAAATGGAGAGAGAGAGGAAAGCAATGGAGGCATGGCAGGCCAAATAGAACTCTATTCCGTCGGGAGCACCGCGATGCACTACTATCCCTCTTGTCATGATGCCTAGTTGCCTAAGTTGAGCCAGCTGACATCCCGACCGGTACCCGTAACTGACAGTGACTGACTAGGTCTGCGCCGTTAATTGCTCGGTCCGGAATCAATTGCAGTCACCTGTCCGTACAGTTAATGGCGTTGACAGTCATCGAATGAAGCACGACAATATGATAATATAAACTTGTTGCCACATAATATATATCCGTTTGCATTATGCGAGGAAGATGCATTAATTCGCGCACACAACGGAGAGACCCGTTGGAAAGATAGTCATGGTTACTTCCGGACATCATCATTATCACATTTATTTCACTTATATTGGGTATGCATATAATATTCATAGTTACTTTCAGACATCAAAAGGATGGTAAAGCGACCGGGGGGGATAACTGAGCCATTGCCTCACACACACGCAGGTCCTTACGGGACATGGGGACTCTCAGAGCATCTGCTTTCGAATTGGATAAGCTTCCTCGGTGAGCTGTGTTCATTGCCAAGAAGGAGCGGAGGATAGATCGACTCACGCTCCTATAAATGCCAGGTACTGAAACAACCTAGAGCCAGAGCAACTGCAAAATTTCGGGACCAATAAGGAAGGCAGAAAGGGAACAAATATCCCAGGCCCCCAGAAGAACCCCTAAATAGTTCGTAGACTACATCGTAGACTATGCGACACGACTTCAGGGTGCAAGCTGGAAGCTGCTACTGATCTTAAAGAAGGAAAAAACTTTGAGAAAACCCATACTAGCAGATCACGTGAGGTTTAACGATACGGGTTTGCAGAAGCTGAGACAACGCACGTCCAACATTGGGGGAGTCCGTGAGTGACCCCGGCTAAGTGATATGAGTGTCACTCTCCACTTCTTCTGTGGCCCATGGTACTGCTCCATATATGAATCTCGTATGTCTGTCCCGTGAAAAGTATCTCTATGCTATGCTATATAATTACAAAACTTGAATTGAATTAATAGCAAATTTGTTTTGTCACTTTACACCGCTCCTAATCGGCAAATATTCCGACTTTAGATTAACTAATTTGAATTGTACTTTAGTTACCCCTAAAAAACAGCGCGAACAGACCGTACTAATATGTGTTTTCCCGACGTATGGCAGGGAGCATGTGATGGAAATGAAGTTTCCCAGATTTGTCTATGTAATCTGCTGTTCCAAGACGCATCATCAACTGGAAGTGATAAACGAATGCATTGTGTCATTGTAGAATGCATTTGAACATATGTTAGACGCCAGTGTGACACTTAAGCTTTGATAACACACAGTGAGTATCAGACGTCCGGATTATTCTGCTTTTAAAGGTGTCTATATTATATTTAAAAAAAAAGAAACATATTTACATATGTTAAATATTACAAACCCCAAGGGTGTTGCTAGCATATATACACCTGACGAGTCTTGTGTTTATTAATATAATTCTGATCCTTTCGTGATAGCCATATTATAGTACTAGCGCGTAAATTATTATCATACAGACAACAGTTTTTCCATTCGTTTCCATTCGACGGTATGTATCCTCTCCCGAGGGTTCCAATATTGTCTGCAGTCCCTATACATTCCCCGAGCGTTGTTATCGCTCTCGTTGCTGCTGGTGTTGAGTCAAGTGTTTCATGTGCAACTGCTGCTGTTGTCGGCAACGGCGTCATCCTCCGTTCTGACGTGTTTGCCGCCTAGTCTTCCTGCTTCTGCGGCTTGCGATACCTGTTCGTGTTCCGACTCCTGTTCACTCGCACGTTCGGATTTAATAACACGGTCCTTCAAAAAGTCCTACCTTTCACCGCAGTCTGTATGAGGTAACTACGAAAGGGTAGTTCTCTGTACGCCTGTATGTGGTAGAGGGAGCCTTGAGAGTCTAAAATCAAACCAGCCATCAGTGGCCCAAGTAGATAACGAAACGAGCACCTTTAAAGTGCTTTTGGCCTGGCGGCTTGCTGAGCAGTAATTTTCGATGAAAGTATCCGTTCCGGATCCATCCCGACGCAAAAGTGGGACGCAATTCTTAACAACCCAATACAACCCACGTTATGGCTTGGTACTGTGAGGAGAATGGTCGCATATAAGTTGTTTTACCTCCTCATGATAGAGAGATTAAGTTATTTTGCTGAGAGAAGAGTGAGGGTGGCAACCCCGAAGAACACCTTGCGTTCCGCAGGAATAGCTGAATGACCTCAGCCTGTACGATTCTCCTCGAGGCTATCAAGCAAGCTCGGTCCAAGCCGCGACAATACCGGGACATTCCGGGTGACAATACACAGGAAATTCACTGTGTTCGTGAATTTCCAAGGCTGCCCAGGTCAATACTGCACCAGGGGACCTAATCCCGAGCAGCCTAGCGGCCGTGCGTTTAAACAACAGATATCTTATATCGCGCGTTGGGCACAGGGCGGTACGGATACTAACGTTTTCTACGTTCGCTTGTCGTTACAGTGGCCCGCCTGCGGTTGTTTGTCGAGCTCGTAAAATGCCCTGCAAGTCTACGACATCAAAAAATGGCTTTATACCCTTAACACTAGCCAGTGTAAAACTGATGCAAACCCCGTCTTCGATTTCGTGATCGATTAACAACGGGGGCAGCCAACGCCCTATGTTTGTAATATGTTTTACGACATTTTCACCATTACAATAGTACCCGTGGTGTATCTAGGGATGTGTCTCCCTCTCGTGCTCTCTGAGTGCCGAGGCTACTCAGAGAGCACGAGAAGGAGAAGTATATGCCACGTACATACTGTGTTTTATGGAGAACACCTCGAAAGGCACGGCCTCGAATTTATTTCGTGCAGTCAATACTTCGCTGTAAACGAATGGCCTACTTACTACAGAATGACCCGTCGGCACGACAAACCCGATCCCCCCCCCGCATTAGACCACCTCAATCTAATCGAGGATCTAGCCGAAAGACCGTTGTCACGCAACCGACACGATAGCGGCACATCTACTCATATGTCAGCAGCAGTTTCTATAGAGTACACAGCTACGCTATGTATAGATAAGCTTAGATGAGTGTATATTTTGTATATATATATATATATATATATATATATATATATATATATATATATATATATATAATGTACAATTCGTGATATGATTACCATAAGCCGTTTTACACCTCTTCCCAATGTCAGACTCCTGTAGGATCGCGTGTTAACAGAGGAAGGACATTAGCGGCCCCCAGAAACAGATCGTACATCAGCCACTAAAGTCCTCCTTTGTCAACACGGATCCCTAGGAGACATCGGGGGGGGGGGGAGAGATAATGGCTTGCGGTAATCATATCACATATTTGTAGTAGCATTGGGTAAGACATCACAGTATCTCGATTCTTGCAACCTTTCACAAGGTTTTCACTATTTCGCCTTTCTTAGCCAGCGTTCGAATTTTCTTCCGAACTTGCCGGTATGTTCGGTTTCTTAATCGACAATTTAATTCCCTTGCAAATGCTAATTTTGTGAAGTAGTATCTGGCCAGACACATCAACAAAAAATAGTTATTTTGCTTTCATTACTAAACAAGAAAACCGGCAACCCTATTTCATTGGAAAGCGTGCTCTCTTGAACAAGTTCTATCACCCCATAAAAGGAGGGTACACCATACTGCCACATTCTGTATATGTGCACGTATGAACATCATCTGTAGATAATTATTGTTCTGTAGCCCAGAGTTCTATTAGCATAGCCGAACCAATTATAGTCGGTACACTTTATAATATCTAGACAGCTCTGACCTTCAGGACCTAAATCAGCATGTGTTGTGTGTTACCGAAAGAGATAGAACGTAGGTTTACAAGAAAAGGTTATCCAAGCTGTCCACAATTGGGCAATTGCAAACGGAACTGCAATGCTATTAGTTGCATTTATTTTGACTATTTGCGAGCTTTTGGCCGTGTAAACCATGTATATATGAGGATACTAGTTCTGATACAATTTTGTATACGAGGGTACTAGTTCTAACACAAAAGTTCTAATACAAAATTCATAAAAACGACAAAAATGTATTTAATTTCTCAAAGTGATTTTACTCCCATCAAAATAACTCCCTCCCCGCAGTGCACTTGTGCCACCATCCCTTTCCACTCTTCAAAAAATTTCGTCTTTCGGAATCGAGATGAGCTGCGAATTTTTCTTTATCTCATTTACAGTCTGGAGTTGCAGAAATATAGAAATCAATTTGGTTTATCACGGCGGTATATATACATGTATATAATTTGTATAGGGATCAGCCATTTCTGGAGGGTTCCCCGAACCAAGACCGCATTGCCCCGTTGCACATTCAGCGTATATATATATATATATATATATTTTTTTTTTTTTGCGGCAATACTCCTTATTGACGAAAAAACCATGTGGCAAGAATTCGTGGATGACGAGTCCCTTGTAGTCGAAAAAACAACAGTCAAAAGGCCCTTAATGTTGCATTTAGTCTGTGTGAATTTCTTCAACCGGCTCTTTCTTTGGAAGCACCACAGGGAGAATTAGTGTCTATGTCGTAACAATATACTCATGACCCGTCTTCTGTAAACACTCTTTGAAGCAATAGAGGGTATTCTCTCGCTTGAAGGTTTAATTCGGACCATCGATTGGCGCAAAATTTGGCCTATGTGAATAGCGGGAAGACCTTGGTGGGTTCAATCTAGAGGAACGTGTCGATCCGCCATCATATATGTTTGTATATATAATGCAGTACCCCACCGACCAAGGAAGACCGGAACCAAGTAGACATTCACATACGTATTTGTCTGCTTTTTTTGTGACACACCAAACGACTCATGCTCAAGCTGCGATACATTCCAATCGATCATCTCGCTACGTCAGGCTTCTCACCCGTCCTGGATCACTGCTGTCAGCTACGTCGGTAGCGCTTTCCTGTAGCTTCGTCCTTATCTGGCGAGCCACGTCTAGAAGCATCTAGAGGGCGCCTCAGCATTATGTAATGTGACGGCCGCCGCCAATGGAATGAGTCGTGCGAACGGAGCGCCACGTGCGGCGCATAGAAGCCAAAATACATTAGTATGTACTGTAGTAGTATCAATCTGTATGGAATACGTTTTTTTGTCTGATTCAAGTAGCATATCAATTCGGCTAAGACACATACCGCCAGATTAGGTCGATCGTCTACACGCTACGGCAATAATAATAATAATAATAATAATAATAATAATAATAATAATAATAATAATAATAATAATAATAATAATTTAGTGCTGTAGCACACAATTAGTGCTAACACGGGTGACCAGCGCGAGGGCGAGTTTCTGCGTCAGCAACTCTCGCTCGCAATGTGTAGGGGAAACGCCGCCGCTATCATCGGCTCTATGGATTGAGAAGGAGGGGGTAGAGCGTACGCGGGTACACGTTTGGGTCCCACAATTGTAGGGAAATACTGAAAAATTGAATTAATAATAATAATAATAATAATAATAATAATAATAATTATTATTATTATTATTATTATTATTATTATTATTATTATTATTATTATTATTATTATTATATATTTTATTTATGTAACTTTATTATGTTAGCACTTTGAAGTGAACAATTTTCTCCGCGTGAACGTGTAGTCACGTTATCTAACCCAGGATTAGCCCAGTTCGACAATAAGCTCCGAACAGATGCTGCGTTTTCTCGTTGAATGTCGAGCGACAGCCTCTGACGCAAAAATTCCGATGCTCTCAAGTCTCCCGTGGAAGGGTTAAGGCTTCTGCCCACGCGCTGAATCAAACTTCAGTGTAAGCGGACCTGGTTCTCCCATTGTTTCGAAAGCCAAAGGACAAGATTGGTGCGGATAACCAACGCCAGAGTATTTCATACATTTGTTTGCTTCTGCTAACCTGGACATGGCCTGCCTGGTCCGCACCTGCACCGACCACTAAAGGGACTAATGAGTCTGTGACAGTTGCGTAATAATGAGTGTAATAAGACAGTCCAAAAATAATATTAATTATTAATTCATTATTGGTGCTGACTATAGCAAGATTACGTTATATATATTCGGCACTCGGCGGGTATCATGCTGTATGGTAATTAAGCAGAGGATAACGTAAAAATAGCAACACCCGATAACACGATAGAACAACGAAGATAGAACAAGATTGTATAGATAGAAAAAAAAACACGCTGTGTTTGCACAAGTCTACATATGGCAACCCTGTGGTGGAACGGTGGACCACATTTCATTTATTGAGCAAAATACATTTTCGATTATTTATTATTATTTGGATATTTTGGACTACCTAAAATTCCTGAAAGATTAAGCTTTTAAAACTGAAATCCATTTGTAAAAGTAAAACCAGCTTATATTTAGTAGGCAACCCTAGGACGTTGCCGTCTGCGTTGATGTGAGCGCCCCATATCGGGTGTGTATATATGGGGATTCTGGATATGCTATTTGAGTGCTGATAGAATAAAATAAGTACTTGCGCGCAATTATAACTAGAACTAATTTTAGCCTGCGTAATTAGGCTGAGCGATGGACATGAAATATTCACCAGAAATTGTTGAGCTAAGGTCTGTCGGACAAGATTTCTTATATTCTTGAAAAATAACTCGTGTATAGAGTGTGTATGCCGTCTTCTCAATAAGGAACATGTCATTGAAAAGTTGTCCAACTGGTCGCCACTGCGAGCAGTCGCGCAACTGACGGCCAGTATCTAAGTGAGGAACAAGACAAAAATAACTATTTTGCTTTGTAAGCAATGGAATGGCAGGGAGGGGTAGAATGTCTTCTTTAAGAGTGAGAGTGAAATTAACAACTTTTTTATTCCCATGTAGCCGGACATTTAAAAAGTGCGATAATGAGCGACCATGTTGTTTAATAATAAAACTGAATGAAAAACATCAGTTGGCTGGCGAAAGAAGAACAGTTATATGAAAAAGTTTGCAGAAATCAAGATTCTGCACTTTTAAAACATTTATTTTTTATATGCATATTTTAAACAGTGTGTTAATTAATGTATTTATTTCCAATCTCTTGGAGGGGCTTCGCAAAGAATAGTTGTTGCTACAAACTGCCTTGCGCAATCCTGTCCACACGGCTATATGCATTCTTAGAGGGTCGCGGGGTAATCACGGAAGAGCTGTATGGCTTCCGAGCTGGGCGGTTCACGCTGGATTTGTAAGCTTCCTGGTCGATGATGCTCAGCGAGTACTTCAATGCCGAGACGCCTGATGCCGTTTACGTAAACCGCCGCTCAGCGTTCGACTCGGCCTCAATAGACAAGACCATCGGCAAGCTGGCCGAGACAGGTGTGCCCTCTAACATCCTGCATCTGCTGGCCACCATCCTCCAGGAGAACCCCATCTCTATCGCCGAACGCCGAAGACCGAGGCTATAAAGTTCCGCAAGGGCGTCTGGGTAGCTGGCAACGACACTCTGCGGCTCGCCTCGACGGAGTCAAGTATGTCACGCCTGACGGAGTCAAGTATGTCAAGAGCTTCAAGTACCTCGGCATCGTCATCCCTCCAACGGCCGTTCATTCACCGAGCACATCACGGATCGGGTGAGTAACGCGCTAGTCGCATCTGTTGGGATACAGAAGCCGCAGCTGCTCTCCCTGAAGACTGCTCTCGACCTCTTCGACCTCAACTCGCCCCTGTCGCTTCTTACGGCATCCTGGCCATCCGGAGACAGCTCTCGCGGCAGCAACTTGCGATGCTGGACCGCGTCAAGCCGGCTTACCTCAAGCGTGTAATGGGCCTGCACTCCTCGAGCAAGAACCGTCGTGCGTATCTACTGGCGGACACTCCGATGTTCATCGAAGATCTGAACAGATGCTTTAACCTGCAGGAACTCCCGCCTACAAAGAATTCACCCGCATGTGGCAGGACACGATGGCGAACATCGACACGGACATCTTCGACACGTATGCCATGCAAGACAGCACCTGGAAGGACCTAGGCGGCACAAACCGCCACGTATTGACTTGTTTCGCAGTACACGGGTTCCAACACGTCCTGTGCGTGACACACGGCTTTCAGTACCTCTATCCATCCATCATATATATGTATTCGATGCGGAGCCTTTTGCACAAAGTATCACGGGGCAATCTGCCTACTTATGATCTCTTTAAGGAGCCTCTCGCAGTGATAATGTTTTTAATACACCATTGACTATGTACCTAACAAAGGTAATTTTAATAAATAATGACGATTATTTCATATATTTACAAATATTGCAAATATATTAAGCAAGTCGATAGCAAATTAAGCCTACTATAGTTTCCATTGTGTTGACAAAAAGTTGCAGCCGCAATAAAATTACTTTTGTTTTCCTCAACGCGAGAGTCAATTTAGGCAGACGAGTGTACCCATCATTGACGTGTGACTTTAAAATCCCCTTGAAGTTGTTTAAGGGTTTCAAACAACGGATGCTGACCGGAAGAGTGTTCCACTCCCTGACAGCTCGAACACCAAATGCTTGGCTGCCCTTGCTGCCTCGGTGCATGCAGAGCTTCAGTGTCATCGTGTAAGATGCCCTGGTTTCTTTCGTCCTTCCAAGGCGATCAAGCTCTAGTATCTTTGGCCCAATACCATATATATCTTTAAAAATCACTATCAGGATTGAGTAGCGCTCGGTTTTGGGTCTCGACTGGCCGATTCCCGAAACATACAAAGAAGAAGCCCCTGTGCCACACTCAGACCTCCGCCCAACCCGGAATCCAAAATTCTGATCAGTACGTAAAGCGCCTTTAAAAATGCGTTGTAGAGCAGCTTGCATAAAGATACTCCAATTTTGTTCTTGATTGGTAACTTATAACTTGATGACTTTGTGATGATAGCAAGTCGACGGATAAGGAACTCTACATGCGCGTTACCAGAAAGTCTTGCGTCTACTGTTACACCCAGGACCTTGACACAGTTGCTAAGTTGTATGAGGTGATTTATGATTACAGGTGGCATTCGAGGCATCGTATATTACCCTTTCCGAAGAGCACCACTTGAGTTTTCTTTGCATTGATATCAATACGGTTTGCTGCACACCAAGCGTTAAGGGCAGTGACATCCTGCATCATCACCCGATGTACCTCCTCACCGGACTCCTCAACATATTTAAAAGTGCTGTCATCAGCATAAATAATAGCCGCTTTTTGTGCAATATTTTCGGTATTATATATATAGTATACTGAGCAAAACCGGGAGCAGTTCTGACCTTCCCACCACGTCTACAAGCAGGTGACGCCCGGGGAAGTACGCCGATAGCAGTTTAATGGCGTGCTCGTCAAAGCCCAGGTGCTTGATTTTGAGTAGGAGAATATCCAAACGGACACTGTCAAAGGCGCGTTTGAGATCTGAAAAATGTGCTGCACAAAACAATCCCTATCTAACTCAAAACGTGTGCGGCATAACGGCATGCCCTGAACCCCGGCTTTTGCAAAATCCAAATTGGTTTCCCGAGAGCATGTTGTTGCTTTCGAGATGCCTCGTCATTTGGCTAACAAGTATGTTTCAATAATCTGGTTTAAAACAGCCAGAACACTCACTGAGCGGTAGTTTGACGGGTCGCTCATACTACCACCTTTGTCGATCGGTACTACTCTGGCGATGTTTAAGCGGCTAGGGTATGCTGCCTCTTCTATGATGGAATTAATTATGTGTGTCAGGGGGTCGGCGATATTAAATTTTACGTGGTGGATAATGTGAGACTGCAAGCCGTCGTAGCTGGCGGCAAGATACCTAATACCACCAAGGAGAGTTACTACTTAGAGTCTCGTCACCTTTTTAAAACTGAATGTCGCCGCGGAGTGCTGTGGTAGCTTTTCTTCAATAAGACGCTCATTTATGGGATCTTTTGGCAAGGATGAGGCGACGCTACTTATAAGAATATGCTGAAGGCCTTTGAGGCCTTCGCGGGCTCCGTGATCGCCTCGCCGTGAATATCCAGCTTGAGTACAAGGGGCACTTCTGTCAACCTGTTGTGCATGCTGCACAAGTTTCCAAATTGGTCGGCCGTTGGCCGAGTTTCTATCGACTACATCCCGAAGTCGATGTCGCTCCAGTTTGGTCCGTCGACTTTGTACTCTATCGCTCATTTTGTTATACTCTTCTCACAGTCTCGAAACGCGTACGCTGTTCGGGGATCGTTTATGAGTGCCCTGCAAAGAACGTCACAAGCGATTTCTTTCGGCGATAAGATTTCAGCTCCGGGTGTGTGTATTGTGTTTTGTTCTTGTGCTGTTGTGTTCTTGGTGAGCATGTGTCGATGCGCCCCTATAGACGGTAATGGAACCCAAAATGTGCAATTACTTACAGTTTCTTTCAATTTTCAATACTTTACAGTTTTGTCAATACGGTCATAAAACAAATGCATTTAGTGAAGAAATGAACAGGAATTATATTAGGAAGTATTTATATCGGAACCACCATTTATTTTGTGTCAGAATGATCATCATTAAATGCGCATCTGAGAGTGCCGATTTTACGAGCGTACTTGCAGCATTTTATTTTATTGAATGTGAAAGTTAAAAATAAGGCATTACCTGAGCTGATTTTTGCAAATTGTGTCTGATACGACATCCGTTTTTTTGCTAGGCAAACGTTGCGTGTCTTTTAGGTAAAGCGTTTTCCCAATCGAACGAATCGTTCTGTTGCAATTGCGTATTTTTAAATGATGTCACATCTGTATTAAAAAAAAAGGTAATTTCACTCTCACTCCTAAAAAAGACATTCCATTGGAATTTTTTAAAGAATCCTCCGACCCATATATAAATTAAATACGGAGTGTTCAAAAAGTTTCTGTTAATATTCGGTAAATAAAGTTTTTTCGTGAAAGGGTAAAGATTTTTAATCAATGGATCAATATTGTAAACCGGTTTTTAATAAAGCTCTTTCACCTTATTTACGAAATACGTTTTCACAGGAGACAATTGTCGCTTCATTTGCGTGTTTAATAAAATGTATATATATATATATATATATACTGCTCACCATATATACACATACATCATCGTACAGAGTAAATATGAACATCCGTGTAGTTCTACGGATTTTGCTACAGCAAACAGCTGATTTATTGTATATAAACACAAAACACAGATGCATCGTATATATATATATATATATATATATATATACATATATGCAGTAGGTCAACGAGGCTCGCAATTAGGCAAACCAGACATTTCAAGTCAACTGGCACCGTTGAAGGTGATTAATAGTTGAACGCGACAGCTGTATTTGAAGCTATACGTATAGAAAAGAACACTGCACGGCAGATGTTTCTTGCTTCTGCTAACGTGGATATGTTCGCTATTCTATTTCTCACTCGTGCTTTTTGATGACTGTTTCGCATACCGAACGGTGGTGTGTCCACTCTACTTCAATCGGTGGAGTAAGGTGGGAACCCCACTGAGGGTCTCAGTCCGGACCGCTGTGCTATACTCCTCCAACCACCTCATGATACCTGTTCCGACGTTTCATTTTGTGCTTGCGCGAAAAAACAACGCTGTTTTGTTGTTGTTTTGCTCACTTTGACCTGCCTAGTTGTCGTGGCCGTTAGTGTTACACCTCGACCACCGCAACACTGGTCGGGACTTGATGACGCTAGGTACTTACGAATGTTCACATACTAATTCACACACCATACGAGTATTATGATATACTATGCACACATACACAACGATTTTTGAGCGACATTTGAACGACGAATGTACTAAGCTTGGATACGTTAGTGAAACCCACGTTATGGTGGTACGTACCGCGGCAGAACAATAACCACATAAGCGAACAAATAAATATATATATATATATATATATATAGAAAAACGCACATGCATATCTTATTACTCTCGACCGATTCAACCACGATGTGCTAGAAGTGAGTCAGAGTATAGAATATCATCCGTCTTCTACGGGCTTGGAATCGCCGTGAGGCATATCTTCAATGCACCGAGGGCCGGCCATGTTGAAATATCTAACGTTTCCCCAACAGTGCTTGGGGCCCATCGAAATGGTCCAGTCGATGCACAAACGAAACAGGTTAAACGCATATTCATATTAAACTACACGCGACACTCTGCTGAAATCTCATTGCGCGATGTACTTTGCACGCTATCACGTAACCAAAGTGTAGAGACGAGCAATAGCGACAAGTCTCCTGGGGGCTTGTTTGCGGCTTGCACAACAGCAATAAACGCACCAGTACAGAAGCAAGCGCAAAATACTCAAGGCGAGAGATCGCTACTTAAATTATTTCAATGGAGCTGTGAAGGCATTCAATTAAATCCCCTACTTCTTCCTTTAGCTGAGCAGTATGACGTGTTGGTTCTTACTGAGACATGGGCCACCGAAGCCACGGTCGTTCCAGGTTGCTGTATAACGGAATGTCTGGAAACGTCATCAACGTGATTGCTATATATTCTAGTCCTTCAAAAGCGATAGTAACACTAGTGGAGAAATTATTACTATGTTTCGACACGGACGACTTACAGGAAATGAATGTTCTATGTGGTGAACTCAACTGTCGACTTGACAAGCTAAGATGCTTAAGAAAGCTGTCACTACTGAACGCCTTGGCATTTTGCAGTATGTGGGTTACATTTACCTTCGTCGATTCTACCTTCGTCACACCTCAGTAACAATGTATAGTTGACATATTCGCCACGAATGCTAACCCGTAAATTGTCAGCTGCGGGGAGTGCAAGAGAAGACTCTGACGTTTGGTGCAGGGTGGCACTTACCCGTTGCAATGGAAATATCAGATCAGGCCCAATCTACAAATCCCGGGCCCATAATCTCGCCCGTCTGAACGTCACTTCGCAAAGCATACTTTCAGTGCCAGATGTGATCAACGTGGAATCTTACGCCACAAGCTTTCAAAGTGTCATTAAGTGCTCGGTCAAAGCGAATAAACAGAAAGTACACACCTCGGTGCAACCAAGAATGCGCCTTTTGCAAACATTATATGAGTCAAGCATACATTCTAGCAAACATTCTTCCGAAGATGATGTCATTTTATATTAGATTGAGTCGTGACCATAAAAGAGTTGTAAAGAACGTCATAAAACAACACAAAGAACGAGGCGCGTTACTGTGTGTCCTATCCCACGTGTTATATTAGATGCTAATTTCCGTCAAATGTTTGCCAGTGTCATAACCGTTCCGAGACATGCCTCTGTGGAAATGTCTGTGTGGGACGAGACGGGCGTCTCTGAAGCCCGTCAAGCCCTGTCGCGACCTTTTAGCGATTCCGAGGTCATCGACTCAATAATAAAAGCACCGTCCGGGAAGACCCCGGGGCCAGATTTGGTCATAAATGTATATCTCAGACGAGCGATTTACCTTGGCGATCCACCGCCCTGCTTCACTATGTTTTTAACGAGGTGATGAAAACGTCCCAACTATCCACGGAATAGAAGACCAGTCTTCTTAGCATTATCCCTGAATGAAAGGGGATTCGTTGGATCATCTTATCGAGGTATTGCAAAGAAAAGAGCAGTCTACAAACTTCTGTCGGATATCCTAGCCCGTCAATTAAAAAAATCTTTGAGACAACAAAAATCTTGTGTTGCCCAGAGTGATAATCTTAGCTGTTTTCGGTGCTGGTAAGCGACCTTCCTGAAGACATACCGAGTCGGCACTCGCAAGTGGACGTCTTTATACATGCAGACGACTTGGTGCTACACTTTCACGGCTGACGCAGCAATTTTTTGCTATACTGCAGCATCACTTCCACTGGAACAAGTTGGACATAAACTTATATAAACCAAAAACAATGCAATTTCGACGTAGAGGAAAACGGGATGGAATTGACGAACTTCTCTTGGGTTCAAAATCCATAAAATTTTCTCACACATTGCGCCCACTGCTTTTACGTTATTCAGCTTTTAACGAGTACATATCTGATTGGGAGAATAAGATGGCAGAAGCCGTTCGTGGAAGCGCTGAAGATATGAGAATAGACCCCTAATCGCACGATTTGCTGTAAATGAAGGCTTTCACATGAGGATCTGTATTTGAGAGAAACTCCATAAAATTTACTCCTTATGATGAATATACGTATATGTTAATGTGCCGTTTCTCTGTACGCGCAATCTTGCAAACCAAGCATCGGTTAATAAAACTAAGTACTACTACACGTACACAATCTATGCTAAGCTGGAATCATGTTTCAGCTAGGTGGTAAAATACTGATCTTATGGAAATTGACTGGAGTGAACACCAACGACTAAAATTACGATATATTTAGCTGTGTTAACAGCAGCAACAATAACCACGGTTTCAATCTACTTTCATTTTTGATAGAAACAATGAGCGACCATGGCATTAACACTGGTAACAACAGACACGCAAATGGCAACATACCACTATAGCAACCATTTCGAGAGCATCAATTTTGGCGGTGCTATGCCAGCCGTTGTTGAGAGATGTTGAGAGACATTGTCCTTGTGCCACTTGCACCCGTCGGTAAAGTCACAATTGAAACGCTGTGCGGCGGCGACCCTGGTTCTGTCAGCCGCAAACTGTCTATGTAGAAGCAGAAGAACAGATTAGAGAGAAAAATACGAAGAAAGAGGTTTCTGCTCTATTCGACCGCCTGGTCGGAACCGGTGGGGTGGGTTAGGCCAGTCCAGGCCGTTAACAGGCGGACACGGGAGACCTCGAGCAGTGGACTCGGGCGATCATTATCGTCAGTCAATACGAGCACCATCCTCGACAACACAGTGGAAACAACAACAAATGAAGAGCCAGACGACAAAACGGCGACAACATGAATAGAATGACCAGGACCGAAACAACGACGGCTGGAATCTAACAGCCACAACTACAACAACATTAATAATAACAACACGACAACAACAGCAACAAGACCAGCCTCAACAACGTTATCAACATTAACAACAAAAACAACAACAACAACAACAACAACAACAACAGCCACAACAACGTTATCAACAACAACAACACTGGTGACGGCCGCAACGGCGATGACAATAGCATCTGCTATTGCTGCTGAAGTTTCACTATGTTGTCACCCATCGACAGAAGCCTCAGAAGTGAAGTGACAATTGTACGAAGCATAGATGAAAAGTCATTTTCATGCAGCTGCGTACGGCTTCTGCGCGGTTCTGTTTCGCGCTGTAGGCTATCATTCCGGCGGGTCGAAGAAGGAACTCAGCTGGATTTCACAGACCCGGTCCAGGCCCCGACAGACGGTCAAGGCGCATATATATATATATATATATATATATATATATATATATATAAGGTGAAGACGTCAAGCGAGCAAAAACAATTAGTAACTACAAAGTTTAACTACTCTAGCTAATGACAGCTGGGACGGCTGAAATCAATCGAGGTGGTGCGAATAGCATTATTGCGCCCAAAATGGTAATCTTCTGCGGCTAAAATAGGGAATTAATCAAACATTAAACGTATTGGGTGGCCAGATCACAGAAACATATCGGCAATGGGAAGGAAGAGACTGCGTATTTAGGAGGTAGAACTAACTAATTGCTTAGTTGTGCGTTGCCGCCAATTAAGCAAGGAGAACTAAAAAGTTACTGCACACTGGCTGGAAGGTAGATCGAACATGGGCGGCTACTGCAGTCTAGTAGACTCTAAGGAAAAATGGCGACAAGGTCGGAGTAACACGAATGGCCGTTATCTATACCTAGTAATTGAGCCATCGAAAATATCGAGTCGATTGGCAAACGAAGTAGAACCAAGGACAATTCATGTAGAACGACATGCATACAATCTATTCTACGCAGCAATCTATTCTATATACATATCTTAGCTGGAGGGAAAAAAACAATGGGCGGAGCTCCACTAAGGCAAATTTCATGGCCATTACAAAATCGTCGACGCATAGTATATGAGTGAAAGGCGCGCCAAAAAAAGCTGAACATTAGCCAGAAAGCCGGTATCATCATAGGCCTACTTACAACGAATTAAGGTGCAGTTCATCTGGCTACTGAAGAAGAGCTGAATCTGGTCAGATGCAACCGAGAGGGGCAGGGTTAACTCGGCATTGGAGGGCGCAAGTAGAAAATACCCTTCATGACAGACACATTGATGCTGAGCTCGCAGGGTTTTAAATGCTTTGGCCCTTGTATATGTAGAATACAAATCATAATTAAACAAAGAAAACGTTTGCCATCTTTAAAGTAATCGCTGCATCCGCAAAAGTCTCTAGTGAAATTTCAAGCAAAGAATTTATGCATTGCATTAAAACGTGTGTTTGTGTTGATACGCTACTGCCAGCATGTTTGGCCAGATTTGAAAACGTGAGTAAAGCTTTTCTTCGTGCGCCAGATGTTTACAAAACACAGGTCTATTTTTCACAAGCCTGTTATCCCGTCTTTCATAGGAGTTGAATGTCTGTATTGCGTCAAGGAGCCCACACATGTAAGCTCTGGAATAACCCACAACAATGTGTGAGCTCTGCAACAATGAGAGATTGATGTGGTCGGGTACAAGTGCCCACACTGGATACAATAAACGTGGCAATCATTAGTCGTTTGTAGGACTCTGGAGGGGGAAAATTCGGAACTCAAAAAGCTTCGCTCGTTTTTTTTTTTTATGGAAGATCCTGCATTATGATCACAATCGCGAAGGTTAAGATCAACCTCGGGCAGTTGAGAGCCCACTTCACTTTGCGTAATAGGTCTATAGTTATCCGACTTAACTCGCAACGCCTTTTGTACACTGCTGTAAACTCATTGACAATAGATTGCCGGAAACTGGAAGGTTTCGTTCTTTCTCCCGCGGCTTCAAGCGACCGAGTAGAAAAATCTCTTGGTGCTGTGTTTCAGGTGAAACGTGAAAGTAATGACCACCGTTTTGTTTTTACCAGAATCGGATTTCTCGCTGCAAGTTGAGCTTTGTAGTCGTTTGAGAACAGAGATCGCGCAACATCCTGTACGTTTATTTTTCGTGATATTGAAAATTACATATAACTGCGTCGTCGGAAACGACTAGCACATCTGTGGCTTTTGTAATACTTTTCTCCATGAAAACGAATTAGATTATATTATTGGTTCATAGTGATCCACGATATGGAAGCATTGGAATAGACCGCAATTTAACTTGCACTTGGTTTATGGTTAGGGGAAATGCATTTACGCATATAATAAGGCGTCCTTGCTAATTGGCCTAATTATATTGGAGACCTCCAGTTGTTCTACTTTTTTAATCTTCGTTTTCTTAATTGCTGAGAGCTAGCTAAAATGTTTTTTGAGGAGGCGTAACTTCATTCACTCGAGGATCTCAAGGAATTTGCCGAACAAGAATCTAAGGTGCAGCAGTAGCTGGTAGATGATTCTAGTACCTCTGGATATTTGGAGTGCGAGTGGCTTCTGTGTCTTATCTAGCAGCCGTTTTCGTGACCCTCGTGACGACTCAGGTGGTACAGTGACCTTCAAGTTTGAGACGAAATTCTGGACGGCGTTTCTGCCCGTCTAACAGGATTATTACTGTTTATTGATGCTTTCTCTAAGGCTCCATTCGTTACCTTTTCGAGCTTTTCACCTGTTCTCGCTATGATGGCGATAGCCAGATCTACCGCCTTTGCTACTGATTTGACGACTGAATACTGTGTGGTAGAAACACCGTGTTATATGCCTCCTTATCTTTTATAGCGTTAGACGTACGAGTAAAGCGGGCTTAAACATTTCCTACGACCTCGTTACGTCTAGAAAACCTGCTAGACAGCGCACTGTAGTGGACCTTTGCCTAGTTTTCTGCTTTTTTGCGATATTCAGAAGCTTTCGGACTGTCCCGCGGGTGGAATGGCCCTCTTGGAAATCACGCTGACTTCTAGACTGTGCACTCACTGCCTCTAGTCCACGCAGGAGTCTGCACGCGCATGAGGCATTCTACTACTTTGGAGAGACTAGGCAGCCTGATAAGTCCAAGAGCAGAGAACACAGTTATAGGGTTTTTCAAGATGTGCCTTCTTAGCAGTTCGAAAAAGTAATATCTGAATGCATCACACAAACTATTTTAAGTAAAGCAGGTAGCGTTGGATGAGATGTATCTGATTTTGTGTTCTCTATAATATACAATATTAATCTCTTGTTGTAGTTATTATGACCTTAAACCAAACCCTATCTATATGCAGTTTTATGTGCACAATTTGTTTTCATACGTTAATTAAGCTTAACCTTAACTTATGTAATATTTATTTGCTTATTTCATTAACTTCGGCCCAAAGCTGTAAGTTTTGAAAACAGGCAATTCAAAAGGATACATATCCAAGAGTTAATTCGCGACTTTCGGTCACAGAGTCACCCGACATCTTCTCCACTCCATTATGTCTACATATATAGATATATGTATTATTTTGTAAAGGATATAATAGCAGAGCAATGACGAGTAGCACAGAAAGGCGTACGCAAGTGACAGGCGGCGACAACAGGGGTAAATGTAACGAAAAAAAGATTCATTATAAAACCATTTATCATGTTAATTATAAAACCTTTTAATTCAATAAATATTTTTACTGCAAATAAATAACTTAATTAGTTTTGCTTGATGCAATACAGGTTATGATATATATATATATATATATATATATATATATACACACACATCGAAAGCTAGCATGGCTCAAGCCACACCAACTTTTACCACCTGTAGCAGCAGCTACTATACACAATATGAAAATAGAGCAGTAGAAAAGTGAACTCGCAGTGTCAGACATGAGAGTGACACACATATATATATATATATATATATATATAATACGCAACAAGGTATCGTGATCTATACGGCACTATAACGACGACGACGACAACAACAACAACAACAACATCAACGCCGATGAACGGCTATCAGAGTCGTCTAAGAGAAGCTGGCTGAAGCGGTGACAACCACGGGTGCTTCAACCACAGCAGCAACAGCAACAACAGCAGCAGCAACAACAACAACAATAGCAGCAGCAGCAGAAACGACAGTAACAACGGCAGTTTGTCGCCGTGTTTTCGCCTTTGCCGTCGTCGTCATCGTCGTCGTCGTTGTAGTTGTTCGTCTACGGCCCCCCTACGGCGACAAATTGTCATTTTTCTTGGCGATTTGGTTGGCGCAACGACATTGCCGACAGCCCGTTCGGTCGGACGGTCGGTAGGCCGGACGCAGGCGTCAGGCACCAGGCGGTGCAACGACAACACGTCAGCTTTCCCCTCGAAGAGAAGTCAGAAGAGTAGTAGAAGTAGTAGCAGTAGAACGAGGTAGACGACAGAGGAGCAAGCCGATAGAGGAGAATGACACACACGACTGCCAACACGCCAATGGCACGATGGAACGACGATGAAACGATGCTAAATGCAGAAGCTCGCTGGCTCTACTGCTTTTGTCGCTGTCGCTGCTGTGACTGATGCTGCTGATGTTGAACTGTTCTGGCGGTGGTGGCGGTGGTGATAATAATAATGAAGGTGGTGATGTTGGATTGTGGCCCGTTTGCTCGTTTGCCACTGAAATATCGAATCAAAGCGAATCATCGTCGTAGTGGCGAAGACAGCTATTAGTCAACCACTTTGCTATCACGTCGTGTTGCTGTTGTTGTTCTGGTCTTTGCTGTTGCTGCTGCTGATGCTGTTGTTGTTGTTGCTGCTGCTGGTGGTAGTGGTGAAGGTGACAGTTGTGCTCCTGCCACGAAGCACCACACAGCTCAAGAAGATCGGAGGGGGGATCTGTCGCTGCGGGCCAACTGACCGATCTTCTTTCTTCCTCTTCTCTTCGTTTGCTCGTCTGTACTCGTTTGTTGCTTATGCCTATGCCCAATGTGATGACTGGTTCACATTCATCCAGCCAGCCAGCCAGCGAGCCAGTACACGGTAGACAGTAGGCGATTCGCTGTACCGTCGTTCTGAAGCAGAGAACTTGTGCTACGGGAACTACTGCTAACAATACAACAACCTGCAGAAGCTGGATAAGTTGTTAAACGAAAAACTAGAAAGAGAATAAGAAAGAAAGCGAGATAGCCCGCAAAAGGGACAGGAAGAAAGGCACATCTAGTATGGCAAGCCGTCTCGGGTTCAATCTGCCCTTACCCTACTCACCCCCCGCAAGCAGGAGCAACAGCGCATCCTCAAACCTCAGAGAGAGAGAGAGAGCGACAGAGAGAGGAATGCAACGTAAACAAGACGCTTCGGTGGCCGTTGCGGCTCCTCCTTGATTGGCAGTCGACAAGCTGGTGGAGCATCAACGCGCCTACCTAGACTCCAAACGGCGTCTATGCTTGCTATACATGGAATGTATACATATACGCCGCGTACAGAAGAGTGGACATCTGTCTATCTGATGACCATCATCGGAGGATGGCCCCCGCAAGACCTCGAACGTCGCGGTGCAGAGTCCGGCTGACCCATGAAACCAGCGGGTTGTGTAAAACGCGCCCACCGCAAAGTGTCGCTGTTGTTGTTATTGTTGTTGTTGTTTTTGTTGTTATTAATGATGTTCTTGTTGGCGCTATGGTTATCGTTGTTATTGTTATGACTATCGTTGTTGGTAATATTGTTATCACTTCTGTTGCTGTCGTTCCTACTGTTGTTGCTTTTGGTAACGCTGTTGTTGTTAATGTTGTTGCCTATGCTAAAGTTGGCAAAGCTGCATTTATTAACATTGTTGTCGTTGCTGTTGTTGCTGCTGCTGCTGCGGCGATTGCTACCACCTGCGACGGCCGCGACAATGATGACAATGATGAGCATGAAACGAAACGTGGCCGACCGTTCTGTGCGACGTTTTCGCCATATGTCCAAACACGGAGCTAGATCGAGCCGCGAGATGCACGGTGGCTCGACGTGTGCTGTGTAACAAGCCCCCTGATCGGTTCGATCGGGTTCGTGAGTCGACCGGCCGAGGTCGATGCGAAGCGATGAAAAACTGCTGCTGCTGTTGTTGCTGCTAACATGCCCGTCAGAGGGCAATCATATATCTCATGCGCAGCGACGTTTCGCGCCGACGTGTCGAACTGTCCTCTCATGCTGTGCTCGGTGACGTTGTCGACAACAACAACAACAACATTAACAACAACAACAACATTAACATTAACAACAACAACAACAACAACCACAACAACAACAAACATGACGATGACTACAACATTTGTCGCAGCAAAATCCGCCACCACGGCATTTTGTTGAAGGTCGTCTTCGTGACCCTCACGGCAAACGGGAGCCGACAGCCACCAACTCGGCCGCCGCCGTGAGCTGGTGTTGTTGTCGTCGGTGATGTTGCTCTTGTTGCTATTGATGTTGCCGTTGTTGCTGCTGTTGTTGTGTTGTTGTTGTTATGGTGTTGTTGTTGCTATTGATGCTGCCGTTGTTGCTGCTGCTGTTGTTGTTGTTGCTATTGATGCTGCCGTTGTTGCTGCTGCTGTTGTTGTTGTTGTGGTGTTGCTGTTGCTATTGATGTTGCCGTTGTTGCTGCTGCTGTTGTGTTGTTGTTGTTGTGTTGTTGTTGTTATTGTTGTTGTTGTTGTTGTTGCTACTGATGTTGCCGTTGTTGCTGTTGTTGTTGTTGTTGTTGTTGTTGCTGTTGTTACTATTATTACTACTGTGTTTTTGTTGTTGTTATCGCTGTTGTTATTTCACTTGTTGTCAGTATTGTTCACCTGGTTTTGTCATAGTTCAGGATGATACCGACCCAGTAGAAGCAACTACAGCAGCCGCAGCAACAGAACGGATGCTCTAAAAAAGCGTTCGGGGAGAAGACAACAGCGCTAAATGTGTGTGTGTGTGGCACGCAGATATTAACGATGGGGGCCGAGGATTAAGAAATAAAGAAAGAAAGAGAAGAGAGAGGGGAGAAAGGGCAAGTTATATATGTATATATATATATATATAGAGAGAGAGAGAGAGAGAGAGAGAGAGGAAAATGAGGGATTTTAGAACGGCGACGCAACGGAAGACGCAAAAGGGTCGTTGAAGACGTCGACCAAAAAGTCAGTCAGTCAGCTCTTTCAGTGAGGTGTGAGAGCTGGTAGTAGAGATGTGGCCTGCAAAAAGCAACGGGGAAGATTTAGATGAAAACAGAAGGCGCCAACAGCGCCGGCGAGAATCGATTTCACGCCGGCATTGATTAATAGCGACCGGCCCGTTCCAGCCACTCAGAAGGCGGACGGGGTCCGACGAAACGACACGGACAGCCGAAAGCAACAATAGAAGAAAACGCGAAGACAACAACATAACGCTACCGCCTGCGAACATTACCAGCCGCGCGACCAGGTCCGCAGTCATCGCTGGCTGTTCGCCTGTCCTATCGTATGCTCGCAGGCAGCACAGGCGGATACATCGCGGTGAATCTCACACTCTCTTTGCTCGTGGCCCACCATGTAATGGGCCACAAATGTCACGCTTAGACTAGAGCATATATGTATATATATATATATATATATATATATATATATATATATATATATATATATATATATATATATATATATATATATATATATATATATATATATATATATATGTATATATATATATATATATATATATATATTGATAGGCTCACCGTTCCATTCAGTACACGGGTATTTTTATAACGCGTATCTTAGATGCACCACCAGTCACGTAAATACCATTGGGCTAGCCCGTATTACATAAGTCTTCTTCTCACACATTTACTTTTTCCCGACACGAGAACGTAAAGAGTACATACTATAAACGTGTGCTTACTGAATTTACTAACTTCACTAGTTTAACGTATAATAAATAGGAATATTGGAGAATGGCAGTGCGAATTTAGAAAAGGGTTTGGGCTAGATGATCATAGTTATTTTATTAAATCAGGTTGTGGAAGCACCGGGATTGCGGGGTCAACGGTGTGCGGCAGGATTTTTAGGTATTAAAAAGCATATCATATGGCGGAAAGAACAAAGTTGTATCAAATTTTGTTGGAAGAGGGGTTTGAGAGAAGCTGGGTGAAGTTACTAGAATCAATTTACAGGATGCGCAATGGTAATAATAATAATAATAATAATAGCCGGACAATCTAGAGAATTTATAGTCGCTAAGGGGTCAGGCAAGAGTGTCCGTTGTTATCGGCGATTTATTTTGACAAATAAAGCACAACTTTGCGGCTGAGTATTTACATATACACGACGTGTGAGGGACCAGACGCCATTTATATCTGAGCCTCACTCATGTCACTAGGTGAAGTTTACCAAAATGGTGCTGTTTCCCGCGTCCGCAGAATTACTGAATGTGACCTGGATCTTAGGGGCGCAAAAGAATTTTCAATGAGACACTAAAAATATTAAGCTTAACGATGGAGTGGCATCCTTGGTTGTGGATAAAAAGCGAATAATGGAGGAATCGCATAAGGAGTCGCAAAAGCTTTGCTCACCAGGCCGATTTGCCCGCCTGTGTCAAGTATTCCTTAAAGCTTAAGATTGGGACCGCTGCTATGTTAAAAATTCTGCGTCAATTCAGGCGTCAATTTAGATTCTGTTGAGGGCGCTCCAGGCTGTTTAAAGTAATTGCTTTGGTTTTTTGTGAGGCCAATTTGAGACCTAGCGTCCGGAGATATTGTTGGATACCCGCCAGAACTCCGTGGGCTGTTTGTTCGAACAGATTTTCAAAGCGGGTGGTAACGATCAACGCCAGATCATCTGTGTAGGCGACATAGTAAACTCCCGGGGATGTGGGAGTCAGTGCGCTTTATCGTAGGTTATATTCAACAGGGTTGTTCCCAGTACGGAAAGCTGCAGAGACGGGATCGCTACCTCTCTTAGAACCTGAGTGGGGAACTCGTTTTCATTCTTTTTGACGTGAGAGATCATCTTTGCATAGAGTGCCCGTGTTGGATCCGGAGTGTTTTTTACCCCCTCGCTTGTCAGGATGTTCCCGATACTGTAGGAAAACAGCCATCCTTTCCTTGAAGTGCGGCAATGCATGTGGCAGTAGCTCCTCTTCGGGAGGAGGCTTTGTCTCTCTGCAGCTCTGAGTTCCTCTGGAGACGGGAGAGAAGAGAGCTCTGGGAGCAGGTTCGTATTTATTTCGACGTACTGTCCTTTTGCTCTAGTAGAGGTGAAATCTATTTCAAGCGTTCTATAGCAACTTTCGTGTATATTTAAGCCTACAGTTTGTACTGCTTTAGAGAGTGTGTGCGTAGTCTGGTATTTGCTGAATAGCTGTCTACGTCGGCTACCGCCGTCAGTAAATGCTGTAGGTCCCTCTCGTCTACATAGGTATGTGGAGGAGGCTCCAGACGAGTAGGCGCGCGAGTTTCCTTCTCGGCATCAAGGTTTCGCTAATGTGCATTCTAACAGACGTTCCGCGATGGTAGCAGCAGTGTCGTGACGTTTAAAATGCATTATTACTACCGGTGAATATCTCTAATGTGCAGTAGCCGAAGAGGAACGAGTAAGTACAAGAGAAAAAGTCGGGAAGCTGCACTTTGATGAACTAAGTGCCGAGCCCACTTTTTGTAGGCATATACAGACGTAGGCATTACGTTGTTGCAATTACGCAGCACGCGCACGCAAACAAGTATAAGAAAGAAAGCATTTTCTGTTTTTCGTCTGTGTCCAAAAAAAAAAAATATATATATATATATATATATATATATATATATTCCAATAGTGCTAGTGGTTAATTCCGAATTCTACCTCTGGCTAAACGGCGTTAACCTTGCATTTCGTCGTCGGCATAAAATGGATGTGTCGCTTTTACATTTCTCAGGGCGTCCGTCAAGACAGCTATAAGCAATATGAGAGGAGGGATCGGGGAGTGGCACTGGATGACTTGCCCAGTTCTGTGTGCTACTGGCCTATTAGCATTATGGGCTCCGCTCTTAAGAGTTTACCTGCAATATAGTGCGGGTTAAATTCAGACATAGTTCTGTAGAGAATCAGGTTCAAAGTACGTCAACAAGTTTGTCTCGTCTAACGCAGTCACAGCGTTCAAATCTGCGGCATATTTCATCTCTGTTTTTTATTTTATTTCGGCGGCTCTTTGTCTGGCTTAAAATACATATACCCTTGTCAAACGTAGATACTCCTCTTAGGAATCCATGTTTTTCGCGTAATAAATTTGGGTCTACGGCGTCGTATAAGCATTCTACGATAGTAAAGTTGAAATTGTATAAACGATGCTCTTCAGTGCAATTCCGCGGTAGCTGGCTGAGTCAGCTGCTTCACCCTTCTTTTTGCGAATTGGCTGCAAGAAACTTTTCTCCATTCTCTCGGTATTTTCCGTTGCGTAGGCAAGCATTGCACAGTTTGGTTATTGGCGGACACAGAATAGTTATATTTGCTTTGTTAATATGTTCCTACACAACTTGGTCGGGGCTCGCAGATTTATCCATTTTTCGGATTGGATTACTTTGGTAATCGTAAGTGCTCGGTAATCATAGGCATTCCCTTAGATTATATTCGTACTTTTGATACCACTGAAATCCCTGTGACGCAGCTTCAACGTCCCCCGACTGTGTGAGCAGCTTAGCAGCGAAACTTTATCCATGCATCCGCTGCTTTTGGTACACCCAAAGGCTCGCATAACGGAGCACCCATCAGCCTATGAGCGCGGCTTTACTGCTAACGGACAAGACAAGATTTCACAACGTAATGCTAATTTGGATAAAGGGCAACAATATTAGCCACACTCTGCTAAAAAGATAAAGCTACACCCCTTGTATTTGCTGAAATATGTTTTAATCTGGACACCGTTAGGTCACAACCATATGTGTTCAAGTTCTATTTTTTCGTTACGCCTAACTGCAAAGCTTGTTCACTGTATATCCGTAGTACGCGAGTTGGGCAATTCACTACGCATACCACAATATTAGGTTTTTCTGCAATAACCTAGTGTTAGTATGAGATTCTCATTGATGGTCTTCAAAACTGAGGTCCACACTGGAGTTGCTATGTGGAGTATAACATTATGAAAAAACAAAAAATAAAATATATATATATATATATATATATATATATATAAATATACAACACGTTTATGTATGCATACGTATAATATTTCTTCTCATCTCTGTGGTATTTCTAATAGATCTCTTCGGTTCTTTCAAATCAATGATTGCTGGGGAACATATACATACATGCTTCGCTAGTATGCGGCGGCTTTTGTTGAAACTGCGCAATTTATTGTTCATAAAGAATCCAACGTGGTATTTTAGTGACGCATTGACTAACTTTTGGTGATTCGCGATCCGTTTCCGCCTGCACAATGAAGCCAACGATTTTGTGCAGTTTTAAACCTTGTAAGTTCAAATAAAGACTTGGAAATGATTATGTGTCATTTTTACCGAAAACATCGAAATTAAAAACGCAAGTGGCTTTTCAACAATAGATGCACACTCACCTGTTTTCTAGGTTTTGGCGTTTAGGACACGGATGAATGCAAGCTCTCATCTTACGATTCAAGAAATTTAGCAAACTTGTCGACGTGTCTCACTAAAGCTTTGTGGCAGACAGCGAGTTAGACCTGTATAATGTTGGATGCATGCGACTTTTTAACAAAAGAAAAAAAATTGTACTTAATAACCACGACAGACAGGAACTTGACCGTTCACAATGACGAGACACAAGAGATGTTCTAGGCATCAAACGACGGTCGTCCTTAACCCATTGCTAAAGGTGGACTCCGCCCAAAGACGCAATGCTGTAAATTGAATGTGCATCTAAAAAGTTCTGTATATAATGTGGAAGCGACCGGATGGGTTGGGGAATTTCCAATATCGCTGTCCTTCGAAAACGTCCGAAACTAGTCCACAGAAAGAAAAAGATTTTATTTTATATCATTTTAAGGGATATCATTATTTGATTCTAAAAACACTCTGTTGGATGCATGCGACTTGATAGTCAAAATAAATATGCAGCCAGTTTTTTAAAGAAAATATAAAAATATTGTTACTTAATAACCACCACAGACAGGAAGTTGACCGTTCACAATGACGAGACCCAAGAAGTGTTCCAGGTATCAAACAACAGTCATTCTCAACCCATTGCTAAAGGTGAACTCCGCCCAAAGACGCAACGCTGTGAATTTAATGTGCATCAAAACAGTTCTTTATATAATGTGC
Organism: Dermanyssus gallinae; assembly: GCA_003439945.1. NCBI lineage: Eukaryota > Metazoa > Arthropoda > Arachnida > Mesostigmata > Dermanyssidae > Dermanyssus > Dermanyssus gallinae. Next base: position 215,332 of record QVRM01006240.1, on the reverse strand, counting down.
GAGGGACCGGATGTGTTGGGGAATTTTGAATATCGCTGTCCTTCGAAAACGTCCGAAACTAGTCAACAGAAGGAGAAACATTTTATTTTATATACTTTAGAGGGATATAATTTTTTTATTTTAAAAACACTTTGTTGGTTTTCAAAAACTGATTACCCTTTTCTGTGTACAAAACAACATTACTTCCTGCTCGGCACAATATAAAACTAAAAATTCTTGTTAGCGCTTTACCGAATTAGCTCAGGTGTAGGTTGCATATGCATAATTCAAAATAGTCTACGGTAGTTATTGCATATATCATGCCTTAGGAACAAAGCAAAATTAATATGAATCCATGCAAACAGCTCAAAAAGGTACCAGGCATTAAATTCAAATGTATTTTTTGATACTATATGTATATATATATATATATATATATATCAAGGCGAGCACTGCCGAGTGTGCAAACGTATTTTAAATTATTAATATAACATCACAATTTTTTCTATATATATATATGTATATTTATATATATATTCTCTTCAACATCTTCTCCCCGCAACCTTTCCTCCGTCTATCAGAACGTGTCAGACTAAAAAAACGTGCGTCTAATCTGCAATGCAAAGAGACGAACGCTAAAGATGAGTGACCCGAATCTAAGCGGCCGACGTTCCTATTTTAGGGTGTCGATGGCTGGCGCAATGACCTATGCTAGCTTTGTGGTGGTAACTTTGAGAATAGGGTTTAAGAGGTCCCGCTAATGGCTGGTCATGACGATTAGGACCAAACTGGTCTACGTAGATCTGAACCGGCCTCTGAGCGGGGTGGAAATGATTAAACTACTGGAATGACATCCATACCTGTCGTGTTCTATGTTACTCTCCGGTTAGAAGAAAGCAGCTGGGCAAGTTTGGCTAAATCCGAAGGGTATTTCACACGCAAGGCCGCTGCCATATCTGTACTAGTGGCGAAGAACTACGTTAAACAGAGCAATTTGATCGCTCCGGATATGTCGCCCTCGGTCAGTTAGTTTGGTCGTGGCACTTTTCGCCGTGCTTCGTGTTTCGTAGAATTATTGTCGGCTTCGTGGTGTTGTCTAGGAGGTAGAGCGATTGTTTGGCTATACAGCGTACCGTGAAGTCGCATTCCTTCACGGAACGCCTGTAGGTTAGAAATTATGGAAACGAAAAGCGAAGTGCGCTAAGTTTGACGGTTATAAATATGATATTATGCAATTATGCCATCCATGAGCTCATATATTATATACTTTCGCACCTGTATGGATTGCTTACTGTTTGCTGCCGAAATAATCTCAGCACGTCAATCGCCGCTTCTCTAATGTTACATGATTAGTTTCGTCGGAGCGTTTTCGCAGCATCTGATCTCGCGTTAGCTAAGAAATAAAGCATAAAACCTATTACGAAACTTTGTCCCTCATTGAAGTTTGCATTATTTTGTTTTTAGTTAGTTTAAGTTTTCCATCCTAGCATATCCCATCATTTTTGTGTTACATATATATATATATATATATATATATATATATATTCAAGAGCAAGAGAGGGAGAGCAGCCGTTTAATTGCGCATGTTATGTCATGTGCTTCTCGCCCAAATTTTCTACAACAACAACAACAGCAATAGAGGCGGTAACTTTACTGCACCGCCATCCGGCAGTATTATGATAATCGCCACGACGTCCGAACGTGGCATCATTAAGCATGTTGCCGAAATGACTCTATCGAGTTTCTGTCGCTGTTATTCCACATATTGCTCTTCCAGCAAAAGCAACAACTATTCGCAGGTACAGAACTGTGCAAGCTTGTCGAGTTACGTCGTTTCTCTGCTCTGCCCTGCCGCTGGCGTTTCATGTTAGGGCCTCGGAAAAGGTGTCGACAGAAGTGCCGGCGTGTATGCGATGCTCTATATGAGCGTTTGCCGGCTTAATGAGTGTAAAAATGGTAGTGATAATACTATATGAACAACAATAACGATAGTAATAACAATACTAGAAATGAACAACATCAACAAAAACAGTAATTGCAGATCAACAACAGCAGCAGCGGCAATAACAACGACAACAACAACAACAACAGCAACAGTGGCGGCAACAACAACAACAACAACAGCAATAGTAGTAATAACTGTCGGCAAAGCCTGCCATAATACGAACAGCAAAAACAGCGACAGCAACACATCAACGATGACAATAAAAATGCACAATAACGACAGCAAAAACAATAACGACGGGTGGCAAGAAGCGTCTATACAGCAATTTTTGCATTAGCGTTCTAGATGTAAGTGTTCTTGTATGCGTGTGTCTGTATTTGAATGTCGATGTGAGAAGACCAAAGAGAGTAAGGGAGGGTAGGAAAGAGAGCGAAAATAATATATATATATATATATATATATATATATATATATATATATATAGCTGTGTGGTTGTGTGTGTGCAATCGCCTGTAGAAAGAGTAATTGTGTGCGTGGCTTTATGAAGTTCGGCACCGAAGCGACCGACAAGCTTAGCTGTCCATGGGTCCGAAGACGGTTGCTTCGGACCTCCCAGTTGACGTGGGGCAGTGTCCCGTCAGCAAGCTGAAGGAGGCGATGACGATTCCGACAACAACAGCAATTGCCGCGACATCAGCAACAACAACCACCACGACAGCAGCAACGACAACAACAACAACAACAAGAGCAACAGCAAACAACAACAACAACAACAACAACAACGGCGGCGACGACGACGAAGACCACTATGACCACGAGCACGACAACTTTAGCATAGATAAACACCACGTAAGAAAGAGCGAAATGAAGCACCTTCGACAGAGTTGGCTCCTTACACATCGTCGTCGTCATAATGATGTCCTCCGATTTCTCCTAGACCAACGGACGGGCCACTGCAACGACAACAACATGAACCACCACTATTACTACTGCTAATGCCACTCTCTCTCTAGTATTATTATTATTATTATTATTATTATTATAATTTTTTTCTAGACAATCCAGCAACATTGACGCACGTCATCGCTAAAGACCGCACGACCCGCTGCTGATGTTTATGTAGTGGTAGTAGTAGTGTTAGTTGTTGTTGTTACTACTAAGGTCGTGAGCAGTTGTTGTTGTTATTGTTGTTGTTGATGATAATGGCGTTGATAACGATTATGCTTCATAATACCTCACCGTCAGCGTTACCATAATCGCTGCTGGCGGCACTTCGGATCATTCAAACCGTTTTCTGCGTTTGTGCTCGTTCCTACTTGCCTTCTGAAGAAGAGAAAGCCGAAAAAAACGAAAAACCCTACTACAGGTAGGCGTCTCTTTCCTCTTCGTCTTCTCTTTTATCTTCCGCATCCTCGTAATAGTATTACTCGGACCATTATTACTACGATTGTGATCAGTATTATTGTTATTGTGTTCCTTGTCTATCACCTTCTTCTTCTTCTTCTTCGTCTTCTGGACGTTGGTATTTGTTGTCATTATGAAAATGAGCAATAATAGTTCGAACAACATGATTCATAGATATAATTATCACCACCAACATCATCATCATCACCACCATCACCACCATTATGCTCATCATTTTCATCGCGTTCATCGGGTAGTGTTGTTAGCTCATCACGATAAGCTCAAACGGGCCAGGCATGATGCCCATGCCTGACTGAGGGCATATCTTTCCTCTCAGCTGTAATCATTTCGTTTTTTGTTGCTGTTGTGGAAGAACAACAACAGCTCTCCGGACACCGAATTAATTTGATGCCGTCGAATGCGCATCCGGCCAATGAACAGACTTTGTCGTTCCGCCGTACTGCCGATTTATCGATTTCTCTATCTATATTACCTATCTAGTGCCCCTACATATATATATATATATATATATATATATATATAGCTAGAATAATCGTTGTGCAGCACAGAAATAACATCAGCGCGAAAAGTGCTATATATATATATATATATTTATAATAAATAAAATATACATGTACGTATGTATCGCGCCATGCTTGATGTTCGCCTCATCCTTCCAAGCTTCACTTACGTTCAGTCAGTTAAGTTTTTTCTATAATGTATTTCTATAATACGTACTTATTAAGTCTTAAGGACTTAAGGAGGTTCACAGTTATTGGCAAGGATTGAGTATCGCCGAGTGTCGAGGGAGGTTATAATTAGGAATACGCTGAGGAAGAAGAGGAAGAGCAGAGTTGTTTTCTCGGCGGCCTTGTTTGCACTCTCTCTATTTAGAAAAGTGTCAAGATTCGTCTCAAGATTGTTAACAAATCGGCAGCAGTTCAATCTTCGAAACTTCCACTAGACAAACTAGGCATTTTCTATGTTCCATGTTGAAGATGGCGAAAGCAACTTTAAAGCGGCCCGAGAACAGCCACTCATTAAGCTTATTAACTTGCAGCAGACGCCGAGCAAAGTTCAAGTATAAGTACATGACACCGTCGCGCGGGCCCGACTCAATCAACTCTCACTATTTTTCTAGTCTAACTTTACGTCGATGACGAGGGCGACAGAGGGAAGAATTTTCGGCATCGCATTAGCACACAAATTAACTATGGAGCATACACTCAAAGCGTTCGAGTGGTGTTGACCATTCACTGTAATGGGCAGATACGACACGTAATAAGTATGAGTGTGAGAAATTTGCCCGCAAAATCATCAAAGTGTAAACGAAAATGGATCGTCTGCTCAATGTGTGCATATTCAGAAGTCGCAGAGCTTACGTCGTGTCGTACCCAAAATGACATGCCCCATCTTCGCTAGTTTGAGAGAGTGGCAGGTCTCAGCGCTGCCGAAGTGCAATGGCGAGGTCTTCTTTTAGGGTCTCCGCCATCTGGAGCGAAGATTTGGGCCGAACCGTAATCGGAAGTGCCACCATCGTGGCCTTTCAGAAGAAGAATGGGTAGAGGAATGAGATCAGGAGTGACTCTACGGCTATTCTTATAGTGACATAAAAACTGAAGGGAATCAGCTGGCAACGTAATGCCAGCTGCAACGTGATGAAGTTCTTATTAGATTAGAGACAAAGGCGTTCCGATTAACGTGAACCTGCGCTTGAAGCCAATAGGGTGGATAGAAAATGTCGAAACATGCGCTTTAGTGATGCGCTTCGGTGCATGGATTTGCCGCCTTAAGATATATATATATTTAAAAAAAAAAAAAATCTATCTGGTCCCTATCATTGACACAAGCGGACATGTTGAGAAATCTAGATTTCTCAATAGTCAGTGTGGCAGCATGGCCACTGACTCTCATCGGGATAATGTATAATCTATTCTCAATGAGTGTTGCTAAATTTTATTACTCATAAACATGTTTTTCTTAATATTATAACGTACACATACTATACATATGGTGCAAAAAATAAATGATGATATATATTAGCTAATTCACAAAAATTAGATTTTAGTTTTATTCAATATATATCTAGTCTGCACAACAGACAACTTTGACGGTAAGTATGCATGTATTTGCATCTGAGGCGAGTTTTTTTCAGAATTTTATGGGCTATAAACTACCGCAGAACGTTCCATGCTCTACAAATGATTACTACACGTGCCTACTAAGTGATTAATTGGACTGGTGGCTTCATATGGTTTTCGGGTGATATAATCACGTCCGACTAAATCAAGTTTTTTTTATCCCTGGGCTAAGTTAAGATCTCTGAGAACTATAATGAGCGTTTATTAACCTATTGTTTCTTTATTGGCTCAACTTGCCGTGTTTTTCTACAGGACATCAAAGCTAAAGCTGTACTGCAAAGATGGGCGCCTAATAATAGAGTATTTCTCTGCCTGGTTTTTATTGGAGATGTATTGACCAGAAATGGAAGTTGTTTCGCATTGTAGACCTATACCGCCTCCAAATTAACGTACTACATATATATATTTCAATAGGATATCAGCGCCGATCAATAAGACTATTTTGCCCATTATGCAGGTGAAGCGAGAAAGTCACCACCTGCATTTTCATGTAACGATCGTGACACGATGCAGACGTTTATGTGTGTATAAGTCTATAGTCGCAATAATTCTATAGACTAGAACGTCAAATACGTATATATATATATATATATATATATATATATATATATATGCATATATATGCATATATATAGTCCCACGAATGTGAGCCTTTAGTACGCTCGTAGCATCCTTCTAGAACGCTTCCTTCACTCTATGTATTTGTTTACATACATTTTGTACAAATAAAGCCAGATGAAATTATTTGTTACTAATGTAAATGTTGAAGCTGTATATATATAACGAGGCTTTAGATATTACAATGATAAGCCATAATACGTACCAAATCCAACCAAGTAATTTAATATATCAGTGCGATTTCGGCAGGACGTTCCTTTCTATACTTTTTTTTTTATTTCGTGTTCAGTAAAAGATGGAATCATGTTGAGTTTGCGTTGACATTGTTTAAACGCAAAGAGAAAATGTAGTCACGGCAGTTTGACACCATATGGAAGAAGATACATGATAGCTTGTTATACCCTTAATATATTTCATTAACTTTATGGAAGCGTAGCTTATATTTAACGATTGCGGGCTCCACTGTATTGACGTATTTATCTTGATAGGCCTGTGTGCTGTACGTCTCGATTAATGATAACCGTAACGTATTTATGTATACCTAGCTGGCTATATTTCAAACCGGCTTTTTGCGACTTCATTCATTCCCTAAGGAGGGACACAAGCATGCAATGTACACTTGTTTATTCATACTTGTATATAAAAATAAAATGTATATATATATATATATATATATATATATATCGATTGATACATTTTATTTTTATATATAAAAGTATGAATACACATGTGTACCTCGCGTGCTTGTGTCCCTCTACGGGGCATGAATGAAGTATATATATATATATATATATATATATATATATATATGTATGCATAGAGAGAGAGAGAGGAATTTGCACAATCCGTGAGAGGATCAGAACGGATTAATTCATATCGCAAAGCCAATTTCAAATCACTCCACATTGTGTCGTTATTGTCAGCAAGTATGTACTTCGAATGATGCTACACCAACAACAACGATTCCATCTACCTCATAGTCTTAATGTGCCGCGGTATCGGCGGCATTCACAGCGGCGGCGACGGCGTAGCGAGCGAGCGAGCTAGCGGTGAAGCTTTGAACTTGAGGTTGGCCTAGCAGTAGTGGTAGTCGTAGTAGAAGTAGTAGTTGTGGCTATATAGCTAAGTTGTCTATTCCTCCATGCCTGCCCTCCCTCCCTCCTTCCTTCCTCCGACGTTGGCGACCACCGACCGCCACCGATTGACCGCCGGCCACCGGTCGCATTTCGCTACTTCGCATTTCGCTGATCGCTTCGTAGGCGCGAGAAGTACTTACGCGTTGATGACGTGTATTAGTCAGGTATGTACGTGTGAGGTGCCTCGGTCCGGCGGTTGGACGAGCAGACAGACAGAAAGACAGTCCTGCGAATTGGCATCGACAGATACATTCATGCACATACGTTCATCGACATGGGCTGTTGTTGTTGCTGTTGTTACTGCTGCAATTGTTGTTGTTGTTGCAGCTGCAATTGTTGTTGTTGTTGTTGTTGTTGTTGTGGATATTGTCGTTGTTGTTGCTGAACGTCCCTCTGTCCTTTCTACGACCGCGCGACCCACGACTAGAGGACTGACTCGAGGATTGCTAACTGTGGCTGAGGGGGACTGCCTGGCAGTGAGGTTGAACTGGCTGGCTGGCTGACTGACTGACTCACTGAGTGACTGTTTGTACGCTAGGCGCGAAAAACGGGCGGGGATGCCGGCGGCTGAGGTTCGACGAACACCCCAATGAGGGGCGAACCCCTTATCGAACCCCCCCCCCCCGCGGCCGGCCCCCACGCTCGCTACGGCGGAACGAACGCTTTGAAGGCGAGAACGCGTGAGCAGCGACCGACCGGGTGAGTCCGCCACTACCAGCAGCGGCAGCAGAAGCAGCACCACTGCCGCTGTCCACCGTAAAGACGGCGCGATCGCTCGGACTTCGGAGACTGCGTGGCGGCAACTCCGTGATGACCTCATAACCTTCAATTTGGCAGACAGACTGCCGACTATCTCGCCGCTGCGACGACTTCTGCTGTTGTTGTTGTTGTTGTTGTTGCTGTTATTGCTGTTCTTGTTGTTGTTGCTGCTGCTGCTGCAGCTCTTTCTGTCCTGGGCGTTCACGCGCCGACTCGCACCTCACCGACGCTCACAACGATTGGGTAGATAGACGGATAGATGACCAGCCTCGACGACATGATCTTCACCTTCCTTGTCGTTCTCATCGTCACACCTGCACCTCGAGTTGTTGGCCCGCTCTGCGCGGAGAGAGAGAGAGAGAGGGGGGGGGAGGGGAGAAGGATAGAGAGAAATAACTTCTGAAGAACTTCAAGACGAAAAAGAATGAGGACGAAGACGTCTGTTGTTGAGCCTATCACAGTCTGCTGCGAGCCGTATTCCTCCGTAGGTCTTCGGGGGAAGAGGAACCGGGGTCTCCCGCTCTTTCCTTCTATGGCGGAGGTGCCCGATCCGCTTCTACGGTTACTTCTTCTTCTACTTCTGCTACTACTACTACTACTACTACTACTACCCACTACAAACGCCTACGACTAATATTCGTATCACCAGCGCGGTTCTCAACATGCATGCAAAAGTGGGTGATAACCCTTTTAATGAAGGCGGGTCTCGCCTCGTTTTCAAGAAGTGATCATCATGACCGTGGCGGCAGCGGCAGCGGCGGTCATGATAGGACCCCTCTGTTGTTGCCGAGTGGCCGATACCAGTAAAAAGAACAATTGCCTCGAGAGGTTGATAGTTGATATTCCTGTCTCATGATGATTCACCTAGCTGGAGCAGCGAAACACATCACAGGCCGCCTTGCCGCCCCGCTAAAGTGAATATATATATATATACATATATATATATATATATATAAATATATATATACATATATATATATATATATATATATATATATATATATATATATATATAAATATATATATATACATATATATATATATATATACATACATACATACATATATTTTATCATCAGAAATAGTAGCATGTTTACGTTAGTTGTCCTTCACGTGAACTGTGACCAGTCGCTCTGACAAAAAACAGTAAAAAGGCCTGTACGGATAATAATAATAATAATAAGATGTCTTTTATTTTTAATATAATTATAAATTATTATTATTATTAAGTTATGCGTCAACCGTCGTGGTTGATCCGTAGTACGCTAGTTGCGTTCATAGGACGACGGGCCAACGCTGGATGTGATCGGCTCAGACTCAGCCAATCTCTGTCCCTCTGATATTCTGACCTCATCTGACCGCAGCCGAACTGTTGGTATCTGATCTCGGTTGCACATTGCACCTGCCAGCGCCTTAATTAAACGGTATATATATATATATATATATATATATATATATATATATATATATATATATATATATATATATATATATATATATGAAGAAGAAGAATTTAAGCGTCGAAAACTTTAAGCAAAAGTGACAGTTAATGAAGGCAAGAGATAGGAGATAGAGAGTTTGCGTGGAAGAAGTGTGCGGTAGCAGATTGTAGCAAAAACGATTTGTAAAAACAGCTGTCTTGAGGATGTCGTCTGATAGAGCACGAACCAGTAGTGGTTGAATAGCTACGAGGGATCCTGTAGGTAGGTAGTCGAATCGCTCGCAGGTTAGTGGACAGACTGGACGACTACGCGTTAGGTTCTCAAAAGGTTCAAATTCGTTACTGTGTTGTTGTTGTTGTTGATGTTGGTGTTGTTGTTGCTGTTGTTGCTGCTGATGTTGATGTTATTGCTGCTGCTGCTGATGTTGTTGTTGTTGCTGCTGTTTTTGTTGTTGTTTCTATTTCTGTTGCTGTTGTTGTTGCTGTTCGTCATTGAAGACGCGGTTTGGCCAGAGGAGTATTATCTCCGGACCGATGGTACTGTGTGAGCTGGTGGCGGAGCTGCAGTGGCACCGCGCTCGCCTTGAGACTTTTAGCGCGGCGCTGCGTACAGTGGGTTAGGTGTCACGCGCGCCTTTGCGCGACCAGGTTTGACAGACATCAGTCGGTCGACATCATCGACAGACTTGGTCGAAGGGGAAGCCAACACCTGCGCATTGATTAGAGTGTAGTCGTAGTAGTGGTTGTTGTTGTTTCTGTTGCTGTTGTTGTTGCTGTTGTTGCTGTTGCTGTTGTTGTTGTTGTTGTTGTTGCTGTTGCTGTTGTTGCTGATGCTGTTGTTATTATTATTGCCGTTCGTGTTGTAGATATCAGTCAGCGTTTTGTTGTTGCTGTTGCTGCTGCTTCTGTTGCGGCGGCTACGGTGGCCGTGACGGGGACGTCGTTCTTCGTCGTCGTCGTCGTCGACGTCATCATCATTATCATCATCATCGTCCCGATCCCATCACACTTCAATCGGCTCAGCTAATCCGGTTGCGTACAACAACAACAACAACAACAACACCAACAATATTACCATCAGCAGCAATAGCAACAACAACAGCAACACCAACAATATTAATATCAGCAAAAGCAACAACGACAACGAAAAACGTCGAGGAAAGAGCGAATGAAATGATCCTTCCCCATGATGATGATGATGATGATGATAATGATGACGGCGACGACGACGACGACGTATAGCGAGAGCAACAACAACAGCAACAACAGCAGCCGCAACAACAACAACAACAACAACAACGAGAAGGAGGCAACAACATCGAGAAGCGAAACAGCGAAATGAGCGCGAAAATGGTCCGTTGGGAACACGCCGACGTCGTTGATTTCGCACCGCCACTCACACCCGCCTAATTGGGATGCCGCCGCCGCGCTGACGAGGCTGCGGCGGCGGCGGCAAGCGCGGACTTTTTCAAAGGGACGCGATCGCCGCTTTCTGCCGCTGACGCCTCTGCTGCTGCCGCTGCGTCTTCAGCTACTACGTGTTCTGCTGCTGCTGCTACTGCCTCTGTCTCCGCTGACGCCGCTGGCCCACCGCGCATTCATCTCACAGCTATCGAGCCAGCTCGGCCGGGCGAACGGACTCTCACCGTTGTTTCGCTGGCTTTGCTCTCCGATCACTCACCCTTTGCCCTGAAGGATCTCCCCAAGTCTCCCCCCTCTCTCCTTATATTTCCCTCTATCTATTCCTCTCTCTCTCTCTCTGTCTCTCTCTTTATATATATATATATATACAAATGGGCAGACATTGTTGACCGTTTTCACAGCTTTGCTCCACTTCACAGCTCCACCAGCTCTGATCCACCACCTCGAGAACCCGTCAGGCAAGATGGAAGCATGCAAAATACGCTCTCGTCCCGTGCATACATAGATTGAACGTCACACTGTACTGCGTCGCCGCACGACTCGAATCAATCGTCGGCAAAATGCAGATAGCCTCTTCAAGATAACGTTCTACTAACAGAAATTTGATGCTATATACGAGGGCATATAAATAAAATACGGATGCATATTTATAAGAAAAGAATATTTGTTTCATCTTCCAAAGTATTTTTGTTCGCCTCGAAAAATAGCCCAGTCCCGCTGCAGGTACTTGTTCTACCTTCCCACTTTTCGAATTTTTTTTAAACGCGTTGTTCGAATCGAGTTGAGTTGCTCCCGCAAGTCTTTTTTTATCTTCTGTATAGTCGTGAAATGTTGTCCCTACATTTTTTTTATTCGAGGAAACAGCAAACAGTCTCCGAAGCCAGGTCCGGCAAATAGGGAGTTGCGGAAATAAGGGTTTCATTTTTTCATCAAATCATCCGAAATAGTAAAAATGTGTGAACCGCTGCGTTATTGCGATAAATAATTCAAAAGCTTTTGCCCAGAGTTCAGGCCTCTTGCGTCGAACGTTCTTGCGCAATATTCTTAAAATTTCGCGGTAGTATTTCTTATTGACCGCAAAATTAGGTGGTAAAATTGAGTGGAAGATGATCCCTTGTAGTCGAAAAAACAGTTAAAAGAACCTTGGTGTTGGACCAGCCCATCCTATCGACCCTCTGTGACCGAAGAACGCACTCATCCCAGATGGTTCGAAAGTTTCAAGAATCAAGATAAAATAGGACGCTTCAAGATATAGTAATCTCTTCAGCATATGACAAGCGTTACAACTGAACAACTTGAAAAATGAATTTACATTTAAGAATTGACCCCAATCGTAAACAAATTTCTTTTACACTAAGTGGCACAAAGCAAACCTCCTCTTAAACCACTGTCAAGTCTCGTTTTCACTTTAGTTACTTGTTGCTGTAATACTTTGGTCTCCGACGAGAGTAGATGAAAAATAAGAAAGATAATTATCTAGACACCCGCTTTGCACAGCCAATTCAAACGAGACATACTCTCAAAAAAGATTATGCCGCTACACTCTTTGTGCGACAAAGTTTGCATCGTCTAGGCATTTTTTATGCACGTTCTCGTTTAGGTTGTTCTAGCCTCCACGGAACCAACAATCGCAGCCGGGTGCACCTGCTTCCGATGGGTCTCTATGGGCAACCACTGCATCAGTGTAGAATTTTGGTTCGAGACGATCGATATAATCGATGTTCATTCAATACGCCCTTCAGTCAAGGGTTGCTTGGCTTATTCTGTGCCACTTGCTAAAGTACGAAGCGGATGTAAGCGAGAAACGCGTGTGATTCATCACATTGCAACCTTTCGAATGTTTTCTCTTTGAACAAACTCGCTTCGTAATGTTCATTGCGTACAATGCGTGTGCAATCGATATGAACGCGTCATGTGCACTGCGCATAACGAAACGTCGAATGCCGACGAAAAGGGCAGAAGAAACGTTTACACCCAACCATTATCTAGTGAGGTGAAGAAAGCAACCCACAGCGTCCGAACGTAACAATGCACCGATTTTGAACACCGTTTAACCGTCCAGCCCACCACGCAACGTGCGTATTGTCGTACTAAAAATGGAAACGGGATACCTTTTGCCTTTCCTCCACAAGATGCATGCATTCTCTACACGGAACGAAGCCGCATTGAGCCGGGCTCACAAGCACATCACTCGACGAGGCGCTGGCGGCTTCGAGTCGGGGCCCCGAGTTGAAATGACTACGATTGGTTGTCTTGTGTGCGCCAGTCGACGAAACGAAGTATGATTTCAAGATGCAGCCTGTGCACACGGAAATTGGCAGGAAGCAGAATATGCACGTTTTGGAATGAGCTATGTATATATATATATATATATATATATATAACGAGAGAGAGAGAGAGCGAGTGTAAAGAATGTACATATGTATGTACGCTGAGCTTCAGTTGCACTGACGCAGCGCTGGTCGAGATGCGGCAAAGGGTTGACGGGCTGCTGCTGCAGCTGAAGTCTGTGAACGTCCATAACCGCGTCCAGTTAAGCAGTTGACGTCTTAGAGAACCGACACAGACAACGCGTTATAGATAGGCAGATAGATCGAGAAAGAGAGGGGGAGCTGGGGGGGGGGGCAGACGGGAAAAGTGGGAGCGTGGAAGAGGGGGACGAAGAGGTGAAAAAGCAGCAATTCTACGCCGGGCAAGGCAATAATTCTCATCGGTCTTACCGACACCACCAACACCACCGAGAACAAACCAACACCATCATCACCATCACGAGTGTGGTTGTCGACGTCGTTGGCGTCCTAATCAGCATCGGCTTGATCATTGCGGCATTGGCATCAGTAACATCGTCAACAACAACAACAGCAGCAACAACAACAACTACAGCAGCAACAACAACAACAACAACAACAACAACAACTACATGGCTATCGTCATTATTATCACCACCACCACTACCATCATCATTATCATCATCATCATCTCAACCATCATGCTCATGTGAAGATCCGGTCACGACACGCAGCGGAAGTACGAAATCTTCAGTCTGCAGTTCTGCTCGGCAACGGAATGGCAGGAATGACGCACATTGTAGAGCCGGCGGCGGCAGCAGCAGCAGCAGCAACAACAACAACAACAACAACAGCTACGGCAGCTGGTATCAAAGTGATCAATGCGAAACGAAGATCGCAGACCCAGAGGTGGTGGGCGAAGACGAGGTTTCAAGTATCTCCCGCAGAGGGGAGTGTTAGCAACACTTGACAACAGCAGCAACAACAACAACAATAACAGCAACCCCGTGTGGGCCACAATCCTGGCCGATCAGGGGATCTGACCAGCTGTGGTTGCAGAAGCTCTTCTTTTTCTGCTTCTTCTTTCGTCTCTTTCACTTCTACTTACCTATCCATGTATCTATGAGCCAGCAGCTACCCATCTATGTATCTATCTCGTTCGGTCGCGATTTCCTTCTTCGGGATGCTCATACTGGCAATTGCCACCGTTGTTACTGCGGTCACAACACATCGACATCAACAATAACTACGACAACAACAGTGGCAGCAACAACAGCAGCAACAACGCATGGCGGATACCTGCGGCGTTACCACCTGTTGCATGAACAGGTCGGCGATCCAATATATATATATATATATATATATATATATATTTGAGCGAGTATGTATAACGAAAACGGGAGAAAGATGGAAAGAAACAGCAGTCGAAACATAGGCGTGTGATTACGGCCAACAAGAAAGATTACTCGCATATGTCTCTCTAGGCTCCTAATATGTCCTCGAGCTGCTTCGCAAATGTCACGGATCTGTTCGCCCGAAACGTTGATGATACGCTTCTTAGCAACGCATACAGCAGCTTTGCAGTTGTGTTTGTCTCAACATGCACTTCGGGACTATGCGTGTACACGTACGAAGTATACACGGCACGTCAACAAAGTTCTGAGACTAATATAGGACAAAGAAAAATAAGTGTCGGATGAGGATGAAATGTTTCGTTGTTAGTCTACAATATACGATGCCTGCTAAATGCTTTCTAAGGATAAACATTATAAAAAAAAGTGCATACAAATAAGCCAAATCTGAAGCGGACACACAGCAGGACGGCAGGGATACGGACCCATGTTGTTGGCGTTGCGCCGGCTACTGTCGCAAAGTTAGCATTCATCTTGTACATTGCCGATAGCAGTTTAACAAAAACACCAATAACTATAAATATTAGACATAGGCTAGCGTTCGAAACCTTAGGCGGTCCTGGCAACTTGACTCGCAAGCTCCTCCACAGGTCGGTGAGCAGCTGAACCTCGCAACTGTAGATAAAAGATCTGCGGCTTTCCTGAGACAGCGCCTCGACCTTGACGTCCAACGCGGGAACGCGGCATCCGTCCGGGGCACGCTGCTGAAGTGGTCCCAGCCCACTCTATACGAGATAAAGTAATATTGCCTGGGCACACGTTCTCGGGAGACAATTGTAGCTCCATTTTTATTCCTTAATAAATAAGTACGATCTATATATATATATATATATTTATATATATATATATATATATATATATATATATATATATAAAAAATATATATATATATTAGACAGCCCAGCTACGGTAAGCGTATGCCCCCGCTAGACCTATACAATTTTCTGACAAAGATTTCTACGGAGACTCTTCATTGACCAATTCATACTTGTCCACGTGTCAACGCCTCGCAAATATTCAATTTTAAAGTAAAATGAAACACATTGTTACGTTTGAATTACATTTATTTGGTATCCGGGTTTTGTATTTTGCCTATATTTTCCTCATTGCATTTATGTCAGCACTGACCTAACACCCGCTCGGAATGTTATCTTTAAACAACGAGGCCTGAACGATGCACTATCGATAGCTTGCGAGCAGGTAGCGTTTAAGGAGCTAAAAACTACTGACGCAGCACTGCTTAAATAAAGAAAGAGCTTAACGCTTGATCATTTGTAGAAAAGTGTCTGGCTTTCTCGCAGTGTGGAATATTTCACGTTGCTCCACAGGAGCGAGTTCAAGATACGCGGTGACGGAGGGATTCAACGGGGAATGTTTCCTACGACTGGTTAGAGATGATTAATCCTTGGAAGGCATTACAGGCTCAAGTGATGCCAAATCCCCACACACTTGTCTCCTGACCGCTTTCCCATCAAGCGTCATGACCCATCTCTTTAACTTCCATAGCAAGCTTCATAGTTTGATTAAAGAATAGGCTGTAGCAAGAAGAACGGATGCGATACGACGAATCTCACTGATCTCTTCCAAGATGACCGCTAGGGCATACGAAACACTTCCGCTATTTCGGTCCTGATACCTTAGGAAAAAGTTGAGTTCCTGTAGTAAGCCCCACTACAGTGTGAATTTACTTTACGCTATATATATATATATATATATATATATATATATATATATATGCGAACATATAGTAAATTCCACCTTAAATTTCACTTAAAAGCGACGAATTGACACAAACCCCGGCTCACATATTATATAATGACGTACGTTGATTTTCATTAATAAATTATATCAGTCTTATTATAATCCGCGAATTGATATTCCCACTCGGCAAGATGATTGTCGAAGGTCTCCGTTCTCGGTACAAGTTGTCCTGAGATCCTCCACAAAGGGGGTTGTCGATGTCAACAAATAGACAAGCCGCTCGCGGCTAGTGCAGTGGACTACTAGCACTCTTTTTAGATAAATTGCTTTAATTTTGTCATGTTTTTGGATTAGTGGGACCACATAACCTGTATCCCGTAAGCAGCAGTCGGTGCAATCTTTAATTTAAAAAGGCTGAGAGCGACGTCCGGCGACAACCGATTCAATTCGTATTTTAAAATTGTAGTCATTGCCATTGTAGGTAGCATGCGAGATTTCGAACTCTCGATGATGCTTCAACTGGGTTTAAATGTACATGCAACTCACGTAATACAATCTGCTAGTCTCATTTACAAACCAAAAATTCGTGGCTTTATTTAAAACGTCCTGCTGTTTAATAGCCTAGTCATAACGATATCTACGTATTGCTGTGAAGCTTGGCGACCATATTGGACTAATCAAATGAGCCTCTTCAGTCAATTTTGTTTACGACGTATAGTTCAAAGGTGTGACGCTGAACGATCACACTACACCAAGGACTCATCGCAAATTTACGCCTAGAAGCAGATTTTCGAATGTTTAATCACATTTGACATTCGAATACATCAAAATATTTTATGTAGACGGCATCCTGGTTGCATATTGCAAGGACGGATTGTTTAACTAATGTATTTTCGTGGCGTCTAGTTTTTAGCTTAAGAAATTGATTGCTCGACAGAAGAAAAGGATGATACAGACGGCACAATGGCTAATGCAATTGTGGACGTGCTGTGCTCTCAGCATTTACTAGTATTTGGACTTGTGGATTATATTGTCGAAAACCGCGTGCAACATTTGGTGTGTTTGTGGCGAATAAAGGCAACTTTGAAGTTAAACAATTCGAAAAAAAAACATATATATGTATTGGTAGTTATCTATACTAATATGATCTATTGTAATATTCCGCTACTGCATTTGTGAGATAGGTAAATATATTGCATCGAAGGAAATAGAAGAATTTAATAACTAAATATCAAATATTGAATGAGCAGATAAAACATAACCCTATATATATATATATATATATATATATATAAATGAAAAATTATATTATATATATATATATATATATATATAAATGAAAAATTATATATATATATATATATATATATATATAAATGAAAATCTTATATATATATATATAAATGAAAAATTATATATATATATATATATCTATATATACTTATTAGGCTATTGAAGAAGTAAATTATCTGAATTTGATCGAATCTATGTTGTGAGATAGCAAAGCTATAATTCATCTCCACGACACAGTTCCGCCCAACGTATATATATATATATATATATATCCGCATTGTGGATAATTTAACAATGGCCACACGATGACTTATGTTTGGCAATCCGGCGATTTCACGGCAACAAGATCGCAATCGATTCACTTATGGATGGGGGTCGGGTGGGTTTCACTTCGATTCGAGAGTAGAAGCGGCAGCAACGGCCGCGGCCACGTCGAATAATAAGAAAGAATCAGCGGAGGCGCCAGCCAGGATCATCATCATTGCATCAGGCATGATATGGCAATCGAGGGTGTGAAGTTGCCTGCCCGCGGCTGGGTCCAAATCAGCCCCTGCACGCGAATAGCGTTCAGTTAGATTGATAGAGCTGGTCTGACTAGATAAAGTATGCCACCATACACCGCTTCGGGTCCATAGGAGCGCCTCGTCGTACAATCCCATCTACCGCCGCCACCACCGGAAGGTTGCGAAACAACTAGCAGTTGTTTAGCAGTGATTTTGTTTTTCTGTTAAAGGTAGCAACACACTAAACGACCTTTTCTTCTTTTTTAGAACCGGCAGACGGGCAGTCATAGAGAAAACGCATACTTTATTTACGTACGTGCACACACACATATATATATATATATATATATTTATATATATACACACAAAAAATCCTGTGTCTCACTGGAAATCTAACTAAAATAATTTTCGGGCCGAACCTCGGCCAAGATTTAACGTCGACGGGACTGCTTTTCGCAATCTGCTTCGTAAGACGGACCCCCATAGATACAAATGTGCAACGGTGGGGCTCGAACCCGCGCACCTATGTGCCCCCTCCGGTCGCGAGGAGGCGCAGGCGCGGGCGAAATGCACCACACCACCGGGCTCTCGACTCTCACTGGAAATCTGCCGCGTACGCCAAGAGGTAGTAAGTAAGGGTACTACTATATGTCGCCTGCATGTTTGCCAATTCGCGTGTGATCTGTTCGATCAAGAGTTCGATCATCTCGTAAGGGTGTGTACGAACGTCGGCCTTCTCGCCGACTTCGTTCCAGAATATATCGAGTGAGTGATGGTGGTGGTAGCGCTGAACACGGCGGTAGCAGCAGCGTGGGGCAGCTGTAGAGCGCAGACGGCTGCGGCGAAGGCGACCGAAGATCATCATGGCGACGTATTTAGCGCGCCGTCATGATCTGCCGACTAGATGCAGCAAAAGACCGGCGGCGACGGCAGCAGCAGCAACAGCAGAAGCAGCCGCAGTTAATGCGAGGAGGGAGGCGTGCATTGTGCCGGCGTAAGAGCATACGTAAGCAACGAACGCCGTTGCCACCAACCACGGCTAGTTTCTCTCTCGCCTCACCTCACCTCGTCTCGTCTCACCTCGTCTCGCTTTGTAGCGTTAGCAACACCGCGCGCGCGCACGCGCTTTGTGAAGTAGCTAGCAGCTTCCTCATCGAAAGACCAACCAGATCACCCAGACGACACACAGGCAGACTGACAGACAGACAGACAGACATACAGACTGACAGACAGACAGACACGACGCATACCGACAATCGAGCCGGCTGGCGGCGAGTCGGCGGTCGTTCAGTTTGCCGCTCGGGCCACAGCGGCGGCAGCCGCCGCGCCAGACTCGGCCGTCGGCATCTTTTGTTGATACCGCCTGCCGGTAGGGGGCGCGGCGTCAACGATACGCGTATTTGTGTATAATATATATATATATATATATATATATAGGCGAGCACTGCCGAATGTGCAAACGTATTGTAAATGATAAATAAATCATCACAATATGTTCTTTATATATATATATATATATATATATATTTATATATACATATATATACTTATATATATATATATATATATATATATATATATATATAGGCGAGCACTGCCGAGTGTGCAAACGTATTGTAAATGATAAATAAATCATCACAATATGTTCTTTATATATATATTTTTTTATATATACATATATATACTTATTTATATATATATATATATATATATACATATATATATATATATATATATATATATATATATATATATATATATATATATATATAATTGAAAGCCCTTTTAGTGTCAGCTGAGTGAGTAAAAGGATTCATGCGCCACTAATTGGAATAGTAGCCATATTAATGGTGTTCAATATGATTGAAAACCTACGTGGATCTGGTCTAGCATTTTCCGACTGATCCGACTGTCAATGCCATGGCAACGAAGGCTGAGTGATGACTAATTAAGATTACGTAATTAATCTATTTATTATTCGATTCGGTCATCTGTCCTCAGTCGATCCGACCGAGCCCCGGCCCTTTCCCGGGCGCGTTCATAAAGCCGATATACATATGTGTATGTATGTACGCGTTTGTGAGTATGTCGATGGTGTACGTTGCCGCTACTGTGACGCGTTCACAGAAATGCGGTAGGGAACTTCGGCGGAGAGTTCTGCCACAACGAAGGTCTAGCGGACATGGCGAGCCAAAGGCGTCGTCTTGAAGAGCACCACACCTCTGCTCCGTTAGTGAATAAAAAGGTGGAAATTCGATTCGATTCAAGTCGCGTCTGTAAATCGTCGTTTGCGTCTGCAGTGTTTCCAGGTTACGATCATATTCACGGTTGTAGCAAGAAGGTGGCTACCTCAAACGGTTTACATCGACCATAATAACATCGATTTCCCGTAGACGATGCAACATTCGACAGTGTTACTGTTGCTGGTGGTGCTTTTTGTTGTCTGTGCAATTAATACAGTTGAACAAATCCTTGTTATATCAAATCACTATGGTCCTAATAACATGGCACAGGCAACAAGAAAGTGACAAGTGAAGTAAAACTCTGAGAATTTCCGAACCATCCGGAAAAAAGGATAATACGTTTATAATCGAGCGGCAATTGTTGTGTCCGCCGGTAGGCTCTACTTTAGTGCCGAAAACTTAGTTGCTTTGTGAGAAGGCGGAAAAATGGAGAATAAAAAGTACACAATCGAAATGCTTTGCTGTACGAGTCCCGAAAGGATTCCGACGCCGCTGTGGCTTGTCGAAACACCTTCACCATCTTCGGGGACATTGTTGTTGTTTTTGTTGTTGTTGCTGCTGCTGTTGTTGTTATTGTAGTTGTGGTCATTGTTGTTGTTGGTGTTATTTTTGATGTTATTGCTGTTGTTGTGTTTCCCTATTTATGCGTTTGTTTGTCTTTGAAATGAACTAAATTATTTCCCTATATTCAGCACTACTTAAAGCTGTCTTTGATGCGTATTCCAAGTTAGGCAGAGTGCACGTCATTGGAGGTAGCCGTGTTAATGTTTCTACATAGCGTACGGCATTCAGATTCAGTAACGTATATATATAGGTTCTGTGGCGATGGGCGACTGAGAAATGCTGGGTATATGTTGCGACTCATCCTCAGAGCCGTTGAAAAAACGCCGACTTGCCATAACTATAGAATGTGTGTACAAATGCGTACGCTGCGCACGATAGACTCCACGCTGCAAACGTCGCTCTTTGCTAACCCAGAGCTACAAGCTTGAAAACGGACGAAGAGGGTCGATGCGACAATGGCGCTCCTGAATCGTGTCCATAAAAGTCGTGTTATTGCTTTTGTTTCAGTCGTAGCAGTCTTGGCACAAAGTTCGCGTATACCCTTTTCAAACTAAAATCACCAGTCAAAATTAAACATACGACAAGTGCTTAACTTACCTCGTTCTTGGGCTGCAATACGGCAGTCCTGCATGACCCAGGGCCAAGAACCTTGCCATAGCTTGCATACATCTACGTAGTGGTGTGTCAATTACTCCACCGGAAGTTGCTAATGTCGAAGTTGTAAACAACGCGTTTGCATGGAGAGTTTCGCGACGTGCCCAACAATGTAAAGAGTACTATGTGATTTTAACACCCCTTTTTCAATAAAGGAGACTTTGTATTGTATTGTATAGCGGCTTGCCGAACTGACGGATGCAGTATTTTTTGACCACCCTTTGATAAGAATGTGAGATGCTGAAGACGTCGACTTAAAACGCTTACCGAGTTCTGTCACCGTCTTCCACTTAGGATTCGCCAGGCGTTTGGCAAAACTTGATGCAAATTTGCTGCTCAAGTGTTTGCGCCACTCCACAGCAATTTTGAATCCCATGGGCAATTACTGCGTTCCGTCACTTATAGGCCGACTAGCGGCTACCACAGGCCGAACACAGGCTTCTGAACCGCGGTTTACGCACGGGCACAAATGTCCCCGTATATGAACATCTAAACCTAAAAACATCCCCAGCGTTCCATTTGTGCGCATGTGGAAGCATGATTATTTTTCAAGCAGATCATATATATATATATCCTAATAAATGTTGACATGCAGAATGTAAATCTCGGAGTCTTCAAGGATACCTTACAGGACAACTTCATTACGACCGAATGGTGTATGACGGCTTGGTAATTGATGACAGGTTTTGCTCTTGGGGCCGCAGACCAAGCACTAAAAAAAGAGTATATGCGGATGACAAGGTTCAGAACATTATAGGCCGAATCTACTTGTAAAGATTGCTCGCGTCGAGAAACACCGAATACATAAAATTTCCTAACAATTACAGTTAACCCTATTACAACCGGGAGGACAAGGTGGTTCTATATATATATGGTTCTACCCCTAATGAACTCTACTATTATATACAAAGGACATGGCATATAATTCTCTTATGTTGTCTCTCAAACCAACATTTGTTCTTTTTTTTTTAATAATTCTGCGCTAATGGCATATTATGGGATCCAACTAATCTGGCCTAAATTCGCGAGCAAATCTAAGCACTCTAAACAGGGCAAATACTGTACTTCTAGGAAGAATATATTGCGCATGTACAAACCAAAATAGTCTACTTTCTTGAATTTGGAAGCATCAGAAGGGCATCATTGAACTTAAAAAAACGGGAGTATTGAACCCTAAAAAAAGAATTTAACTTAGGTAAGCGGAGCGATATATATATATATATATATATACTCGTATATATATATATGGTATGCAACAACCGGTAATCCTTAGATACCAAAACCGGTAATTCTCAGTTTTTTTTTGGTTTGCCAGTATCTTGTCGTCTGTGTCAGGTTATTAGAACCGTAATAATTTGGTCGAAACGTGTGTGGTAGATATCATGTGGGAAATTGTAATCAAATTAGGTCATTGACCCAACTTACAGAATTGAACGTTTTATCATCCTGACGATGTTGGTATATGAACATATGTATTTTATAAGTAGAAATCTAGTTGAACATATGTGTATACTCACCAAATATGTCAGCTTATAGGACATAACTAGGTATAATGACACGATAAAGTGTGAAATAAATTGCATTGCTAATATATATATATATATATATATATATATATATATATATATATATATATATATATATATATACGTATATTTTAGATTTTCCGTAAGGCTATTACTTAATTTTTATTTAATCCACCATTTACCTTGTCTAAATTGGAAACCATGCAAACCAATTTAAGAGTGGCCGGTCTGGGTCTCGACCCCAGTCCTCCCGAAGGCAAGGCAAAGGCTTTGCCACTAAGCCATCTTGCTCGGTATATATATCTATATATATATACTAGCGACGTCCTGAAAGGGTGCCCGTTCACCAGGCCTTGAGGGTTTTAGCACCAGCTACACGGCTAATAATAATAATAATGACGACGACGACGATAGCTACATTAGTTGGGTGAGCAAAACATCTACAGCGTTTCTGCGACACTTGGTTCGCACTTGTCAATTTCCGAACAAAGCCCAAGTGTTAGACACCGAGAGGGGGGGGGCAAAGTGAGGGGGCGAGAGAGGGGGGACAGGAGAAAGAGAGAGAGGCGAGGAGATCAGTGCTAAGTCTTCGTTGTTGTCGGATGTTGTCAAGGTTTTTGTGGTTCACCCAAGTGGCGGCCAGTCGGCGTCATCGAAGTCGGCGTGCGAGATTGACGTGTGCGCAGGTCGCAGGCAACGGCTTCAATACGGCTAGCGATTCAGCAGCGTTTTCAGCAGCGGTCAGAACAGGAGAGAAGAGGAAGCCGCTCGCTCACCGACGCAGCCAAGGAGCTAGCTCCACCCAAGCTGGATGAGGAGCTGTCTCTAAGCCTCGGCGCCCGGTGCGCTTGGTGCGTGTGCTCATTGTGTCACCTCGATGTGTGTGTGTCGTCAAACGCGTCCGATCCGACGGCGAACTTCAAAGCAGAGCAAGACGAAACTTCACTTACATTGTTTGTTCTCAACGGCCGCGCCGTGTTGGCCGGAGTTGCCACCGGGCGGGCGACATCAGCGGAACATTGATTGTGATGATTCGCCTTGCCAATGACCGAGGGCTGGCCGCGTCATGATTGGCTTCGTTCAGTGCTTCGACCGACCGCCCCTAGCAAAAGAGAGACCTGTCTCTTTTCTCTCGTTTTTCTTTTTCATTTCGTTTCTTTGCTGCTGCTCCTCTTCTTCGTGTTCTTCTTTGCTACCTCATTCTCCCACCTAACACCATGGCCATGAAGTGCGCCGCCGCCGCCGCCGAAGTTTGACGTCGACCCGGTGATATGAAATTATAGGGAGCAGAGAGCAGCCGCAGCAGCATTTTGGAGTCGTGTCATCGCCGCTACTGTCTCTCCCTCTCCGTCTCCCCCTCTTCCTCTCTCTCTGTGTTGTTGTCGCTGTTTCACCTCATGTATCGTATTGTCTGTTGCTGTCTACGTCCAGACAGCAACCGTCAATACGGGCGGCTCGTCAAATTCAAGCACTGGTTTCACCCATACACACGCACACACACACACACACGTACGCAAGCACCACATGTAGATAGTACACGTACGCTGGTTGCTAGGCTCGGCAACAATAGCAAACAGCAGCAGCAGCAACAGCAACAACAGCAACAACAACAACAACAACAACAACAACAAACCAACAAGGGGTAGAAACAACAGCAGCAGCAACAACAACAACCAAGGGTAGAGACAACAGCAACAACACACATACACAAATTAGTCGAAAATAGCTTTGTCCGAAGTATGGGCCGTGGAGCGGGAAATGGGTATTATGCTTTTTTGCAAGCTGTTCGTTCGGTCATAGTATGGGAGATACATGTTGGCGATGGTTGTTATGTGATAACGCTGGTGATAACTCGAAGATGATGATGATAATGATATTTCGAGATAACTCGAAGATGAAAATTGTGATGAAAATATTATTATGGCGATGATAATGATGATGATGTGGATTGTGAAAATTGTGATGAAAATATTATTAATATGGCGATGATGTTGATTGTGACGATGCTGATGATGCAGGTCATAGTGGCGGCAATGATGGCAATGATGACGATGATACCAACCATCATCGAAGTAAGCCCCATAAGGTCACTTGACCTCATGCGGTGGTGCGCTTTGTACTTTTTTTTTTGATACACCGCGAATGGTGCGAGCTCGCCTGGTACGCTTCCCGTTGTTTTGGTTGTCTACAAGCACACAAGCATGTACGAAGCAGCAGCAGCAGCTGTTATCACTTCCTATGCCGCAGTATGAGGATGACGCTTGTTTTGCAGTCTATGCCCTGAGAACTCAAGACTAGTCAGAACAGCCTTCCTAATCTCCCCCAGGAATAACTATATTGGCTAAGAAAAATAATATCGACTAGATACCCCGCCTCCCAGAAAAAGTTAAATCGGTTAGAGACTCATTCCCCCAGAAATAGCTTTATCGGCTAGATACGCCCCTCCCCAGAAATAACTATATCGGCTATATACTCCCTCCCCAGAAATAGCTATATCGGCTTTACTGGCTGAAGTTAAATACCGTAGGGCAGATCGCGCCCAGTTTCAGCTGCTTTCGGGTTCACCTGTTGTCCCGGCTTGACGTAGTGTTTGTCATTGAAGGTCTACTTGTGGAGCTGCCCGACGAACTCTTATCGATTAAAACTTTTTTTTATGGATATGAACTACATACTGTTAGGTACTATTGCTGCATGTAGGGAGTGAGACGGGTCCCATTTTCCATCTCGAGCAGTGTGGGATCCTGTCGATCCACAGTCGATCCTCTTCAGTGTGCGTATTAGCGCTCGCGTATGGCATTACATTTGAGGTAGTTACTTTAGAGCGCCGGAAAATAAATCTATGCCGAATATTGCCGTATCGGACTTGTTATGCTATCCTTGTTCCGCTAATTGTTCGGGTGGGACTCGTTTGGCGTTTGGTCGGAATTGCTACACTTCTACGTGGCCTTTTTTAGCAACAAATTCTTGCCACAACATAGATTTGTTGTTAAAAAGGCCCAGGTCTGAAGCCTGCCTTGGGTGGAAGATTACCTTACCCGCGCAATGCTCTATTCTAAACCAAGGAAGCTCAAATTCGGTAAACTTTCTTTTGACCAATCAATCGGCCCTTCGCGCCTTTCCACTCGTATAATGATGACCTCTATGTTAACAGCCACCGTTGGCACAGCGTTATATGGTCTGCAAACCTGAACTGCCAATAATAATAATAATAATACGACAGTGTCACAGGTACAAAGGGAAGCCTAAGAAAAAACATTCAAACTCCTCACATTGACCCTATCGACCTACGCACGACTGCATACTAGCTACAGGTGATAAACGCTCAAATTACCAATCACGGGGAAAAAACTAGCTGCTCGCGTCTGAGCGGCCGGGGGGGCAACTAAACCACTACCTCACGCAGATCCTGATGGGGCATGGGGACTTTCAGACATACCTCTTTCGAATTGGAAAAGCTCCCTCATCGAGCTGAGTTTATTGCCAAGAAGGAACGGAGGATGACTCGACCCACACTCTTCTAAAGTGCCAGGCACTGGAACAGGCCAGAGCCACAGCAATTGCAAAATTCAGGAACAAATGGACCAATGAGGGAGACGGAAGAGGAGCAAATATTCCAGATCCACCCAGAGGAACCCTTAAGGAATTCGTAGACTACATATGCGGCACGACTTCTGGGTGGAAGCTAGGAGCAGCTATGGCTACGGAGGTAATGAAGGAGAAAGGAACCTTGGGAGGGCTCAGGAGACCAAGGTTTCCGTCTACTGCACTAAAAAATTACGTTAGCCCGAATGATGCGGCTTCGCAGGTGTTAGTGCAAGACACGTCGAACGTTGGGGAAACCCGTGAGTGACCCCGGCCAAATGATCCGAATGGCACTCGCCACTTCGTCTGATGGCCCATAGTACTGTTCTATGGAGATCTGGGCCATCAGAGAGTGAAGCTTAAGGGGGGAGGTGCATTTAGTGGGTATGGGTCTCAGCTGGCTAACACCCATCCGCTGGGGTCTAGTCCCACACTGCTCGAAGTGGATAGTGGGACCTCCTCATTTTCTACTCGTAGCAATAGTACATAAAAGTATTTAACCCTCCTCCATAAAAAAAAATAGCTACTCGCGTCCCGTTTGCATACTTATCATCCCTATATGGTTTACGGCTGTTCACGCCGCAGCAAGCATTAGCACAACTTTTCGTGTTTCCTAATCTTGAAACACCTGCGCCCTCCCTGCATGCCTATTCCCCGATATTGGCCACGAGCAAAGATGTGTGCTCCAAGCGTTCGACTCCCAAAACTCCGACTGGTGCACATATACTTGTATAATGTACACTGTTTACTATTTTGATTAAACAAATGCCTACATAATTCGGATCGGGCGTTAAACAATACATATATATATATATATATATATATACTGTTTTTTTTTCAACAGCAGTACCAGACAACCGGCGCTGACGGGCTGTCGTTCACCTAAGGGAGATGGATGCAATTTTAATTCTCACCTCAACCACGTCGTCTCGGGGCGACGATGACGAAGACCAAGCTGCAGTCGCCCGCTTGGTACAGCTGAGCCGAGCGGAGTGACTGCCGCGAAGTGCCGTTCTGACCAATGAGCTCGTGAAGTCGACGCACCAGCAACAGCATCTCTGCCAGTAGCGGTAACAGTATTAGTAGCAGTACATCATAGTGGTGATGTTATAGTGGAAGTGACGGTTGCCCATTGCGACCGATCCTTTGAGTGAGAGCGAGAAAGAGAGAGAGAGCCAGAAATCCACGATGCGTTGAAGCCACCACCACCTCACATGTCCCTTGGGCTCAGAGTATGGTCTCCAAAAACACTATATATATATATATATATATACGTGCGCGTGTTTGTGTGTGTGTGTGTGAGTAAGTGAGAATGTCGTTCTAAATTGCTAAAATGTTTAATTGCTAATCATTTGCCCCGTCAGCCGCCGTCATCCTCCATCCTGAGCACTGTGCCACCCAAAGTCCCCAGAGTTTCCGTCGTTGCGGTTGATGACTGATTATTTTTGTTGTTGATGTTGTTGTTGCGGTTGGCGACTGATTATTATTGTTGTTGTTGTTGCGGTTGGTGGCTGATTGTTGTTGTTGTTGTTGGTGTTGTGCTGAAGCGACGAAGTCGGTGGTAGCGGCAGCTCAGATCGCGGCGGTAAGCGAAAGAGTCCAAAAACGACCAAGGTCTAACTAAGCGTTAGGATTCGAGTTTAAGAAGATCGGAGCAGCTCGCTGTGTTGACGTTGTCGGCGCCACATACAAGTAAACACGCGTCCCCCTGCCTACTAGACATCATCAGTCGGATTGATGAATTTCACGTTTGGTGGAAAACGCCATCTCATATATTTTTCACTATTGACACTGTTAGGTCAGTTTGACGAAGTAAGAAATATACATATAAATATCTATAAACGCATATAAAAAATTATATATATATATATATATATATATATGGTAAAAGTCACGTCACAGTGATAACGCTTTACTCTACAATAAAAATAATAATAAAACTAACAAAACGAGGCGAATCGTTGAGTTTTTCAACTGAAACTCCACTTACTGTAGTACTGCTGCTATTCATTTATACGTATATGCATGTCTTTATATGTATGTGTATGCACTTGTAACGAAAACAACGGTCATCTGTTTGAGGCTGGCCTAGCATCTCTCCGTAGACTGTAGAGAAAATCGTTTTGTGCACGCAGCTAGCTACGAAAAGCTCTCACAAATGAACCTATGAAGACGGAACGTATCTAGCTGACGTCTTCATACGTGCACATGTCATCATCTGCCAGACAGAACAGTTAGAAAATTACTGGTTAGCCAGCTACCTATTACCAACTCTTAGAGTAGTAGTTCCTCTGGTTAAGTCGGCATTCATCAAGCCGAGGCTCACCGTGTGGCCTCGCCTCTGTTGTGGCTCAGGTACCTCTCACTTTGAAGAGAGCGCTTGATATACGAGGATCGGCCGGTTAATTGGTGAGGAAGGTCAATTGAGGTGGTTCGTCAATAAACATCAAAAGGCTTCATTGCTACGTTAACCTGAGAACCATTACGTTGGCAGTGTAGCGAGTGTCGGCTTCCGTCAGATCTTATTCGTTTTTTCTGCTTGTTGGCGTGGTTAGCTGGTTTTTACTGCAACAGCGTTGTCCCGTTCAACCCCTTCTACTGCGGTTCTGTCTCTATGTGTTGTTTATTTCTTAGATGTCACGAACTTATGACCAGCTAAACGAAGTTGCATTTCACGCAGACACTATCTTACTCTTTGGACGATGTGGCTCAGTTGTGCGACAATCTTTGTACAGGCTTGCCAAGATAGTGATTGTGTTTCTTTGATACACTTGGCCTGAAAGCACATTTTATGGTAAAGACTCGAGCACAGGGCAATTTCAAGAAGAACATATTCACTGGAAACAAATATTTATCCTATTTTGTATTATTGAATAGAACGGTTAGTATGCTTTGGTACGCCTATTATTGACGGGGATGTATAATTCCCCCCGCCCCTCCCCCCCCCGAATTATTATTAATATCTTTATTCATTCTGGATCCGCTTGGAAAAGCGCCGGCGTGTGGTCACGCTTACCGATTCGAATTTGCAGAAGTGAGATATTTTTTTTATAGGGGAGGGGTTGGATGGAAATGCACCATCTCTTTTTATTGAGACATCTGTGCTCCCCGTTTTTTTTCGATCATGGTCGATTTTTAATCTACCCCGGCATTCACCTTGTTTAAATTGGGAACCATGAAAACCAATCTAGGAGTGGCCGGTCTTGGTTTCGAACCCAGACCTCCCCAATGCAAGGCAAAGGCTTTTGCCACTAAGCCATCTTGCTCGGTATTATATATATATATATATATATATATAGTGACAGTCGATTGTCACTCAGACATACCGTAAAAGTTAGACAGAATCTCTCTGAGAGCGAGAAAGCAAGCAGATATGACGATTGATGTCGGGTGCTCCTGGTTTGTCTCAAGCACAAAGCAGGCAGTATTCGAGATGAGAAAATATTTACCGTAGACGCAAAAATCAGAGGTCAATATGACCATTTGCTTTCCCACGATCTAGAGCACGTTCTTATTGGAAGGTATATATATATATAAAGAACATGGCCAGCATATGTACATGTCTTAAGTGTAGAGTTTAGTTAAGAAGACACGTGATGACGTCCGACTTTCTTCAAAACGTGACACAAGAAGTTTATTTGCAAGTTCTAGAAAATGCAGTGGCACTGTGGACAAATTGTGTATCTAATGCTTTGCAACACGTGTTTCGGCAGGATAGCCCGCTGCTCATATCAGCCGATAGTGCAAAGGTGGCTGGCAGGGCATATGAGACACGTTTTGTGGTTAGCACTCACAGCCGCAATAGTACTTCAGATTAAATACTGACATGATGTGTGAGGCGCTACTGAGAGAGAAGGTGTCTAACAAAGCTCGACATAAGAACATATACTCGCTTGCTGCCTCTAATAAGCAGTCATTTACAAATGCGGAGAGGTATATTTTGCAAAATGATTGTAAGCTTTTACATTAAATAAATATGCCATATTCTTATATGTAATTACATGTAATATACAGGGCTTATTGTTAAGTTAAAGGACTACTACGGTAAAATTACGTAAAGTTATTGTTCTAGAATTGTCAGACGATAGGGGATGCCTGTATGTAGATGTATATAATTCCTGAATATAAAAGGCTGACATGTGTATTGAGGTATGCATGTCAAGCGAATAATCAATCTATATATATATATATATACATTAACATTAACGTCGTGAAGCATTATATATATTCTTCTAAATTATAATAACTTGTGCCTGGGATGTCTACATACTAGTGCTGTATATATATACATATGAATACACAAAACAGCTCTGTCAATCTGATTATGATTAACTGGTTTTGCTTGCCAGATGTCTAACGCGTCGATCATAATTAAGATAGCATGATCGTGAAGCAACGATGTGAACCATGTCGGCTATCGGTTATCTGAGCCTGAGTTGGTTGATCGTCACTGTGGCGATGGATCTATCGACGCCTTGATAGATGGTGACACAAATTATCCTTCCAAGCGTCTTGGAAACCCGTGACTGGCCCCGAAGCTACGGCCCGGCGACGCAGGGAGGCCTCCCCTCGAGGCGTTTTGCCTTGTCACCTGTGTTCTCTTTGCAGCCAGTGCATGCAGGCATCGTCGACGTTGTTATCGTCTGTGTGTATACTTGGGTTGATTCCTCCATTGCCACTGCTTCTGCTATAACAATATATACAACAAGGACAACGGCAACAACAACAACAATTTGCATTAGAACTAGTTCCGTTTTACATCGCGGTCGCAGGACTTCTATAAGGAAGTTGCAGGAGTTCAGGTAGGAATTTTTTAAGGATTAGTATAGCGGAACATGGCTATGCACATGTCATGCGGCATTTGTAAAGTATTTCCGGTGGATTTCCACGATGTGATGTCCGTATATGTGCATATATACGTATATATATATATATATATATATATATATATATATATATATATATATATATACGTGTGTGTATATATATATATATATATATATATATAAACATATGGATGACGCGAAAAGCAGACTCGCCCGAAAACTGCAAAAAACTGCAGGTTACGGAAAACAAGTTCTACAAGTGGTCCGTTTCGCTCCATCTGAAACTATCGGTGACAAAGTGCGTTGTACTTCATTTTGGTCACGGAAATGCAGAGAACAGTTACACCATCGGTGGCCATCCTCTTGCTTCGAAAAAAAACTGATCAGAGACGTTGGTGTAATGACATCTGTTAACACGAAGTACACAGAACACATAACAGACGTCGTTTTAAAAGCAACACAGAGAGCAAACTGGATTACACGCTCACTCATACTTAGGGATCCACATATAAACTTAACACTATTTGAGGTGTAGGTACTGCCTATCATGACATATGCAGCCCCAGTCTGGAATCTATGTCTGAAGAAAGATCAGCGACTCCTAGACATTGTTATGCAGCAAATACCGTCGAAAGATTGCATACAAGTGTGGAATCCCAAGTGATGACGTCCATTTTCCCAACATATTGGAAAGGCTGCGGAAGATTGACTGTGATAATCTCGTAAAAATTGACAAAAATCATACCGATCTGATGTTAAAGATGTTCAATATCATCCATACGACGACGCTTCGTGAGAAGAATATTCTTCGAAAGTTTGTAGCGACAAAACAAACATTAAACCATATGTTCCCATGGAGAGTAACCCGCCAACTCCATGGAAACTTGATGTTAACAGACTAAGCATTTCCTTGAATAAAGCGTATATATATATATATATATATATATATATATATATATATATGCCCGTATGTTCGTAATTGTACTTATACCATGTGTATTGCTGTAACAGTGCTTAATATATTTCTGTTGACGTAATTGTGCTTATGCCATTTCTGTCTCTACCTTTGCTACTAATGTGTTTGCTGATTCCGTTGCTATTACTAGAACTTCATTTTGTTGTTATTGGAGAGTCGTCGTTACTTCAGTTTTTTTTTATCTTGCGCTTCCATTCTGATAATTAAGTATATGTACAATCGTTTTAAACTGCGCAATATACTGTGGGACAAGTAATAGGTCAAACTAACAAACACTCAAGAATCAAATACTCTGCCCTGACCAATTTGTTACGTCCTTGTGCGTCGTATGGTATTAGCGTCGTAGGGTATTAGCAGTGTAATCGTTTCTTTTATTAAAACTCGGACCGAATCGTAAATCATCTTACTATTGGTGTACTATATGTGGACTTTACGAATTAGGAATTTCGTCTCAACAAATCGTTATCTCTGCTGTCGATATGGTACCTCATAGCGATGGCGTTCTTGCTGTCATTGTCGTCGCTGTTGTTGTTGATCCTGTAGTTATTGCTGCTGCTGCTAATGTCATGAATGTTGTTGCTGTCGTCGTCGCTGTTGTTGTTGTTGCTGCTGCTGCTGCTACTATTGCTGTTCTCATTGTTCTCCTGTTGCCACCAGCGTTATAGGTGTTGTACGTCGCGTTAATATTGTCTGCTTATAGCGTTCTAATATAGCAGTTTTGTTTTCACTCTTGCTGTTGCTGAGGAAGCCGGCGGAGCTGGTGATGTCGTATCCGGTAGCCAGTGAAGACGACGACCTCACACGCATGAAGTTGTCGGTCGCTCTGCCGGTCGCTCATTGCCGGCTCACTCACTCGCCTACCAGCCAGCCGGACAGCCACATAGTCACTCAGTCAGTCACCTCAATCCACCGCTCACAGTGAGGTCGTACATACATAGTGACTGAGGTCTGTTTAGCTGTTAATTAACAATCTAACTAATTAAATTTCCCTCTATTTTGCTAGAATATATATATATATATATATATATGGGATGTTACCGACATTCTCGCTAAGTATCTCACTAGTGTGCATGTCTCTGTGTGTGTGGCTGTCTGCGTCTATGTTGTGAGGATGTGTTGAGCGTACGCTGTCTCATTCATCGCGTATTCGTCCTGTGTTATCTAATAAGAAGTGCAGAAAACCCTGTGTCTAATGCTGCTGTTGCTGCTGCTGCTGCTTCGTTGATTGTTGTTGCTCTACAGTAGCAGGGTGGTGGCCGCCTGGCTCGCTGGCCAATTGGCCCCGGCCGGTCATCTGCTACGACCACAAAAACGATGCTATTTTTGCTACTACGCGTTCCATAGCTAATACGACGAAAACAACAACAATAACAACAACAGCAGCAACAAAAGCGACAACAACAACAACAACAACAACACAGCAGCAACAAGAACAACAACAACAGCAACAATTACTACTAATACCACTACGACTAGCCTAATGTACTCGCTGAACGACCGTATAGACGGGCGCCGTTTTTCCGCCGTTGTGGCTCGAACGTGAAGAAGAAGCAGCCCGCTTTCATCATACGCCATCTCAGCTCAACTTCAGAGGCTGGCGTGGCGGCTTGAGGCGGCGGACCGTTCAACGCAAGGTGCGCGCGCGAGACTCATACTAAGCGCTCGTTCGTGAGACTGCAGCCAGCTAGCCAGCCACCCCTCATTCTGATACGGCTCTTGCTGATCTTGCTGCTTCTGTCGCGGTTTGTGGTCGCTTCATTGTACTCATTCATTCATTGTACAACACAGCTTCATACTATGTATCCATCTATCTGTATGCCTGAGTGTGTACCTCGCGCCGTACGAGGAACGTCACGAGACGCTGGTACTGATACTGTATGCTGCCTCCTTGATGGACCGACCACACTGCTTCATCACAGGACGACAGATGCGACAGGACCTCTCCACTCGGGCCGCTAGACTAGATGTGAACAACAGCAGAAGCTGATGTAGCTGAGGCAACGGCAACATCAACTCAACTAACTGCATTCAGTCATGATACTCATCGTCATCGCCGCCGGCAGAACTGTATGCGTGTCTATACAAAAAACAATTCAGTAACAGCAAAAAGTAGTTCAGCAACAACATCAACAACATTGATAAACGACGGCCACAACAACAGCAACAAACGATGGACACAACAACAACAACAGCCACAACAACAACTAACCACAATAACAAACGGGGGCAACAACAACAACTGTAACAACATCAATGACAGCAAGTGACAACAACAATAGCAACAACAACAACAGCACTAAGCAAGAAGCGACACGTCCCTGGGAACCGGGTAAGCCAAATCTGATTAAGGCAGTCACGTCTGCAAGCAGAAAAATGAAATGCAAATTGCGCGTCTCTAAACGATGGTTTTAGCTTCCTTACCATGTTACTCATATGTTTATGATGCTCACATATATATATATATATATATCCTTTAGGGGGTGAAAGAACGTATTCAATTTTTTCTCTAATTCGAATGGGGGAGCGGAAATGCCCGGTTAAGCAGTGGGAGTGAAATTACTATTTTTGTTGTAGTTATACCGATGTGACTGACAAGGATATTTCGCAATCTCAAAAATATTTGTCACATAATGTGCGATTATAAGAGAACGAATTGGTCGACTGAGAAACCGGGCGTACCGACGTGCTGAAGGACATCCACCGCCAGCTAGCAGTGGTCGCAAAATAGTCGCGTTAAGGAAAGTTTGCAACTATCGAGACTCTATAATGTTTGATACTTGAGCATTCACGCTTAATACATTACAATTTTACTAACACACTCATAAAGTAAACACATTCACGACAATGTGTATTTCATGGGGTCATTTTAGTACCGGTAATTGATGTTGATTCGATTCCTGATATGATTACCGTAACCTGTTTTTCCCGTCTTCCGATATCGAACTCACATAGGGTCCTGTGTTAACAGGGAGACAGGGGGTGAGGAGAT
The DNA here is from genome assembly GCA_003439945.1 of Dermanyssus gallinae. NCBI lineage: Eukaryota > Metazoa > Arthropoda > Arachnida > Mesostigmata > Dermanyssidae > Dermanyssus > Dermanyssus gallinae. The sequence continues at coordinate 179,930 of QVRM01006240.1, read as the reverse complement.
ACGTTAGCGGGTAGTGTGCGGTCGGTATGTAATCTTTCAATCGCACATTTTTAAAGTCACATCAGTGTATCATAAATTCGTAGTTTTACACTCACTCTTAAACAACACATTTTCGCCCTTCCCCATTCCATTATACCACCCTCTAAAATGAGTGAACCACATGCTGCCAGTGGGAGTAGGACGTCAAGGGGGAAATGGAGAGCGAGTCTATGACGGTAAGACAAGGGGACGCTATTAAGAGATAATTGCTTTGGGGAGGAAAACCGAGCCTGCCTAATAGGACCTCATGAAGCTAATCAGGGCGATACGGACTACACAAGACAAAATGACGAGGACTACTCGATAATACTTAAGTAGGGTATACTGGATTGTAAAATGGTTACCAAATGAAAACAAACTTAAAACTACGCTGCCAAACTCTCGAAGAACTGGTAAAAGTTGCAGTGTAGACACTTTCCGAGACACCATACAATTAAAAAAAAAACGAAAAAAGGAAGATGAGCGCGAAGTAAAAATCAAGCGCTGCGTGGGATAACATATCACAGTAGGGCACTTATTGACTTTTTGCAATATCCTGACGAAATGACGGAAAAATAAATGAAGTGCAGTTCCCAGCGAAATCGAAGAGAGCCAGACTAGTTTCAATATATTCCAACTATCAAACGAGACCCATTATTATTATTCTTGGCGAAGTGGTAAACATTTTTCAATCCATATTGGCGAGCAGGTTGACAGACGCGATTGAGAATTAAAGGCTCCTTTTATGTAATTAAAATACGGGATAGATTCGCTTTAATGTTGAAATATGCCGTGTTCCTGGACGTAAAAAAAATTATTTAACTTGATAAGCTAGGATAAGTCAAGACTAGACACAAAACGAAAATCATTTTCTCATACGTTTGACGTATAATTGCGGGTTGCTTGAGGTATAAAGAAACACGGACCAGCAGCAAGATTAAGTACGAAAGTAAAGCCGAGATTCATATTACGAGCAATTCGGTGAAACTTGGTCTATGACGGCGCGCTGCGGAATAGATGTCTCAGGATGTAAGAAGGTAGTGTTTACCGCAACCGGTTTATGCCGAATCTAGCTCTGGTGACGAAAATCAAAAGAAATTTGAAGCTACCTATAACTAGCTGCTCCCTTGCTAATTGGAAAAAAAGTGTAGAAACCTTGATCTTCACTCGGAAGGAAATCGAGTCTCAACTAGCAATGTTGTCTGGCAGTACGTGCTCCCGCAAGCCTCATCAAAATGGTGCAAAACCCCGATCTGGTTTGACTAGCCCGGGTTTGCAGGTCATATCGCAGAATGCAAGGAGAAAGTGCAAAAAGTCAGGCGAAAAGATAGTTACTTAAAGTAAAACTCACATCTGGTGAGGCGCTACTATGACTTTCGACTTGTAGGCCACCTTAAAGACAGGTATCACTTTGTGACGGTAATTTTGAAGACCCTGGGCCCGTTAAGCCACGTCATGGCAAAGTATGTTCGGGAGTTGGGAAGTCCGATAGAAACAGTAACGGAGGGCCGGCGTGAAACAGAACAACTTAGTCAATCACTATAATTTGCCATCTGTAGAGAAAACGTCCCTTAGGTTATCATGCCAATAAGTCGATAGAGACTGCAATCGTGACCTTCATGCAGTTTTTACTGCTACCGCTTCAAGTGTTCGATCTCGATACTTGACTCAGTACGGTCCATTGAGGATTTTAGTTATTTACACTTAGGAGCATTAGCGAGGAGAACAAGACTAGAGTACAAACGACTATAGAAAGTAGACCGTGTAGAATAATTTCCTTAATCAAAATGCATGCCCGAAATAGTAACAATATTTACAGAGAGTAGTTCTGGGGTTTATCTTACAAATACACACGTGACCGCCCACGTAGCCAAAAATAACAAGAAGGTGGCTTAAAAGGCGACCTACATGGCCGAAATTGGCAAGGCAACTAATAACGCGTTTATACAGCGCGACTCGGACAAATATCATTGTCGCGTGTAGCCACGCTACATTTAGGCACTTTCTGTCGATTGCTACCGTAACAGCGATCTTATTCTCTATTTTTCATTGTGTAACAACGATTTCCCTCTCGGACACTACTATGTTATGCTTGGTTACGCCACGTCAGGGATATGGTTCTTAGCTATTTCTTACTGCCACAACTACTGATAGTGCGTTTGTACTTCTACTACTACTACTACTACTATTACTACCACTACATTTATATCTTGGCTTACAACTACAACCATATCGATTGCTATTTCGACTTCAGTTACTGCCAAACGCGCCACCACCCTATCGTTGTCGAGTCCGTATCGTATCGCGCCGCGCCGTGGGAAGGAGATCAAGCACACATCGCTGCATCGGGTCAAGCAAGCCCGGCTTCGGCGGGCGACTGCGTTGGGACGCAGTCTCCAGAGGGAGGCAACCAGCCATTTGCGAAATTCCTCGCTCGAGCCAAACCTCGCGATCGTCGCCGACTTCAACTGCCGAGACGCTGAAGGCGTTACGTGGCGGGTCGTAGCGTAGAGGTCATCGTAATCTAAGGCGCGACTTAGCGATTGTCCAAATATCTTTTGCGCTGAATTCCTGAATGAAGCAACCCGTGGGCTGCTACTGCTGCTGCTGATGCTGTTGCTGCCAGCAGACGGGTCCCACGGATCATGATCACCCACCCATGAGCGGATCAGGTGTGGCGATCCAAATGGACGCTTCCTAACATCTGCTTACGCGTGCAATGCCACCTCCAGCGCATCTCCGTACAAAGTTGCATAGATGTTGCTGAGTCGCCCTATGAATTGCCACTTCGTATTGAAATGGCAGCCTTTATGGTACTACCTACGTGTTAATTTAACTTACAGATGAACGATGATGGTGACGATGATCAACAGCGAACATACAACATTTAGGAATCGTATGAATAAAGGTTTCCCTTATTGCTATTATTTAAATTTGTTCTGTGCATATGGGAAAATTTCTCTGTATATTTGACAACGTGCTATTACTATAATTCCTATTGTTAAGATGCAGATCATCCTGCCAAATCCGGCCTTGGAGTTTTGCGACATCTGCTCTTCTGAGGAAGAACACATTTTTAACGCGGCAGACCTACCGTTAAAAATGAAGTTATTTAGACGTCGGTTGGATTCACAATATATAAAGTTTAGAGTATATGTAGAAATAATCTAAACGCCCATAATGTTATATTAGAAATAATAGTAACAATACCAGTCGTTGCTTGTGGTCTCCCGCCAGGAATTATTCGTAAATGAAAAAGCGTTAACAGTTATGTAAATAGCAGTGACGGAAGCAGAGTTCCTGTAAAGATTTTTCTACCGAAACTGCTTGCCATCAGAGCAAGACTACATCGACGATCTCTGCGATGCTTTTGAGGAGAAACGGCGCAAGGTCTGGCAGGTACAATCACTGATTCCGGGTAGATTCATAAAAAACCAAACTACCTGCGACCATGAAACATGCTTGCTATACTCGAGTCGCACAATCATTAATATTAGCATACTTAATAGGGCACCGCATTGGCATTAAGTTCTTATTTCAGTCGCTCTTATCTCTTAGCCTGTTACGTTATGCAGTCCCTTGTCGTATTAGGCTGAACTAAAGGTGAAAATTCAGGAAAATACATAAGGTCAAAAAGGGCCGAAAATATCAATCGTAAGTACGATCAATCAATCAAAGTATCAATCGGTAAGTAAGTATAACGATGTCTAACGAACGATTTTGTTTGCATAAAAGCGTTCGTTAGGACTCATGGCTAATACCAAAGCTGATAATTCACATAATAGTTTGTAGGTTACTCATCCATCTACAATATTAAGAAGGGTAAAGAGCCCCCGTGCTTATGCTTTTCATTTTTTTTAAGAGAAACTCTCTTTAATAAGCATGTGGCTCGCCAAAGCTATGACGAATGTAGTTAAACTATAGTTACCTAAACGTATTCTTATATGTATCTATCAACACTGCTATGATGACTAATTGTAGTACTAGCATCTCTCTTAACATTATGTGCAGCGTATGTGCACTACATGGTATATAAATATATTGAATAAAAATAGCTTTTCCTAGATTGCAATTCGCGAAAAGAGAAGTCCGTTCTAAAAGACGTATTTTTTTAAAAATAAAGACGTATCTGTATATTGTATGGGATTGGCTGATTATTCGGATGACCCTTTTATTTAACGTCACTATTTGGTCTTACAGCTCTCTTTCTCTCTTCAGTTTGTGTCGGTAACGCAAATCAATTTCCTTGCTACAGGATTCGCCACGTCTACGATAAATACGAAGCCACCGCCGTATATATATATATATATATATATATATATATATATATACATATATATATATATATATATATATATATGCCGGACGAGGCAAATATAGCTATATATATATCCATATATTTGTTGTTGTTCGTTTATGTACACGTAATATGTATATACACAGGTTGAAGTGGTGCCCAAGAAAAATGGTCCGGTGGTCCGGTGACGTTACGGCGTCTTTATGTGACCCCGCCTGGCATACACGCACATTTAAGAGTCCGCGACCGAAAACGCCCGGCATTGATCAGTATAAACGATAGATACATCCTGGACTACTAGTCTACTACACACCCGTAAGTGGTGGCCCATACGAGCGAACAGTATGCAAAACAGTGACCATTTAGCGCTAGATTCACACCTCCATATATATATATATATATATATATATTTGTGTAAGCGGCAGATAGACTTGCGCCGGCTGTCAGTAAAGGTAAGTTCACACCTCCCACCTCCACTTTTACTATTACTACTACTGCCGTCCGTTGGTGTCGTCGTTTGATCTTACTATGGCCAACCAAATATATGTATATTTGTATATATATATATATATATATATATATATATATATATGTGCGTGTGTGAGTACAAATACATGGAGAGAGAGAGACGAGGAAGAATGAATCTTGTTGTTTGGCCGTCATGCGTTTCATCGACAACCGTGTCGGCGGCGAATCGAATTACGTTTGTAATACAGGTGACTGAGAATTTCCCCTCTCTCCTCTCTCTCTGTCTCTGCTCCCCCGTCACACCGCCTTCTCAGGAGACATTTATTTGCCCTACTCGGCTTTACGCTCGAGGTTAATTTTTTTCATTCACAGCCATCCAGCAGACGCTAAGATTCGCGGGTCCACCGTCGATGCTGTCGGCCTCTCAACCTGGACGTCTCCTCTTTCTTTAATCAAGCGCTGTGTTGGTTCGGTCACTAATTATCAGCCGTGAATTGTTCGGAGACACTAATCGCAAAGAAGACAGAACTAGTAGTCTTCGTTTTCAGGAGGCGTTTTGCGACCCATATATATATATAAATATATATATATATATATATATATATATATATATATATATATATATATATATATATATAAATATATATATATATATATAGACATATTCATATATTCCCTCAGCTATGTCACGTTTGGCTATTACGATGAAGGGGGTTGAAGTTGTGCTGCGAGATCAGTTACAATAGCAGAGGTCTAGTAGAAGTCTAGTGGTAGTAAGTGAGTGACGTGATCGTCGGTCGTCATTCATGTTGTGGGAGTGATGATTTAGATGTGGCACCACCACCACCACCATCGGACAAACTCATCGGTTACAGCTACGTACGGCCACCAAACAAACACATTTCAATTAACCGAGAATATAGAGATATATAGAACGTAAAAAAATAAACGCTATTCACATGCAAACACCACACTCACACACACACATGCACACGCACAGACGCCCAATGAGATACGTACGCATACATTACAGCTCCCATGCTGCCCGACCCACGCAAGGCCCGAGGGCTCGAGGCCTTACACACCGTTAAGTGGACAGGCGGCGTTAAATAAAGCGCTCAAACGTGTGTCCATCCATTCTCCAGTACAGAGAAAAGTGCCAGCGTTGTTTCGCAGCATTCGGACAGCAGCAGCAGCATTCGAACGCATTTTCGTGAAGGCGGCTGTGCAACAAAACGCGGAGCCAACGAGAGACTAACAACAAGCAAACGCAATTAATTGCTGGCGCTGCTACATGCAGCAGCCGCCGCCTATACCGCCCCGTCGTCATCGTCGTTGTCTTCTGCAATTTGCATTCACTTGTCGTCCTCATATGTACATGACTCAATACTCAGCAGCATGCATACATGTAGAGCTGCTCTTCGTTCATTCGCGAGTTCCAGTCGTATCTGTGTGGCGAACGGGCTGATATCATTATCATTGTCGTTGTCGAATCGTTGTCGTTGCTTCGACCAGACGAGCACTTCAGAGCTGCCGGGAACTTGGTGGGAAGTCGTTTTAAAGCACAATTCCTCGCCAGAGCAGGAAAGGCCGGCAACAGAGATTGGTGCTGGTGAAGGTGATTCATTTTCTCTCTTTTACAGACGCTGACATAGATGCTGCCGGATAACCATATCCATGCACGCATGCCTCAATCTGTGATCAAATGTCATAATGGTGATAATGATGACAGTAATAACGGCGCACACTGGCGCGGTTTGCGCCAACCCAACACAACGATTTCGCACATTTCGCTGAGTGGCAAACTTTCTACAGCTGTCTATGCTGATCTCTAACCACTCTCGTCTAACCAGATCCATCCAGCCACGCCAATCCGACACTACAGCCTGAATGAGGAATGCCTGCATTCGCATAGGGTTTCATCATGATATGATGATCCTTTCCGATCATATATTATACCTGCACCTGATCACCTTATCACTACTCTACTATTCCATTTAGGTTACTTCAGAGAGAACAACAAAACAAAAATACAGCAAAACCTCTTCTTCAACTGATTAGCGCCGTCGACAACGGAACAACTGATGCTGGACTGGCGCTCACGATAAAGGTAAACATTGTCTATAGTATATGTAGGTCGCAGGTTCGAGCCTCGTCGAACGAGACACGAACTCATCACAATCACAAGTACAATTTCAGTACCTCTGGTCTATCCAAAGCCACAACGGCGACTATGACTCCTATTACTATCTATATCTACTAGTAGTGCAGCTGTTAACTCTGCTGCTGCTGCTGCTGTTGCTACTGCTGCTGGCAGTAACTTCTTCTACAATTACTACTACTACGAGAATACTATAAATACAGACAAACACAGTTCGATTAGGACGGTCAGCTGTCGGTCGTCGGTCAGTGCGTCATGGTGGGAAAAGTACACTACTGCTTGGAGGAAGCCACAAGACGAGAGCAACAGCCAGATAGATCGATAGATAGAGAGGGTGGCAGACGCGGGACTGCGGGGCAGAGAAAAAAGTAAGTAAATAAATAAATAAAGAATTGACAAAGTCATCGTCGTCGTCGCCGTCGATCTACTTCGTAGGCGAGTCTGGTGGAGGAGATGAACAGACATCGATTGGCGGGCTTACTGATCGACAATCGGCTCGTCCTTGACCGATGCCGTTATGAGGTGAAACAGAATCTTCACGCGGTGGACGCGTTGCTGCGGACGATGACGATGATGACGACGACGACGAGGACGAAATGTTGTGGTACGAGGAAAAACGAGATGTGCTTGTCTTTCCATAGCCATTACTATGATTGGTAATGGTGGTGCTGGACGTGGTACTACCACCACCTCCTCTCGTGGTCGTATGATGATGATTCGTAGTAGCACCAGTCGCAGTGTTTGTGGGGGATCCCGCACCGAACGGGGGCGAACTACCCCGTCGTATCGTTCGCTGCTGCTGCTGCTGATGCTGTTGTTGCTGTTGTTGCTGATGCTGTTGTTGTTGTTGCTGCTGCTGCTGCTGATGCTGTTGTTGTTGTTGGTTAGCTGTCGCCTGAAGTAAGGCTGCCATCCGAAGAGCGTAAATTTGCTGCTGCTGAGCCGCCGCCACGTCGGGGTTCGTGGGGGCCGTGCTCGAAGAGCTCGCAGCTGCAGCGGCAGCTGCTGCTGCCGCCCCTGCCGCTGCAGCAGCAGCCGCCGCCGCCGCCCCCATCATGGGTGGCGAAAGGCCTGCGGCGCCCATGCCGGCGACCGCCATCGCCTGCGGGCCGAACAACGCCAACTGTTGCGCGTAGGCCGCCATCTGCTGGAGGTAGGCGGCGGGATCGGCCTGCGAGAGCAGCTCGGCCGGCAGCGCGGCGAGCGCAGCCGGGTCGGCCATCAGCCGGCTGAATGGATTGTCACCGAGGAGCGGGTTGCCGAGTTGTCCCGGGTCCGTGTCGAAGTCGCTGAGCCGCGTCGAGTCGCGGAAGCCCTTGGCAAACGGGTTCGAGTCGATCTTCAGCTTGGTGATCAGCTGGTTCTGGTAGGCCGTGACGGCGGTGAACGTCGTCTCGGCGAACACGAACGTGGCGCACTCCTCGTCGTCGACGCTGCCGATCGGGCCCGCGTGGCCGGCCGACGCCCGCCGACGAATCAGGTGGATGCGAGGCTGGTACTTGTGCATCGAGTTCAACACGATCTGCAGTCGAAACGGCGGCGACAGCAAAACAACGACTTCGTGGTTAGTATAAGCGATACAGAGAGACAAGAACAGCAGAAATAACAAGTGACGATCAAAAGCAAGTACGATGTACTTGCAGTACAACAACAACAGCTCCAACGACAACTATGACAGCGACCAGAGGAAACATAGAAAACAACAACAACAACTACTACTTAAAAAGTTTTCAGGCTGACCCTCAGCCAATATTTAACGTCCGCGGAACTGTTTTCACACTGCTTCACAGACGGACCCCCATAATTACAAATGTGCAACGGTGGGACTCGAACCCGCGCACCTATATGTCTCCTCCGGTTGCGAGGCGCAAACCTAAGCCACCACGCCACCGGGCTCGACACTACTACAATTACTTTTTTGTTTTTAAAATATATTACAAACATTTTCATTGGAACTACGTTTGCTTTATTTCGCTGAAAATGGAGGTTCTTCTATGCACTCCGTTTATAATTGCTCGTTGTCTTTCCAGTTCGTTTTTCTTCTCATTATACCTTCCACCAATCGGATGCCCTGCTCCCACTTAAATTCGTCCTCCAGCATAGCGGTGACTAACTAAGTCTGTCAACATCACGGTTGGAGAAGCCATTGCCGATGAGTTCTGTCATGTCTTCGAATGTTGGGCACCGGAGGATTGTATGAGTCACGCCATCATTCTCGCTTGTGTCGCACGTGATGTATTTGGCGTCCGGAGCTTTGCCTATCCTATGCAGGTATTTTTGGAAGCATCCGTGCCCCGTCAATACCTAATATACTACTACTACTACCTTTCAATCCTTTCCAGCTAACAACGGTCCGACTCCCCCGGTGGGTGTGTGTAACCCTTGGAACTGCATCTTAAGCAAGTATTTCTGAGAGCCAGAGAAGAAAGTTTTTCTTTGGATTTTGTCAATATAGGACTCTCCAAGCTTCCTCTTTCTTTCAGAATTCAATGGGGACCACTCACCCTCATTTTGGCTCGTTTGTCAATATCTGTCTGAGTTTTCGGATTTATTACACTTTTGAATGTGGGTTTTTAACGACAAATCAAGAAAAACGGAGAGAGAGAGAGAAAGTGCGCGACAAAGTGAGATAGAAAGAGAAAACACAATTGAAACAACTAGAAGTAGATATGATCGTACACATATAGACGGAGAGACTACTAGTATATACATAGACATTACTAATATCAACATGGAAACTACTAGTACATATACCGAAGGGGCTAGAGCCAGAGAGAGAGAGAGAGAAAGAAAATTTTCCAAATGGCTGGAGAGAGGGAGAAGCCGGGGACTATTGCTGTGGTTTCTGTCGTTGTTCTTCTGGTTGCTGTTGCTACAACTGTGGTTAGTTTATGTTGTTGGTGGTGGTAATAGTGATAGTGATAGTGGTTATCCTGGTGGTGGTGGTGGTACGGTTGGTTATGCTTGTCCGGTTGCTGCTGGCGACAACGAGGGCCGCTTGTGCGGGCCCTCCTTGTGCGGTGTGTTTCCGCGAACGGTACACGCCCAGCATCAACCGCCAGTTTTTTTTTATAGAGGGGAGAAATGCGTTACGCCCGAACGGACACCACCTTTGGATGTGGGCCGAACAGTGTCGGACTCGCCGCAACATTACCGGCGTTACCGACCTATACTCCGGGTTTTTTGATGTTCTGAAATCCGCAGCCTCTCTTAAGGTTCACTCCGAACCTCCCAGAAGTTGGGTTAATAGTACTATGGGTCCTCATCAACCACCAGCTGATCACCACCACCCACACGAAGAGAGGAGATCTCGTCGGATCAGCAGTGACGACGGCGGACCCACACGGATAACAGACAGACAGACAGGCAGGTAGGTAAATAGGTAGGTAGATAGGCCAAGCAAGGCCACCGGCTCGATAACCGAACAACAGGCCACACCTCGTGGGCCTTGTGGCCCGGAATCGACCCGCCTGATTATCGTCGAACAGGTCGCAACAGCAGCAGCCGAAGCATCAATGTCAACAAGTAATAGTCGACATAGTTGATGCTGTCGACCGCTGCTGCTACAGCTGCTGATGCCATTGGCGTCGCTGTACGCCGGCCGAGGCTAGCTCTCTCACACGTCTCACGTGTGGTCGATCGGTGCTGTCCCGTTTGGTTTCGTCAGCGCCACCTTTTATGCCCACCCATGCTCAGCTTGTGGGCTCTAGATGAGGGCCTACTGCTGCAACAACGACAGCAGCAACAACAACAACAACAACAACAACAACGGCGCGGCCGCGGAGGCAAAGATGACGACAACGACGACACAATAGGCTCTGGCAAACCCCACGGAAAGGAGAGCGCCGTGAGCCGTGAGGGAGAGGCCGAACTCTCTCTTACCATATAGCTTCTGATGATGAGTCACAAACGCCATGTGCCAAGTCATCATCATCAACATCATCATCAGATTGTTTTATTGACATGCTCTTTTACATTGGCACCGTGGTGTATGCCTATTGCCCTAAGCGGTAACGGCAGATTCTCATATGCATCATCATCATTCTCATCATCACAATGATGGACGTCGTCATCATCATCATCATCATCATAATGATCATTATTACAATTAGCATTACCGTTATGAATAAGTATTACGGCGACCACCTTCGTAGTGGCAGTTGTGGCTGGCGTAGGTTGTCGTGGTAGGTTTACCATTGAACAATTGAGGGCTACATCGACAAACAGGGAGGCGAGACTCTAGGGCGATACGAAAAATACCACTCGATTCCTCATCGACGGATCCATCGATCGACAAACCTGAACAATCGACTCCAAAATCGACTAACGAAGAGGACTAACTGAGGTCATCGGGCAAGGAAATACCCACTTCGCCAACCCCACCGCTTTCTTTCTTCCACAAGCGTCTATCGCCTCGCCTACGGGTCGGTAGACGGTTCAGTTGATGCCGTCGGTGCCGCCGACGTCGATGTGGTGGTTATGGCAGTCGCCCTCGTTGATTTTGTTTGTCTATCACGGTCGTTGACGACTCTACCTCTAGTCTCTACGAATCGCTACCAGAACGTTCAGATATTTCAAATACGTCGACGGCGACGACGACAACAACGATGAACGCTTACCCTTGAGACAATCAGGCTAGGTAATGCTTGTAATAGCAGCACCAGCAGCAATAGTACTAGTAGAAGTAGCATGAGTGTAGTCGTAGTAAAACTCTAGTACCAGTAAAACAATCAAGCCATATTCTGGCATCCATCATCGATGGAAATTTGCCGTTAGCAGTAGCAACATAAATAAGGACCACCGTCATAGCGGGCGGCATCGAGCAGCAGCAGCGACAGCATCCGTAGCCAGGGCAGCAGTTTGAGCTTATTTGATTCATCATTTATTCATGAGATCGATTGGCCGCTGTGTATGCATAGTACGAGATTACTGATATATTACCTCGACAGGAAATGGCAAGTCTCCTTTTATATATATATATATATATATATATATATTGAGAGCGATGACGAAGGTAACGTAACGCGTTTGGCATACGATGTGTGTGGTCGCATATGCTCAGTCGTGTGTGCGTATATATACGCACGCGCTTGATAAGCTCACAACGTATTCTCTAGTTTTGCTTACAAAGCTTCAGAACACTAAAAAAATATATATATTATATATATATATATATATATTTGTGTGCCATAATTTTATTTAGCTTATAAAGGGGTGTAAACAATATTAAATATATATATATATATATATATATATATATATATATGAGGATAGATGGAGGTTGAAATGATGGCATATGCAGAGAGCGCGAAAACGGCCGAAACCAGCAACTCTCGATCGACACCGGTTTTGGTGTCTGTTAGCTAGTAGCCGAGAATCGGCGCAGACTGGCAATTAGGTCGTCCCCGAATGCATATAGGATGGATGTACTCACGTGGCCATGTTTGTCCATTTCGTTGTTGGTGAGCTTGACCTTCTCGAACGAGACGACCTGCTTGCGGAGCTGATCGGCGGCGTACGGCGAGTCGGGATGCTGGTAGAGTCGGTTGGGCGAAGGCGGGTCAGCCTTGCCGGCCACCAACCAGCACGATCGGTGATAGGCGTACCGATATCGCTTGTTATCGCACGGCACGATGTCGAGCAGCACGTGATAGCGGTGTTCGGCCGACGCCGCCGGTAGACCGCTGAACGACACGCGGACCGTTGGGAACATCCTTCTGCTCGAGACACACATAGAAAGAGAGAGACACGTATAAAGAGGGAGGAACACGAGAGAGATTCATTTCGTTAGCTAGTGTCGTTAACCAAGGAGCTAAGTAAAGCTAGTTATTTTGTTTACCTCATTGCCGTTTGTAACCCCACGTCCTGTCGTCATTTCTCAAAGTGAACGCCTTGATGAGGTCTTATGTCATCGTCACAGCCCTCTTCGTATCGACAATCGTATTTTCTATAAACGTCTAGAAATGGTGGTAACCGCGTGTGTCTCGTCGTCGGCTTGTTTCCGAGCGCAGCTTCGAAAACGCCGCGACGAAGACAGAGTGATACCGCTACGGTTGTAGTCAGCGGTCTGGAAATCGTCTACGCGGCAACGCATCATAGTCCATCCAAAGCATTTGGTGCTTCACCCTTAATTTGCTAGATGCCTCGTGTGCTGCCTAGATGCCCCGTTTACCGAGGATATCCAAGAGCAGTTTATCATTCATTGGTTCATTGCTTAGTCTGTCTTGCTGGTTCCAGTATCGTAAGTTCCCATAGTTCTGCGTAACCTTGTATCGTTATCAAGCTAACGAGCACAATTTCTAAACGCTTTTGTATCGGAATAACATGCCAGGACTCTCCGAGGACATATCTATATAGATCTATAATACCATTTATTATTACTAGCTATCTTCTAATAGTAACGTATGTATATTGTCGACGTCGTTGTGTATGCGGGGAGGGGGCATTTTGTTGTGTATTAAGTAGCCAGAGCTAAATATCTCAATTTACGCCTAACAACGGTTGCAACTGCACCATAGACATCATCTATCGTGCTTCATGTCTTCCTTGGTGGTCGACTTGATTGATCAGTGATGTAATTCTTGCAATTACAGAATGTGCACAAATGTGTTTTCCGGCGAACGAACGTATCGAACTTGATTGTTAGTCGTTGATTTGAGGTAGCCGACGATTCAGTAGATGAGCCACGGGCTGAAGGGACATCATCAATAGATATCAGTCAGCTAACTATTGGTGTCTCGGCCAATTCAGTTTGTAGCTAATGGCCGCGCAAATGCGATGAGCTAACCATGCGTCGTGTTTTTTTTTCTACAGAAGTGTTCTAGATAGACTACGCTGACGCGAACCCACACACGGAGGGTGTGATCCCTGCCGAGTGATTAATTGTCAGGGACCTTCGGCTGCGACGGTTGTGGTTGTTGTTGTTGTTGCTGCTGCTGTACTGCTGTTCTCATTGTTGCTGCTATTTGTTTTAATCGATTTTACAATCCTATCACTGGTCCTATCTACTGCTACTGCGGTCGGGATGGTAAAGCTGGTATCGCCTCCTGCGGTCGCTGTCGCGAGAGATGCGATCGCCGCTATGTCCATGAAGCTTCTGCTTTCGCAGCAGATGTTGCTGATGGAGCGGCGACGCCTCCCGCCCGCCCGCGAGCAGTTCTGACAGAAACACGTCCGCGGCGCGTATGCTATTCGCGAGCGACGACAGTGCCAACACAACGCGCTGCTAACAGCTCAGCATCAGCAATAAGAATACTAGTAATTAATTTAATAAAACTGCTATTAGCAGTAACAACAACTGCAGCAGCAGCGAGAACAACAACAACAATGATGCCTTTATGGGACTGCCGACGCGTCAATAGTGGTGTCGACGGTATGGTTGCGGCGGCGGAGGCGACGAATATGCCCGCACAGCATTCAATGCAGAAATTTCTGGTAAGCACAGCCTCCACGAGCTCCCTATCGTTCATTCAATGACTGACTATCTTTTTCAGACAGACTGGTCAGCAACAACAACAACGACAACGACGCCGACGAAAACAACAACAACAACAACTTTTACTACTGCCGCTGCTAGTCGGTGGTCTACCATCGCCGTCGCCGCCGTTGTTTGTTGTTCATGGCGTTGTTGTTGTTGTTGCTGTTGAGAGCAATAAACCGCGTTAACCGTTTTCCACTCTACGTCTACCGTCTTCATCGTCGTTTTTAGCTTGACTCATTGACTGTTGTTGCTCTCGTGTCGACGTTTTTTCTACGTTGTCGTTGTGTTGCTGCTGCTGCTGCTGTCGTTGTCGATGCGTTGCGTCGGCCTGTGTCGCTTGGCCAAAACTATCAAACTGGTCTGTTTGTAGTCAGACGGCCGGCCATCGGCGTTCTTCTTTCCACAGTGCGCCCACCGGCCCGCCCGCGCGCCCGCCCGCCCGCCACCAGGGGCGGCGTCAGACTTCATATCGCAAATCTATATCTCAGTGCGTCACCGCCACCGTGATCGTTGTCGTTCAGTCTGTTGACTTCTGCCCAGCGTGTACGCACGCACACTTAAACGCCACTGCACTTCATCATACCACATACGCACGTATACACAAATATATATATATATATATATATATATTATATTTATACATATATATATATATATATATATATATATATATATATATATATATATATATATATATATGCAGAGAAAGGGAAATAGAGAGAATGTACGAGAGTGGAAGTAAAGAATGCACGCAGGCAGATCGCCGTCAGATTCACTGAGATCGTCCACATAGCGCGTTCGCTTGTTTTCAAATGCTGCTTCTGCTGCGTTATGATGCGGCGCGTCGTGCCGCTATACTGAACGGCGGTAGCCAGGCGTTTTTAGCCGTAACGCCTGGTCGCTCGGCCGGCCGGCCTCGGATGAGTCCATGGTTCGGTTGACGACGACGACGACAACGACAATGACGTCGAAGTCCCGCAGAGTTCGCTATGGAGTAGAGTGACGCAAAGTGACAACGACAGCAGGAAGAGCGCCAGAAACAGCGGCGATAAAGAGACGCACGTACATAAAAACAACGGCAATCAACGCGGGAGCAGCAGCAGCAGCAGCAGCAACAACAACAACAACAACAACAACAACAACAACAACAACAACAACAACAACAACAACAACAACAATAATACCAGAAACAACAACAACCACAGCGTTACCCCGAACAATGACAACAGCAACAACAACAATAGCAATACCCTAAACAACAACGGCAATACCCAAATCAAACAACAACAATGGTAACAGCGATACTAGAAACAACAACGATAATAACATTGATACCAGAAACAACAACAATAATAACATCGATACCAGAAACAATAACAACAACAACAACGTTGGCAGCGACAACTAGTCCCGCCATCATCAGTTTTATCATCAGCATCGTCATATCGCTAACCCACCACGAATGGGCTAAATGATAACGAATAGAACGAGCGGAACCCGGGAAGAAGCAAGAAAATTGCAGACTATGTGAGACTGAAAACTAGCTGAAAATAAGCGCATTCGCAGCTCGAGAGAGAGAAAAAGAGAGAGTCCGGGCATGGAGAGAAAGAAAGAATTGCAACACTCTCGATGTTGTATTAATCTCTAGTAGTACCATTACAAAGAACGCCTGAGAAACGCACCAAGTTTAACAACTGCTTCTTATTCTTATTCGACGCCGACCACCGCTATATATCACTGCTATATTCCATTCTACAACTGGTGCTACGAGGTTGACGACGACGACGACACTACTGCTAAATGATGTCGCATTGATATCTGTGCGAACGGTAAGTTGCTTGGTTCAGCTGGTGGTCAAGGAAACGTTTACTATAAATATATATATATATATATATATATATATAGTGACTTGATGAAGACATTCGTCGACGGTTCTGGAGTTCTCTTCAGCCATACCGCCGTGCGTGAGCTAATTACTTCTACAACTGCTACAGCAACTAATACAACAAAGACGACATAGGCGGCGACTGCCATAAACACTGTCATGATATCACTTCATGAGGTTGAAGGCGATTCGAACTAAATCGTCATCTAACCTAACCAACACCTCTCTGCCTGTGTTACCACTATAGAGATCAAAAGCCAAAATCAGAGAGAGAGAAATGCAGGGAAAATCAAAACACGATTGACGTCATGGCAGTTCTATCTAGCTCGAGGCCAATTCGGGCGGCGATCCGGACATTGATTCTCTTAAGCGAAGAAGCTGTACACCATCTGTTACGGAATAGCTCGGACACCCGTCAATTCGAATTGTCGATTTGATCTGTCCATCCACGTCGCGTTTAATCGTCCGGCCCTTCTTGTTTCTCTTTATTCTTTTTCTTCTACTTTTTCTGTTGTTTCGACCATTGTTATTGTCTATCTACATTATGGTTGGTGTCGTTGTTGGTGTCGTCGGCGTCTTTTGTTCGTTGCAGCATGATGAATGCCCATCACTTGATTGATTTGTCTCACAATCTCGGCCAATGAGGAGGCGAGGGCGGGGAGGTTAAGCCGACATTCGACATTCGCCGCCGGCTCGTATGTCGAAGCTCGCTATATGCTCACCACGAGTGTATGTGCGTACGTATGTATGTTTGACGTATACCTTTTTGTTAACTTACGCTTTTCTCGGAACGCCCACGAGATGCTCTCAACGGCAGCAGCAGCAGCAGCAACAGCAGTTACAACAACAAGCACAACAATAATAACTGCAACACCAACAACAACAATAACCACAACACCGACAACGACAACAACAACACAAACAAAAGTAGCCACAGCAACAATCATAGCAAGTTTATTAAACTTACCTCTGCTACAGGCTAACTTTTTAAAATTCAAACAGAAAAAATAAGTCGTGTATTTCTATTTATCCAAGTAATACGATACCTGTGTTACATTATAATGAAGGCAACATAATTAAGTTGAGCGATTAAGATACCACCCCCTCCTAGTGACAAAATGCAATATTTGGAAGCGTAGGAAAAACGTCACACCGTCACTCATCCACCAATACCAAAGTCCTCAAATAATCGAGCGTCAAAATCATGTCGACGAAGCCAACCAAACACTAAACAGTGACCGATCAATTCAATTTTCTCTAGAATAATTCCAGCAGGTCAAGTATTATCAACAGCTCAAGATTCGGGACGTCTATACGGGAATTCGATAAATATATAGATGGATAGATACATACAAAGAGCCACACATAAACGTCCATAGAGATAGCGACAATAGATATATTGTATTGCTGCTTTTTCACTGCAACCATTCGATTTCTACCTCTAGACGTTAGTCGACGTCATTGTTACGTTTTACGTTTCTGCACAACATGAGTCACCAATAGTTTGGCTCTCGCCAAGCCGTCGTGGTTATCGTTTGCCTTTTTTATTCTCCTTTTTCTTTGTCTTGTGACTGACTGAAGAGTGAATGAACATGGCGCTACGGTGACCCTTCTCAGATCGGATCACACGCACAGTGTCCCTCGAATTCGCGGTACGGCGTTCTTTATTATGCTGATGTGTCTGTGTTTTTACTTGGCGTTTTGCTCGTTTCCCGTGCTCGCAATCTGCATCTTCCCTTATATATATATATATATATATATATATATATGCGTGTGCATAAACAGTGGCATTTTGTTTACGCCTATGATAATCGCGTGCCTTAGATGTTCCTGCCACTGTTGTCAGCTCGGTACCGTCCCTCTCTCTCGCTCGTCTCTCTCTCGGTGTAAAGAGGTATTCGCGTGATCGGACACTAGTAATAGTAGTAGTTTGTTTTGCACCGCGTGACAAAACACTCAACGACAATGACAAGAACACACAACATTAACAACAACGACAACGACGGCTACGGCGACAGAAGTGACGCTCGTCCTGCAATTGCTTGTCAGGGACATCGCTCGTAGCTCGATCGAAAGCCAGCCTAACGAGCGGACATCACCAAACGTCACCGACGCCGCAGAAAATTGCCATAGAGTTCCTGGAGACAGGACGGCGACTATATCTGTGTGCGTTCGTACGTGTGCATTCTGAAGCCGTGCACGACGTGCCATACGATCGCACAATAACTGTAGCAATAGCATCAGTTCACCACACAGTATATATTCGATATTATGATCTTAACCAGGGCCGGGTGTGGCTAGGCATTAACTAGCCCCGTGGCCCTTAAGTGGCGTAAACACTTAGATCAGCCGCGACCGACACTCTACTGGGTGTCTCGTCCATCAAGCTAAGCACCTCATTTATTTGTTCATTTCGCTTGCTTGCTATGCCTGCTGTTTTTTTTTCGAGCTGATTCTCAGCCAACCTTTAACGTTCACGGACTTGCTTTCGCAATTGCCGCGTAAAACGGACCCCCGAACAGAGCCCCCCCCGCCCTGAACACACTGAGCCAAATGTCAGTGGCATAACATACTCATACCTAACAAGTTGGCCGCGCGCAGCTATTTTGTGCAAGCTCTAGCCAGGATTAAGTTGTAGATTGAGAATGAAGTGATTCAAAGATCTTTGATTTGATGGTTTAGGTTGGAAATTTTCTAATAAAATTGAATGAGAGCCAATCACCTTGCTCTTGAGACTCATCTATGTGATGAAACTTGGATGCCACTCAGGTCTTAGAGCTTGTAGGTTAGGCAGTGGAACGCCTCCACTCGCAATAGTAACGCGCCAATTGTCGGATGTCGAAGGTGATATTCGCCTTGTTCTTCTCCAAAACTAAAATTGTGGCCGATCGATGGCCAAAGTAGTTTAAGTAAGTGGCACACTTCACGAGATAATGTACACTTTTCCAGTATACGAATTAATATACTAAAAATGTCCTGTCAAAAGTGTTCACTGAGCTCACTAGGAAGAGCTCCAAAGCGCCTCTTGGGCGATGATTCCTCCACCACGACAAGGCGCGAGACCACAGAGCTAAAGACACTGACACTCTCATTGTAGCACCTGGAGCTAAGCTGGAGCGAAGCATGCGACCTCATTCACGTGGCGTGAAGTCGCGCAAATTTTCCGAAAAAAAGTTGAAGAAGGACGGTGCAATTCAGACAAGTCAGTGATTGAGGTCGGAGCTGGAAGGCGCTAGAACGCAAAAACATATATAAGAACGCGGCTTGGAGGCACGCCTCGATGCGTGAATCCACCGCGTCAAGGAAAGTACAGAAATTGATCACGAACGGTTTTCACGAACCCAGACAGTACATGAGCACGCGTTCTTCTGTCACGCGGAACTTTGTGATATATTCCGCGCCGCCCGTTGCCCGCATGCCAATTGCGTGTCGACTCTCGCATCTTAACTCACACGTACATGTCGCGGCCCCCGCTCCGGTTTTACGACCTATTTGTATGTATTACCTTACAAAGGTACATAAATACCAATGATACTTATATTAACAAGGACATCAATTTAATTGCCCGGTTACACTTTCATATATATATATATATATATATATATATATATATATATATAACAAGTTTCCGACTCCCATGGTACAGAGTAGATTTAATTACTGCAGCCCACATGGGTTGAGTCCTCTATCTACGTATCTATCATATCTCGTCTTGGGACCCAATCGAAATGTATCATGAACACTAATACTTAATCATTCGCTAGGATGAGTCGTCGTCATCCCGCTTGTGTCAGTCGCTTCCTTCTGTCCCGTTGGCGTATATATATATTTATATATAAACTTCCACAGAGGTATGCCTATATATATACGTAAACGCACGAGCATGTACTATATGCGAACATATGTATGTATGTGCTAAACGAGCTTCGTTTGGCTGAACATTAGCGCTTCTGTCGTGTTTCTGCTGCTCACACACATAGATAGTTCTTGTCGGACGTTGTTGACGTTCTTGTTGATGCTGTTGTCGTTGTTGATGCTGTTGTCGTTGTTGATGCTGTTGTCGTCGTCGTCGTTATTGCTGTCGTTGTTGTTGTTATTGTTGTTGTTGTTGTTGTCGTCGTCGACAACATGACATGCCGGACATTCGTTTGATCGTGCGTGCGTTCGATCAGCTAACTGCTATTGGCTGCTCTTATTGAAGTCGCGGGCGACCTGTCAAGATTTAAGCGAGCTAAACAACCAAAAGTAGCAGGTAGAGTGTTGTTGTTTTTGTTGCTGTCGTTGTTGTTGTCGTTGCTGTTGTTGTTGTTGTTGTTGTTGTTGCTGTCGCTGTTACTGCTACTACCAGCACGATCCGATTGTTACTGGTGCTATTCTGGCTGTTGCTGCGGCCGTAGCTAGGTGATGGAACCAGATACTTGTAGACGTGGACAGAGAGGAGAGAGAGTGCGAGTGTGGGGGAGGTGGGGGTACACAGATCAAGAGAGGGCGAGAGAGAGCGAATGCGCGCTAAAGACACGAGGTAGACAAGGACATGTGTATTTCTCGGAATTGTTGTGGGCTCTTCTTACTGTGTGACCGGTACGGCTGCTACAACGCCGCACGCCTACGATTACTCCTACTACTACGACTACTGCGACGACTACTTGTTGCTGGATGACGGACGGACTGATTGACTGACTGACTCAAGACTGGCGGCTGGTTGGATACTCTGTACTGGCTGCTGTCACGACATCAGTGACGGCCGCCACGTTTGCAGCCGTCACACGGCGCGCTAGCAGAAGCAACAAGCTACTGCTGCACTGAGCACCGGCAAGCAAGGCGAATCACCGGTAGCTGAAGTGGCAGTACAACAAGTGCAGTAGTATTAGTAGTAGTTATATATGTATATATATATATATACTTATAATTCTACTATATGTTGTTGTTGTCGCTGTCCAACGTCATTTCGACAGACGACGGCGGCACAGACGAAAACGCCCGATCGAGCTCTTAACGTCAAACAAAACAAAAACTACACTGTCACTGTGGGGACTGGAGCTAAACGAGCAATGAGAGAGAGAGAGAGATAGAGATAAAACGAGAGATAGATCCACTCATTTCACTTGAGGACGAGGAGCGACGTGCTGTGAAGAACGCATGTCTTTATGTGAGCGTATGTTCGAAACGTGCGTTTGACCCATTGTGACTTTGTTGTTCCTGCCGGGCGCTGATGATGGCGGGGTTAATGCGGAAAAAAGGGCTGGTCATGGTCTTGCTACTGCTGATGCTGCTGCGACTGCTGTTGATGATTATTATTATGGCGGCCATATACGGTGGTGATGATAACAACGATGAGGTATTTACCGGCGTTATGTGAGACAGACAGCAGATCTGTTCGCGCGGATCGATGCCCACTCAAGCCCGGGGGGCTTGCGATGATCGCCTACAAATTCAAAGCGAGCCGCCCATGGCTATGCTGCCGCCCCCGCCGCCCATGGTTTCACCGCCACCCATGGTTCCGCCGTCGTTAGGCAGAAAACTGATCCTGCCTGGCGTGCGCGGCTGGTTACCATGTGGGGTTATATTATAGCATCTGCGCATAGCGGTACCGCGTTTCACAGGATCAAGGAGCAGGGCCACGTTTCCGACTGATCCAAAGCTGACTATAGGACTGCTGAACAACGAAAAAAATCCACCCTTCCCCCATTTTCTGTCGTCATGTTATGTGTACGGTGGCGTGCGCACGCAAGCATCCATCTGTAGTGGTGGCATTGTCGTCAAAAACTGGCGGATTGACAAATGGAGACGCTGGGTTAGACCACTAGAGACACTCTACTATTGACAAAGCAATCAGTCAAGCAATCAATCACCTGGCAACGTGAGAGATGTCACGTCGTAAGCGACGTCACCCCCTCCTCATCCTTCACTCACGTCACTCATCATCACCAGCAGCACCAGCATCATCATCAAACTCGTCATCAATACCATTCCATCACCATCAACATACTTCAGTCTTATAAAAAAGAGACTGAAGACACCGAGGACGACGATGACAATACATATTTTCAAATGGCCGCAGCCGCTATCTTTTCTTTCGCATAAGTAGTCAAGCGGTTTTGTCAAGGGGTGACAAGACCACCGAGAGGGCTATGCATATATATATATATATATATATATATTACGATCGGTACGTTTTTTTTTGGGCAAACCGTTAGTCGCAGCCTCAAGTATACTGACACAATGACACGCTAGATAAATAGGGACGACGCTAGCCTGACCGCTGTGCCGTTCAGCTTCGATACATCACATTCGCGCACATCCCTAGACCTATATATATATATATATATACGTGGATTGTGTCACAGTTTACATGTGAAAAAGGTTAGAAGTACAACAGATAGCTATTGAATGAACTCATAAGCGGACTGATTATGGTTCACCAATACGGTTGCTGTTGTTAGTGCTGTCGTCGCTGACTCTGGTATTGGTGTGACTTCATTATTAGTATTATTAACTACATCGCCTTTCAGTATTGTTACGATTTCGTGACATTACATTACGTTACAGGGGTTCGTAAAGCTCAAGAACGTTAATCCTGAACATATATTTAGAATATGTTGTATGAATACTATAAATTGTTTGCTGTGTTCGTTAGCAGCAGGCAACAATGCCAAAACACGCGAGCGACGCCAGCGGGCCAAGCTTGGTTGGCCTTGTAAGCTGTAAGTAACACGCGTCAGGTCCGTGCGTTGCGTGACTTCAGTTTATCTGCGACAGCAAGCCGATTCGCCAAGCTTCTGACAACTCCGGGAAGCCGAAGCTAATGCAGGCAGGCATCCATCTCTACTATGGCCCGAGGATTAAAGACGGGTAGATAAATTGAACAGTAAACGTTTTCGAACCACTTCTGTCACACTAGTTGTCTGTACATGCACTCTGTAGTGAAAATCAGCCGAGCATCTGAAAGACAAGATAATAATACCACGTAATTGAACATAGCTACATACATATAGCCGTATTTAGCCGTCGACTCCCTGGCACGGCATGTGAAGCTGAAAAAACTTCAGTGAGAAAAAACAGATGCTTGATGGCCGACCGCGCCTGACCGCCTCAACAGTCGGTCCAGTCGGTCCGCCTCGTAGCATTGAAACGCTTCGATCCTGAAGCCATCGTGGTGTTGTTGTCGTCGTCGTCGTCGTCGTGGTGAGATTCGACCACGACGGGAATATCTACCTGTACGTAGTCACCCAGGTCTGAACATTATGAACTACTACCACTACTACTCAGTATGAAGTTGACCTAGCGAATGAGAAGTCCCACAGAGAAGAGGTGTAAATCTTTCGGCGTTCATCGTCGTGTCGCAGCCGAGGGCCGGAACGCGAGACCTTCGCGAGAGGCGACACGACGGCTCAGGGTTGTCCTCCAGCACAGGACCCTCCACCTGCGATGCATATGGGTAACGACAACATCGACTTTGAACAACGGAGGAAACTTTGAAAGCTTGTCGCGCTGGCCACGTAACGACTGATCGGCATGTAGATATGAACGACCTATCTTGTGCTCGTTGCTCGGACTAGCATTTTGCGTGGTGCTCTATGTCTATGCTATGTCGGTTGCTCTCGTTTTGACGACGTGTACTCTACTTCACTTTTACCGCAACCACATGTCGCTCAGGCTTCGTTTCGACATTCGTTTTATTTGTTGTTGCGTCATTGAGTGTCTTCTTCTTCGGCGACAGAACGAGTCTCAGAAGGCTACAAATACCCTATTTATCTCTCTCCCTATATTGCCGAAAGGCGAAGTGGAGAAGACAACCTGCAACTTTGACACTAGGGGTCAGATCAGCTTCGATGTAACGCATGGTGGATCAGCTTCGATGTAACACACACTTCGATGTGCTCTTTCGAAACGATATATTAGTAGATTTGCAGATTTGGGTTGAAGCTATAAAATATAAATTTAATAATATGATAAGACCGCAACATATGCCCATTCATAATTGAACTTTAGTGGAAGTGGGAAGTCTTTAAAGTTGTTTTTTGGTTTTTAGCGGCCTTCCTTCAAGCTAAAGACGTCACTACCCTCTCCCTCTATGTTGTATTCAAATCTTATATCTCATCTGCTTTTTCTTCATCTTAAACTTATATCCCCCCAGCCACATAAGTAGAGAAAACCCGTCTATTCGCGATTGGTATGAAATGCTCACTCCAATGAGGTGCTGCTACAGTTTTGCTCCAGTCCGACTGAGCGACGAATCTTGCGCCGGTACATTCGGCGTCGGTTTGTGTAAAAAACTGAAATACATTCCTCGAATGCGTATTCTGGATCAGCCTTACTAATCTCTTGCGTCACCCGCAGAGAAAAATAACAAATAGCCTGTAAGCTGCACAGTTCTCGCGACAATCATTATGGATAGTTTAATTGTTTTGGTTCCACACGGATGCGACTATATATATATATATATATATATATATATATATATACGTTCAAAGGGCGAAACATTATTAATAAATCACTGTGATTTGTACTAAAACAAACTTGCAATATATATATATATATATATATATATATATACGCATGTGTATTCTGTGTATGACAAATGAGTGTTTGACACGTTCTGTGCTCAATGCTGAGTCAACAAGCAGACAATCCCGTTGGCGGGTGGCAACACATGGGCTAGTTTCCTGTTGGCCCTGTCATCATTTCGAGTACGTGTGGTGCCGATTCGGCGATGTCGGCCGTGTCGTGGAACACGCCGTGCAGTTGCTGCGGCACGCCGCGGCATGCCTCCACTCTCATGATGAAGTCGATTGGCCTGGGAGCAGAAGGCCAACAGGCCGTGGAGTGGGCAAAGATGGGTCTATTTGCCGGACGTATGTATGTTTATACATATGTATATATATATATATATATATATATATATATATATATAGACCGTTCGCTTCGCAGCTCCATTCCATCTACAGTCTAACAATGACACCAATTAACAACAGCAGCAGGTCGATTATGCTGCACCGTTCGCCGTCGTACCCCGCCATATAGATATAGAAAGCAGCGGCAGTTCAACGACGGGCCACAAAGCGAGAAGGCGCTGCCGCCAGTGCGAGTGGGGTCAAAACAGTCGTTTCGTTTCCGCTCGCTCATCGACGACAAACAACAACAACAATAACAACAACAACAACAACAACAACAACAATAATAATAACAACAGCAACAACAACAACCTACAAACCGTGCGCCTTGTACCCGGCCAGTTCCTCAGCTTATTATATCTCGCAGTGCTCGCTGCACGTGACGAGAGACACACACAGACTGGTAGAGGCAGATGGCGAGAGACACACACAGAGAGAGATAGAGAGAGCGGGGCGGGGGGGGGGGATAGGAAAAGAGAGAGGAAAACAGAAAGGGAGGGGAAATAGAAAGAGGGGGGAAAGAGAGAAACGGAGAGGAAGAGGGGGGAGAGAGCGGGCGGAAGAGGAGGCGAAGAGGCGAGACCACACGCCTAGGGGCGCTTCGTATTCGGCGGTGTTTGGTCATTTGTTCGGACAACCTGGCACGTTTAGCGGACGGAGGCCAATCCAACGATGTGCGTCGTCAGTCACGTCGTGTGTGGCAGCGGCAGCACCGCAGCAGCAGCAGCAGCAGCTGTATGTAGCGCCGCAAATACCACCGACCCATCCGACCACCCGACCAACCAACTAAGCAGGTAGGTAGACAGCGCTTCGCACCACCATAAATCGTCGTCACCTATGAGCAGTTGTATGTATATGATGGGCTCAACCGCAATACGTACGCAAAACACGAGAGTGCGCCCCTACCAACACGCAGACCAACACACACACACACACACTCATGTTTGTGTGTTTGTTTGTATGTGTGCTTATATGCGCGTGCCTTCGAGCAAGAGAGTATTTGTCTCTGCACAGTCACACACGGTCACATCGTGTCAACTCGAAGGCTCGCAACTTAAGGTGCGCACAGGTCGTCATCGTCGCCGCATGGGTAAGAAAGAGCAAGGGTTTAGCATTTTTCATAACTCCTGTTAGTTACACAGAAATGGCAGCAGCAGCAGCAGCAATAGCAGTAAGCTAAAGTTGTTGTAGCTATATTTGCAGCTGTAATTGTATTAGTACTGTAGCAGTAGTAGTAGCAGTTGTTGTTATTGTTGTTGCTGCTGCAATTTTTATTTATTATCAATCACCTTTCGGTATTGTAATAAGAAAAACTGCTGCTGCTGCTGCTATAACATGTTAACACTGCGATGTAACATTGACTGGTAGCCAACCAACCATGTAAGGTGGCTGCCACTAAAACTAGCAAGTAATGCATACTCAATATGAGTGAAATAAATATGATGATGTTTTAAACTAGCAAGTAAGTCACTTCGTCTGTTGTGCAGCGCTGATTGACCCTAGACTGAGATTTCGCTGTGTTTGGTCAGTCGAGTCCGCTCTGGCTGGAGAACGGGAAGAAGAAACACTTGAAAAAGAACACCGCGATTTACACTGGCTTCAACTGCCGCAGTCGTCAACGTCCACGTCGCGTCATCGGCGCGCGCTATCCAAACGGACAATGCCGCTTCTGTTCCAATGGATGCGTCTGCATAGCGAATACATCGTATACGATACGCTTCGATAACGATTAGTCAGTAGGCATTCATTACTGCTAGCTAGTCAGTCAGCGAGCCGGTTAGTTAAACCCGCACCAACAATACCACGAGGCACTGCGACAATGGCCCGCCTTAGTTATTGTCGTCGTCGTCGTCGTCGTTATCGCTTGACAATGACACTAAACGAAACAACAGTAAAAACAACAGAAAAAACAACTTCGCCTCTCGAAGTTGCGTCGTCGGTAGCCACGCACAGAAGCTGGAAGAGAGAGGTGTGCGTCATTTCTCCTAAAAGCAACGATTTCGTGGGAGTGAGTGCTAGGCGGTACTATGCGACCAGCCGACCAATGCAAAGCAGTCCTAGAAACCAGCCGTAGAATGGAGACACAGAAATAGAGACTGTGAATAGAGAAGATCATCCAGGCGCCATAGCAACAAGTGGAGGCACTGCTGAACCACATAGACATGAAAAAAGTGTGCGGCATTTTCGCCTAGCGACATTGGCGGCCTAATAATTGCCGATGTGCACACTGTCCGAATGATGGCCGATATGCACATTGTCCTAATAATGGTCAATATGCACATTGCTCTAATAATGGTCAATACGCACACATACATTTCGAAGATGTACGATATCAAACGCTCGGTGAATTCTTATTTCTTCGTCGGGGGTAGAACTACTACACTACATAGAGCTAGTAATTGCGTTTTTATTTTGTTAGATTAACAGTCCCCCCCCCCCCCCCCCGGAACACCAGCAACGCCAATGGTTGACGCCCATGAAGTAAAGGCCGGCAAGCAACTCAACAGGCGCAAAAAGCCGAAGAAAACGGTGTGATGAGGCGAGGTGACAAGATGAGCTACTCCACAGCGAGTTTTTTTGGAGGCCTCACATGGTGGCCATCTCTGGCAGCAGGCCAGTGGTGAGATTAGGGGTGTCCGAAACAACAAATTCCGTTGCTAATGGATAAGCGCCATCATCATTGTATGTGTGTAATGAAACCGATTCATCACGCGAGGCGGTGATGCGTGTGTCTCATATATATATATATATAGAGAGAGAGAGAGAGATAGAGAGAGAGATAGATAGAGAGAGAAAGAGCACACGCGAGAAAAACTCTTGATTGAAACTAGTGACAAACCTGCTCAGAGCAAGTGTTGTTGTTTTTGTTGATGTGGTTGTTGCTGCTGCTATTGTTGTAATTAGCCCTCCCCGGGGAGGGCACCACAAGGCATAATCAGAGCAGCGGCAGGGCTCTCAACAAAATAGATGGACAACCGTTGGGTTTAACGGGGTATGTCGCGTGAAAGCGACCGACAATTTATAGACACTCTTTGTGTTATTGTTCTCATTAGTCCCCGTGCTATACTTAAGCCAACCAATAAAAAAACAGGACATATTTGACGTGGGGCATTAAATATTATAAGTCTACGGACGTATAGTAAAATGTCAATATATATATACAACTATATATATATATATATATATATATATATATATATATATATATTTATTATATACATAGATAAACGGCATCAACGTTGTTCAAAGCAGGTCAAGTCACTCGTATTTACGTGATCCACTCGAATATGATCTTATCCTGGTAGTAAACAAAGCACATGTCTAAAAGCTTTACTGCAAACACCGTCGATCACTATTAGGAGCCGCAACCCTGCCGGTAGTTGAATACTGTTATCCTTTCTTTCTTTCTCTCGAAAGTAGCCATGATAGTGCAAGTTCATCAGCTGCAACCAAATCATCACAGATACTCGGAAAGGTCTTCATCGACACTTCATCGACGCTATTGCAAGACTTCGTCCTTTTCTTCTTTGTGCGCTGAGAGCCAACTGGCTGTTGGCAGCGAGGCTGGATAATTGTGCTCCTGAGTGTGCTTCCTGAGAACCATTGAATACAGCTTATTAGTCAGGTTTCTGAAAAATCATTTGTGGCTCTCGTTTGAGGATTCATTCCACAGACTCGCTCGTGACTGATGATGAGGTCGTCAAGGTCAAGCTAATGACACTCGGTACGACTGACCCATAAAGTGACACGATTCTACTTCTGACAGAACGCCGCCGCCGTTCTCCATTCCCCATACGCTGCTCTTACTTATGGCGCGGCTGTCGTTATTTGTTATCGTCGTTGTCGTTGTTCTTGATGTTCTTGTTATGATTGTGCTGGTACTGGAGCTGCTGCTGCTGCTGCTGGGGTGTTTGTTTCTATTCAAAATTCTAGCATTTGAAGTGTCGCCACTGCGATTGTCGCCTAGCGTCGAGGCCCCGAAAACGCATGAAATACTTGGGCGCGTCCGTTTGTTTTTTCGTCTTTGTGACTTTCTTCACTCCCAGCTCAACTACGGTATGTCACTTCACTTCACACCTATATATATATATATATATATATATATTTATATATGGCGACGAATGACTCGGTAAGCGGTTGGGTTGCTTGGATTGACTGCTGTGTGCTTCTGCCGACACGCACATAAATCGATAGATACATGTCTCCGTACATGCATTGAGTAAGTGTACGAATGTATGTACATCGATGGCAGCGCGAAGTAGAGCGTCGTCGACCACAGCTACGACTCACGGCCGAAGCTTACGCGCCCCGGCGCGTCAAAACGCGCCCCTGTCGGTTCGCAGGTTGACCTGCGTGTGTCGGCCTGGCTGCCTGTAGCTCCAGCCTAGTTGAGTTGGGAGGACTGCGGGGTCACGCTGTGTTCCGTGAAGTGTCGCCAAAACACCCACCAACACTCGCCGACAGAAAGACAGAGAGAGAGAGAGAGAAAGACCAAGCGACGGACGGATTACTCGGCCAACCCTCGAGTGGACAAGCGAACTCCTTCGACCTCACTAACTTCCCCTAGCCTGGTGTGAGTGTGTGTGTGTGATCCTGACTCCATAGCGCTAGCAGCAGCAGCGGTAGTAGTAGTAGTAGTAGTCAGAACAGTACCGATTGTGGTGACTAACCTAATGTCACTAACGCCAGCAGAGCTATAAGGACATGTCACGGCGTAGTCTATCTCTCTCTCTCTCTCTGAGTACAGCGAGCTGAGCTATCAACGACGACGGTGACGACGATAACAATAGCGATAACAAGAACAATAACAACGACAACAAGAACTATAGCGAAGTTACAACAACAACAATGACGACGGGAACGACCAGGAAAACAGCAGCCACAACCATCACAGATTCTTCTTTGTCGATCTACTGTGAACTTTGCGCTGTGGCTTGCTCGTTAGGACTGATTCGCCGACGAAAATGTCTTATATATATATATATATATTAGTATATATATAGAGAGAGAGAGAGAGAGAGAAAGAGAGAGAGGGGGAGAGGCAGGGCCGCAAGAATAGCAAGAGTCGTTTATCCGGCCTCACTTCGGAGTTCGGTCGACTTCGGGCACCAAACAGAAGCGCGGAGGTGAGTTGTCGTCGCTCCCGTAGGCGAAGTCATCGCATTGACAGCATGGTAGTTGTAGTAGTAGTAATACGATGTCATTACTATATCGCCAGCAGTAGCACACCAGCAATAACAACAACAGTAACAGCAACGCCATCATCACGCCAAAGGCACCACGACTACAAGCATCAATCACCACCTTCACCACTCACTACCATCACGACGGTGCCCTCTATGCCTGCGGTGACGTCTCCCGACCTCTGAAGGGGTGTGGCTGAGCTTACGCTACACATTAGTACAGAATGTGATGTGTATAGCGAGGCTTCTACAACAACAACGTTCGTCCTCACTGGTTAAACGCAAGGGATGACGTCCCTCATCCGGACAGTCCAGACAGACCAAAAGGCCAAGGGTGACGTATTCTTGACAAATGACGACAACGACGGCCATCAGCAACAGCATTTCAACAACAACAGCAGCAGTAGCGACAACATCATCAACAACAACAACGAGGTAACGGGACTTTTAATAAAAGTCGCCTTCTGTACGTGGGTCGCATGTTATGAGTCGCACCGCCAGGATCGAACCTGCCGCGCGCGACATCTTATTCTGCTGCCGCTCCCAATATGAGAGTTGACGATCGTCACATTTCTTGGACAATCAATCCATCCGACGGCCTAGTCGTGATTTGATTAGGTACAACAGGTCGTGTCATATATATGTATATATATATATATATATATGTATATATATGTGTGTACATATATATGTATATATATATATATAAATATATATATATATATCAGGTCCACCGCAGCCTATGTTTCTGCATCGAAATGATTCCGGCGAGATCTGTCATCGTATAGCGGCGTTTAAATAGACTAGTTATTCACTCGTGTGCACTTGGTGGAGTATGCTTTTGATAATATAGGCATGCATGTGTTGACCATATTCAGACAGTACCACTCGACGCGCAAGCGATGTGTACCCAGCACAGCTCCAGTCACGTTTGCACACTTTGACACCATGATATCCACAGGGGGCGCATTGAGTATAGATGATCATCATTTTATTGGCGCTCATTGGAAATGAGGCAAGTAGCCTGGATGAGCTTCTTATACAGTAGTCTCACATAGACGAATCACGCACGAGCGTCTGCGAGGCGAACACAAGCATCAGTTTGTGTATAATATATGGGGCACAAATCCGTCTATCCGTGAATGTAGGGGAATTATGCCTGCGGTGGCAGATCGGTCGGCACTTGACCGATCCTTTTCCCCAGCAAGCTGAAATCAAACCTGAATGAAAACAACGATTTTACGAGGGACGCTAGTTTTATATGTTAATGTTCACTGAACTTCAAGCGCTTAAAGTGGTAAGTCGTAGTTAGATCACGAAGTGCCGGCTAAATTGCGATTGTTCATTATTTCGTACACAACGTATGTGCTGAAAACCGTATATATATATATATATATATATTGAGAAAGAGAGAGAAAACGTCAAAGTGACCTTTATTTGCTGTCGCCAGTGTTGTTAAGGTTGTTTTTGGTGCGGTCGTTGATGTTATCAAGACGTTATCGCTCTCTTTTTGCCGTTGTCACTATTGTTGCTGTAACTGCTATTGTTTTGTTGTTGTTGTTGTCATCGGCGTCACCATCGTGCTCCTGGTCTTTACCATTACGTTCTTGATAGTAATCTCAAACTATTAGTGTTGCTTCGGTTATCTTTCTGTTTGTTGAGACGTTCTTATTCACTTAGGCACTCTTACTCTATCTAGCGCGCAGCACTCCGCTGAGCGGCTTCGTCTCACCTCACTCTGGCGTCAGGCGAACGTAGCACATCTCCCTCACCTACCGAAAGCCTCAACGAACAAAAAAACGACGACACCTCAAACAATGCTGCAGACAAACAAGTAAAGCTACCTAGAGTCATCTCCACCGCCCCGGACCGCAGATGAGGGAGCATCGGGCAATCAGCAGTAACTAGCTTACTAACACCTGCGTCTTCTGCTGTTACCTGTCAGGCTCACTTCGCATCGTACCGCCTCGAATCGGGGCCGGAATTCACGTTTGTCGTCACAGACGACAGAGCGACTAACCACGGATGGTACGTCATCATCCCACTGCGAAGCCATAGACGACGGCTTCATTACTCGTATAATGATTATAGTTAGATAATATTTGGAGAACGTCGTGTCCGCTGCCGTTTTTTGTGCTTGTGGTGTTTTGTTCTCTGGTTGCGGTTGCTTCTGTTGTGCTAGCAACTGCATGCGATGTTGTTTGTTGTTGTTGTTGTTGTGATACGGTAATTGATAAGCAAAGGCCGTAACTATGTTCACGGACCCATAGACGAAGTCATGAATGCCGCAAAAATACTACGACTACCGATAACAGTGGTGATAATAACACAACGAGCAAAAACAATGACAGCAACAACCACAATGATAACAACAACAGCACTCTCTGTAACGTATGTAAGCAAAATACTATAGTAGCGCACAACAACCACATTGGTAGAAGAACAGCAATTGCAGCAACAACAACAAGAAGAACAACAACAAACTACAATAACAACAGGAACAACAACAACACATCATAAAGCTTCTCAAGCAATATTCCCAGAAGTAGGAAGTACCTTATTTATAACTGTCCGGTTACCAACTTGTCAGTACATTGTTTCAAATTTGTTCGCTTAGGTGCGCTGTTACTAGACAACAACAGGTCTCTCCTACAATCTCGTACAAAACCATACGTGGTTATCGCAGCAATCGTAGTAATGGTAGCAGGGAGGACAGAAGACGACACAACAGCGATATTGACCAAAACGCCGAGGAAGAAGGTGTAAAAGGGCGGAATACCGAAGGAAAACCGAAGTTAAAAAACAGGAGGAAACTGCGATACAAACCCATATGTACAGGCGGCTCATCAGCGTACCTATCCTTTCCGTGCCAGATTTTTGATGCAGGTTGTTGTTGTAGGTGAGCCGTTCGATACGGCAACTCTTCAGTCCACTACTTGTTTCAGAAGATGGAAAATACTATACAACTATTTCTGCTAACGAATTACTATCGTAGCGTTTTTAGGTGCTGCCGTGATCGCATATTGCTATGACCTCGTTCGTCTCTAGTACGTATCGTTGGAGATGGACAACAAGAAGAAGAAGCAGATCGATACTAAGATTGTGATTGAAATAAAGTTGGAGGACTATTAGGAGAAAACAAAGAGGAAAAAGATCATGATGATGATGGTGATGAACAAAAAAATATAACAACACGGAAGAAGGGGAAAGGACGACGGAAAAAATAGCGGACGTGTTTTTCTTCTCTCGTTGTATAGAGGAGTAGAGATATGGCCGGCCAGAGTACTGGTTGTTGTTGTTGTTGTTGTTGCTGCTGCCCACTTGATTCGACACCCGACCCTACCGACCCTACCGAACCAAGGTGGCACGTGTTATGTTGCTCTTGTTGTTGTTGCTGCTGCTGCTGCTGCTGTTATTATTATTGTTGATGCTGACGAATCTTTACTTGAGACTCGCCTCTTCTTACTTCGGAAGCGGCGAAGGCGGCGGCGGCAGCGGCGTCGCCACCGTCGTCGACGATGAACACGTCGATCGACGTCTGATGTTGTAGCGCGCGCTGCGGCTGCGGCGCCGGCAGAAGCTCAATGATAATCGTCGTCGTCGTCGTCGCCGTCTCCGCCGCCGCAGCCTCCGTCGTGGCCATTGGTGTGGCCCGACGCCGGTCGAAGTCAAAAAGCGAAGCCGCCGTCGTCGTTGCCGGATCGACTAAACGCTATCGAGCTAACCGACAGAGCGACCGACCGCCGAAGCAGCATCAGCAGCACGAAGCCGAACACAACGGCGGCAGCAGCGGCTGCGATGGCGGCTAAGAGAATGAATTGCTGAATTGCCGCCGTCACCGCTACTGATGCTGCTGTTGTTGCTCTTGTTGTTGTTGTTGCTGTTGTTAGTTGTTGTTGTTGTTGTTGTTGTTGTTGTTGCTGTTGTTATTGTTGTTATTCTGTTATTGTTGTTGTTATTGTGGTTGTTGGTGCTGCCACAAAACGCCGACAGGTTACAGTCAATAGCGGGCTGTGGGCCGCTAAAACAGCGGGCTGTGCGATAACAACGCCAACGATAACAGTGACGACGACGACGACGACGACAACAACAACAACGACAACGACGCCAGCGACAGCGACAGCAGCGACAACGGCCACAACAACACGAAGGTGGAGTAGCCGTCGCGGTTACGGCGACGTCGGCCGCCGCGTCGTAACAAACTGGCCGCCAAGCGATCAAACGGGCGGTTCGCGCGCTCGCTCGCTCGCGTCGGCTTGGCTTCGGCTTGGTTCGGCGTCGGCCGCTCGACGGGAGGTGTTCTATCAATTTCTATCAATTTGCTACAAGAGGAGCAACATGATGATGATCCGGACCATCATCGTCATTATATTCAGCAGAATCATCATCATCATTACCGCCATGATCATTATCATCATAATCGTCATTATTATCATCATCATCATCATCATAATCGTCATTATCATCATGATCATCATCATCATCGGCCCCATAAACACCGTAGTGTCTGTCGGTCGCGGTCGCTTCCATTGCCAACAATAACAACAACAACAACAACAACAACAACAGCAGCAGCAGCAGCAATAGCGTCGTCATTATCCTCATGACAAGCATCAGCATTTGTATCCTGTCCTCCACGTCTTCCTCATCATGATCAACATCATCATCATGAACATTGCCGTCATGATCATCATCATCATCATCATGATTATCATCATCAACACCACCATCACGATACCTATCACTCTCAGCACCACGACCTCTTTTGATAGTAGCAACTTGTATCGTCCGTTACCACCACCATCATCATCATCATCATCATCATCACCACCATCATCATTCTCCTCCTCGACATTATCCCGCCCCCGTCAACGTCACCACTACCACCACCAACAAACAGCATCGTCATCATAAGCGTCATCATTACTAAGATCGTACTTCGTAACCCTCCATGGCATCTTCATCGTCATCATGAAGGTCTGCCCCTCGAAGGTCCTGCTCCTCTTCTTCTTCTTCTTCTTCTTCGTCTGCTATGTCTCGATCGTCATGTTCGTAATCTTCTTGGTTTCTTGACCACCACTTGACCACCATTACCACTTTTGCCCAGCGCGAGAATATGACCAGCCGAACCAACAACGTTATTACAGCTAATCATTGTTATCAGCATAAGTGCAGCGTCAGCAACAGCAGTTTAACCACTATATATATATATATATATATATATAGTAGTGCGCAGCAGCAACGACAGCAGGTATGCCCACACGGTCGATCTCGAACCCAGCACTGATCGCGACGGTGAAACGACAACAATATGGAAGCGAAAAACAGCAAAAATGCCTGGCGACCGTGCTAGTTCTAGTGGGATTGGTGCGGTTGCTGCTGCTTCTGCTGCTTACTGGGATTGTATCGGTTGTTGTTGTTGTTATTATTGTTGTTGTTGTTGCTGTTGTTGCTCATCATCGCAGGCGCCGTAGCGGGAAAAATCGGTGAAAGCGGCGCTACCTGTTAGTGATAGCTTGAGAATAATTTACAGACATATAGAGGAAAAACACGACAGACGGAAAAACAACCAGCACACAACAACGAGAACAACAATAACAACCATAACCATAGAAACAACCGCAGCAGCAGCCGCCGCCGCAATAACCAATAAGCAATAAGAGATATTTGGCATGATAAGTTGAAGTACTGGTAATAGTCAGTTTACCAGTTAACCCCTATATATAAATAAAAAGTACTACGTAGTATACACGATATCAATAAAGAGGTTGCGTTTCGTCCTGCAAATTTGACCGACGACTGCCGACACAGTCAGCTTGCCAGACAGCCACCTGGTTGTCCGATGATGATTTGTCTCTTTGTCTGCTATTATCCATTGGTCAGCCTGCCGCTGCTGTAGCTGCAGCTGCCGGTGCTACCTGGTGGTCAGCAGAATCAGCCTTCGCTGGCCAAGCGTCTCTTCTCGGGCTCGTTCTTCTTCGGGCAGCCTCGTTCCACAGCAGGGCAAGTGGCGGCGAAGGTTAGGGGGGTGTCGGGAAGAGCGAAGAGCAGGGTAGAGAACGAAAGAACGGAGGTACGCGGGGGGGGGAAAGGGCTGAGGGGGTACACCAGCGAAGCACGAGTACCACAACAAGCAGTGAACGACGAACCCCGCTCGGTTGGTGGATCGCTTGCTCTCGCGCACGCGTGCTAATTAATTTAGCTGCCGCTGATCATCGCTGGTCGGTGGATGACTTTGAGGAGCATCATGAGAGCAGCTGGGAGCGGACAAACCGGGTAAACTGCCGAAGTG
Source organism: Dermanyssus gallinae (assembly GCA_003439945.1). Classification (NCBI taxonomy): domain Eukaryota; kingdom Metazoa; phylum Arthropoda; class Arachnida; order Mesostigmata; family Dermanyssidae; genus Dermanyssus; species Dermanyssus gallinae. The sequence continues at coordinate 143,252 of QVRM01006240.1, read as the reverse complement.
CGGCGTCTCTGACCTCGTCCTCGTCCATCTCGCGCGCGCGCGGCCTCCATCCACTCCGCTGGTGCCGCCGGAGCTTACAACCAGCCACCCGCCTGTCTGATCGCCCGCCGGTGAAGACAACGACTCGATGTAGTCGTTGTCTTCACCATTACCATCATCGACGGATGGACACCAACAGCATCAACAGCAATAACAGCAACAACAACGAGGCTGGCAACAACAACAACAACAACAACAACAAAGGCAACGAAGCACATTGGTCAGAGGGCAGAAGCAGCCAACGCCAACAAGGCAAGAAGACAAAGAACCTCGACGACGAACGTCGATGACGATGACTACAGGCTGCTGAACAGCCCCCAGATGAGTTTCAACACGGCGAAAAGAAACTCACCTCATCCATCATGTGATGTTTCTTCACCGCCGTGAAAACGAGGGTGCTCAATATCGGTGGAAAGCTGTGTCACATCAGCAAAAGACGACGTCATCGTCGACATGAACCCTCAAGAACACCAGCCATCATCATATAAGGATGTGCCGCTACCAAACTAGGACCGATGTGGACCGCTTGCTTAGATTGTTCCTGTTCTCGTTGTTGTTGTTGTTGTTGCTGTGGTTGTTCTTCTACAAGATCTACAACAATTACTACTAATATCACTGCTACTTCATGTGGTGCCACCACTGTCACTTTTAGTGCGGAGATAAGTGAGGTGCCAATCTTCACTTCACACTGTACCAGGCTGCTTACTAGAGCTAGAAATTGCACTGCTCTCGTTTGCTTCATTACATGTCTGGAGATAGAAAATGGCTTATTAGCTTACACTTTAGTCTTTAGCCCTGTTTTTAGTCTGAACGACATTAGCCATTTGTAAATACTCGAAAATAATTACTCAAGCAACGACCGCAACTACAGCAACAACAACAACAACAACAACAACAACAACAACAACGAACACAAAACAAAAAGCCTCGTGTGTATGTTGGTTGAACGGTTATGCTTATGTCGTGTAGGACTTTAGCGATACATAACAATGCGACGAAGACGTGACGCTGCACAATGCACTTACGCTCTCACCCACATAACCCCGCAAATACATACATAAATACAGAGATAAACTTACACTCTTGCCGATCTCCCCCTCTACGCAACTGACCCGTCGGTACTCAGTGACAACGGATTATCCGTCCGTCTTTGGTTTATCTGCTCTGTGGAGCACGGCATGCGGAACAACAAGGGAGCAGGCCCCCTGTCCAACCGAGAGCTCAACGTCTTTACGCAGGCGTTAATTGTGCTGCAGCAAGTTTGCAGTTTCTGTCCGTTCATTTGCTTGCCCTGTTTGGCGTTCTTTACTGCTGTTGTTGCTGTTGTTGTTGTTGTTGCTGCTGCTGCTGCTGCTGCTGTCGTTGTTCTTATTGTTGTTGCTGTTACAGTTGTTGTTTGTCTATTGCTGTTGTTGTCGCGTGTGTTCATACTGTGATGCTTAGCATTACGATTTGTTGTTGCCGTTCTACTTACTGTTGTTGTTGTTGTGGCTGTTGTTGTTGCTGCTAGTGTTGTTGTTGGTATTTATGCTGATGATATTGTCGTCCTCGCAGCAGTTCGCATTGGCACCGTGGATGAAAGTGACATACTACTGTTACGCCTACTCTTATTACGGTTATTGCTGCCTGCCTGCTCTTTGTGCTACTACCGGTTAGCTACTCGTAGGTGACAGGGTGACGGTGGGTGGCGATAGCTGACACGGTGATGCGCCAAACGGTGGCATGACGGCTTAAACTGCCGAATACATTACTGAGCGAACACAGCTCACCACTGCCATCGCATCAGCGGCAGCAACAACCACAACAACAGCAGCAACATCGATAACAACAGCAACAAAAACCGCCGTAACGACAAAGCCGAGCACGTTTACAACAATGACAATGGCTGCTGCTTGGCACCTCGAAATCGTCACCGCTGTCACAATACGATAGAGCAACAGACTGATGAATACATCGTTAGCCACAGCCGTTACAACAACAGCAACAACAACAACAACAACAACAACAATAACCGCAACAACATCTTATGGACAGATACTAGAGCAAGCTTCCGTGGTGGCAGCAGCAATAGCGGGAACAGCAGCAGCAGTAGCGATGAAGATCATCATCATCATCATGGGGGCCATTTTCAGCATCACCAACAAGATCAGTGCCATCGTTAGCAGCAACAATAGCAACAACAAGAACAACAACAGCAACAACAACAGTAGCGACAGCGTCAGTAAAGCGAGTAGCAATGGGCAATCGACGCCTGCACCACAGTCCCCATGGAGGCGGCCACAACACCACCACCACCACAACCAACAACAACAACAACAACCATAGGCTCATCCTGGCCCTGATCAAGCAAGCTGGACGAGATGAACATGAGGGCGCGTCGGACGAATATCAATTAGCTGTGGCTGTATACGCCAATCCGAGCGGGGACAACAACAACAACGGCAGCAGCAACAACAACAACAACAACGGCAGCAACAACAACAACAACAACAACAACTCTGATCATGATGGCGGCCCTAGTCGTGGGAGTGTGCGGGTGTTGGCACTGACTGGTCGTGCAGCAATGACGACTGTGATCTGCCATAGGTCGTTTGTCGCTTATCTGCCTACATGTCTATGTGTCTATCTATCTATCCGTCTGTCGTTCCGTGTGAGGATTGTTACGTCTTCTGTCTGCTGCTGCTGTTGAAGATGATGATGCTGATGATGATATGTAGTCTGTAGTGACGATTGCTAACCGTTACATAGCATAATCATACTCATAATTGAATTAATAAATAAGCAACAGCTACAACTAGCTATTGCTGCTTTAGTGTTGTAGTAGTAGTCGTAGTAGTAGTAGTAGTCGAAGCGCAAGTAATAATATTTTACGCCTGCACGTCTAGTTGACGAGAACAGGACGCACGCTTGGCAAATGTACTACTGGCCTCGGTCAGTGTTCGGGTTCAGGTTTATCCTACTTTTTTCTCTCAGCGTGTCTTTCTGGGGCTCGGGAAGCCTTGTTGTTGTCATTGTTGATGTTGTTGTTGTTGTTGTTGTTGCTATTGCTGTTGTTGTTGTTGTTATTGTTGCTGTCGGTGTTGCTGTTGTTGTTGGGATCGTAGTCATCGATATCTAGATGCGTTGGGTTCGTCTGCCGACATAACGTGGCGTGGAGTGGCATGATGAGTGCATCTGTAAATGCGGCAGCCGCCGCCACCGCCGCCGCCGCCTCCGACTGGCCGTGACGATGAAATAACACATCGAACAACAACAACAACACATCACATCGAATGAAGGTGAAGCGTGCCACCAGCGATATCATCCCAATCATCCCTCCACCATGCGTCTGTCCGTTCATCGATCCATCTATAATACATCTATCTATACAGCAGACATCAACCCGTCGTCGTCGTCGTTGCCCTGTTTCGTCTCTCCTCCTCCTGACACCGGCGGCCGGCCGCCCGCAGACGGATCGACATGCAGATATAGAACAACTGAGCGTAGATGAGATGAATCTGGACTGACTGACTGACTGAATGCCTATTCGCTTGTTTGCTTGCTTGCCTACCTGTCTGCCTGTGTCTGACTACACGCCTACTTGTTGTTGGCCTGTCATGGGACAATGCCCGGCGACACAAATCGGGCGCTTCACGATAACGGTGAACAATCACGACAACAACAATAATAATAATAACAACAACAACAGCAACAACAACAACAACAACAACAAAACCACAACAATACGAAACATACAAAAACAACAAGAACAACGACGTGGGCACGAACGAAGACGACGGTCCACTGGCAACCGGGGTGCAGATGAAACGAGCAGGTGGGTCGTAATTAAAATACGAGTAACACTTGAATGACTTGTGATAATAACAAATATCATTCTCATTATTGTCGTCATCATCATCATCATCAGCGCACCCGTCATCTTCTTCAGTAGCAATTGTAATCATGCTGATGACGACTATAATGATGACGATGATAGTAATAACAATAGTCGTACATATAGTAATGGTTCATTATAACCATCGTCATCATCATCATCGTAATAATAATAATAACAAGCCGTTGTTACCACTTATTGAACACACCGTCCCAGTTATCATCGAATTCAGAACCAAGAATTACAAATTGCTAAACACGATGACGCTGATGATGATAATAAAATAACAATAATATATTTAACAAGCCTACCCAACTTCAGCTGAGAGCGTAGTGTGCTTATGTTATGAATACTTGTATTACTTCCGCCACAGCGCAATATCACGGGCGTGACGCAAAGTAGAATAATTACAAAGCAATAGAGGTCACGCAAAACGGCGGTGATACGCGTGCGTTCCAACCTCCCAACTCTACGCGCAGGAGTCAAAATCACAATCATAATTATAGTTAAAATTATCATCATCATCATCATCATCATAGTATTATGACCACGCCTCTGACATGATCATCATTCTCATCACTCGTCGTTACACTCTTTGAGGCGTAATGTGGTAACAGTATACAACCACAAAGTAGTCGCAGCAGCAGCAACAGATTGTTACCATCACATCTCTGAAATGATGACATCTGACATCTCAGGGGCGTCTTACGCAGAACTGGATGCAGCCTATAAGTATATCGTTGAAGATCGGTCGAATGTTATACGAGTCGCCTTCTCGTTGTGGTCTTGGTCCACTTCTTCGTTCACACTGTTGCCGTGGACGCTGTTGCTTTTGTCGTTGTATCCTTTCAGTAATTAACATATGCGCATTGAATCAAATCAATCACTGACATGGTTAGTGGTTACAATGCATGGGTCTCAATCATGGCAGAGACTCCCCCAGAGCGGGAGGGAGGAAAGAAGATAGAAAGAGACGAAACACGTACATACTTGTTAGCGATAGGATAAAACACAGACCGCTGGGTGGCTTCACACCGAGAAGCGACTGTCACTCATTGTAGGCAAACGTGCAGTAGTCCGGAAACTTGACTTACCTGGGAACGGAATAGAACACAGCGAAACTGAGTTATGCTAAACGCACATAAACATATGCCTTTATATATATATATATATATATATATATATATAGAGAGAGAGAGAGAGAGAGAGAGAATTGTAGCTCAATTTTTATTCCTTAATAAATAATATGGATATAACAAATATATATATATATATATATATGAAGCCTTTTAGGCAACACAACTCAATCCATCAAGGCAGAGTGTAGGAAAAAAGGGGCAATAAAAGTCTGGACGTTGTTTTTCGTTTGTAAACCCGACTTCGGCGCGATGCCGAACCAGAATTCGCCAGCTTTTTGAGCGGGGTTAGTTAGAATATTTGCGGCATAGCCAATTGCAATGAAGACATCGTCTAACCGCGGATGTGCTGCTTACTGTATGCGTATTGTGGCGGACCTCGTGTCTGTCATCGGTATCGGCGGACTTTTGTTTGCGTCGAACTGGCGAAAGTGCCGCTTAATCTCACTGCCGGACTACATCGCTAACTAACAGGCGATGGTCGTCAGCTAGATAAAAAACGTGTTGTTTACAAATCAAGTCAGTAAATAGCAGCAGCAACAACAACAAGTACTTCTTCTGCATTCACTACTTTGACGACAACCATTACAGCGAATACAGCGAGATTCAAGCTCATCTCAATCTTTTTTTGTTTTCCTTCACACGCTCTCTCTTACACACACATTCTCTCTCTCTCTCTCAGTCTGGAAGAAGCTTGCAACGAGTCACCAAAGCTGAAACACAGGACATAGGATAATGACAGATACATATGTATATTTTATATATATATATATATATATATGTATTTTTTTATCGGGAGAGACAGAGAGTGATGTAGAGAGGTGATGGGTGAAGCGAAGCGCGGCAGCATAGTAGTTGCAGTCGTTGTTGTTGCTGTTGTTGTTGTTGTTTTCGCCGTTTGTTGTTGTTGTTGATGTTGTCCATGAGAGTAAGAACGCCACCAAGCACAAGGACCCGCCTATAGCGGACAGTCAAATAGACCGACTCACTGACAGACCGAAAGCCAAGCCAGCCAGCCAGATGAAGGGAAATGCTGCTGACAACGGAAACGGGCGGAAGGATGCACACCGTAAAGCTGATGTCTGCGTCCATTCGTCCGAAGTAGCCTTATCAGGATCGTTGTATCTTGCTGTCGTTGTTGCTGCCGCTGCTGGTGCTGTGCTGGTTTTGTTGCTGTTGTTATTGCTACTTCGGCGGCTGCTGCTGCTGCTGCTGCTAATTCTGCTGTTGTTTTTGTTGCTGTTGTTGCTGCTGTCATTGTGTTTACAGCGGTGGTGACGGCGTTATTCGGCTCTTAGCCATCGTAGTAGTAGTAGTAGTATGCCGTGCTGATATCTTTGCGTCTTTTTCAGTTTGTGCGAATTTCGTTGTCGTTGTTGCTGTTGTTGTTAGTTGTTGCTGCTGCTACTGCTTCCCCTTGTTGTTCTCTTCCTTCACTACGACCACCAGCACCACCAGCACCAGCATCAACCTCTCTCTTCACGCGCTTGTCTGTTTTGCCGACGGAGGAGATTTGCCAGCTGACAGTTTAATGCTGCCTCATAAAAGTGCATCTTATTCGTCGCCGTTGTTGTCTTTGTCGACGCCGTGCCGGCAGAAGAACGCGAACCGAAGAAAACATTAACAGAGTCAATCCAACTTAGGCCAGGCCAGCCACTTGACGTCGTCGTCGGAGGGAGGGGGGGGGAGGCGAATATCACCGATGACAACGGTGTAGATAACTGCAGTAACGGCAGCAACAACAACAACTAACTACTACTACAATAATAGCAGCAGCAAACACGACAGCAGCAGCAGCTGAAACAACAACAATAACGACTCGAAAACAACAGCAACGCACGGCGGCGTTAATAATAACCGCCGTCGTAGTAGACAGCGCAGTGAAACGACAGTAATTCGGATGGAAATTTTTGTAACATATCAATTAAAACAAAAATGATTATGGCAGTGCTGGTAGTAACGCTAGGTAATGAGATAATCGCTTTAGTAGTAGTAGTAGTAGTATTAAGTACAACAACAACAACTACTACTACTACTCTACTAGTGATATTAAAATGTGTATTATGATTAATATGAATAATGCTGTTATACGTTTTATTTAAGATGGCACTAAACCCAGCGAAGCAGCAGCGAGAATAGACGAAGTAAGGCCTTACACGAAATGACCGCTATCAGCCGCGAGAATGTAAACTATGTATTTTAGCATACAATTCAGGACTTGAATGACGGGACGCCTACAACAACGATTTTAATACTAAAACGAATTAAGAAGCCAAACATAACACAACGCAATGTATGTGATGTATTTTTTAATTATCATAAGCAGAAAGAATGTATCGAATAATCTGTTACGATTAATTTTAAGCTATTCACATCGAGCCAGCTACCTCAGGCGATTGCAGAGTCCACATATAGGGCTTTAGTTGGACGATTACTACTATAAGATGCTGTAACAACCAGTTGTAGTGAACGGCTGGGTAACCGAGGCAAGACCAAGCGCACCCCAGTCACAGCCCGCTTTAACGAAGAGTATTGGAAATGCCAGCGACAGCTGCAGCTGGAGGGCCATGCTAATAAGGCGTCATAAAGCTGTAGGTAAGGTGTGAATCCGGAGGCAAACCACAAAACAACAATAGCAGTAACAACAACAGCAACAAGAAAACAACCGCGACGACGTCAACAACAATAACAACAACAACAAAAATAGCAACAGCAGTGGTAGCGACAACAAAAGCAACAACGGCAGCAACAATAGCAACAACAGCAGCAGCGACAACAACCACAGCAGCAGCAGCGATAGCGACAGCTCCGCTGACTCACAGAACACTTTCAACGTCCTTCTCGTTTATCTATGATTCTATTTCTTCTGCTTGTTTTTCCAGAGCTGAAAGCGTGATCACGCTTCGAGGCTAGACCGCACGCTGTACGCCGGTCGGAGCGTTGTAGCGACAACGTCGCCTCAAGATAACGATGACGACGACGACAGCAGTGATGATGGTGGCGGCCAAAGAACCCGCCGGCACCCCCAAACACCCCCGTTCCATTCCATAGTCCAGCCGAGCCCGCTTTGAGCGCCAACTACCCCCCACTTCTATTACTGCCACTGCTGCGATTACCACTGGTGGCGCCGACGATTATGTTTCACAGCGGAATACGCACAACACGACCATACGTAAGAATTAACGCAACACAGCATGTGTTAGTGCGTATATATAAATAAATATATATATATATATATATATACACATGCTCCTCTAAGACTATTTGTCTTGGGGCTGTGTCAAACGACGCTTTGTAGTCAGCAAATACTGCGCAAAGCCACCGGTTGCCGTTGCACTCTTACAGACGTTTTGATGTTATTGATAGGAGATCTTGCCATGTTGTTTAGGCTAAGTATTCCGCGCGGAATTCGTGCTATTTCACACCACACGTGATGATCCATTTGGCCTCGTAGTAGAATGATCTTAGGCGCGACCTATCTTATAATCTTATGAACACTTCTAGCTTTACTAGACAAGCTTGTGTGCAAACAGGCCCGTAAACATGATGTTTCAGTTCCCCTATTGTCTCGTGCGCACCGCACACATGCGACTGTATTGTGTTCGCACATATGCGAACCTTTAAAAGGTTACAGCAACAACACCAATAATAGCACTATCTGATCGACGCTAGGTAGGGCCGACTGGCGACCTGCGACCTACGACCTTCGCGAAGGTCGATCCCTAGCATCGATAATAGCTGCGACTTAGTTGACAGCAACTGTAGGGGATGGCGTGCATTGAACGGTGCGTGGATCGACATACATCGTGTCTATATGTATCTATGTATGTACAAATGCCTTTTCATTTGATTACTTTACTACTCAGTTGTGCTTAGGCATCGTGCAACAGCATAGCAGCAAGCAGTGTCCAAATATCCAGTACGGCAGCAGCAGCAACAACAACAGCAGCAGCAGAAAAAGCATAACAAGTTGCTTGGACAACAACAACATATTTATCTCTCTTAAACTACACAACAACAACAAGATATTAATTTTTCTTAAAGTAAACTAGACAACAACAAAGCCAAGAACAACAACATCAACAACAACTCGTGTCGACCAGGTCGGAGCAGGACCACCACCACACGAGTCGACATCGTGAGCATGAAAACTGCAAGAACAGCGCGAGAACAGGCGACGCGCTATCAAAACAGCTCGGCGGAAGAAGAATCGCTGAAGTTTGAATCGGTGACGGGGTCGCTTTGTCTACGGGGAGAGGCGGGGGGGGGATGGTGGTGTTAGGGGGGTGTGCTCATTGTCGCCCACGGCGACAACGACACTAGCAACAACAACAACAACAGCACTACCAGAAACAACAGAAACAGCGGAACAGACAGACAGATAGTCAGTCAGTCAGCGAGGCCCAGAAAGGGGAGCAGCAGAAGACGACGAAAATGCAAAAGGAAAAGAAGAGGAACAACAGCAGCAGCAACAACAACAACAACAACAACAACGACACGCAGAAGATGAGCACGCAGAAGGGGTCTACGCTGAAATCGAAACATCGCACAAGCAATCGCATTGAATCGATGGATCGGACGAAGTGTCGCAGTCGCACAGCAACAACAACAACAAAAACAACCACTGCAACAACAACATCATCATCAACAACAACAACAAAAACAACAGCAATGGCAGCAGCAGAGCAGAAGACGGACAGACGAACCAGCACCGATCAAATCGATAACGATAACAAATGCGTGCGCGCCGTTTTCGCGGCCATTCGTTACGTGTTCTGCCGCTTCGTTTGCCGTTGCGTTTGCCGAGTGCCGAGTCCGGCTCGCTCGCAGTCGACAGCGAATAGCAGCGAGATACGGCGAGTCATGATGCCATGATCTTTCGAGGTGACAGACATCTCGTCGATGGATCTCCGGCAAAAGTGCTGCTGGTACAAATGGTGACATCTTAATTCGGATACATGCGTACGTACACACATATATATATATATATATATATATATATATATATATTGATAAATGTACATGTGTATGTACAAGACGTAAATTATCCCGCAACTTCAAAGGTTTGCTCACGCTAACCGCACCCGCAGGCAGGCAGGCAGGCATTGTCCCGAATCGAACGGATATCGACGAGGATCGACGAATCAATCTTGTCGCGTCGGTACAAATGTGCCATTAACAACAACGAGACGGATCTTGTAGCAAGTATCTGTTTGGATTGTTGACGGTGTGCCATCGTTCGGTGACATCTTATGAGCGGTCGCCGCTCGACGCGCCGGCGTCTCGTACAGCGACATAACGTATCGCACAGTCGAAGGTAGCAAAATCGCAGTGCAACGCTACGCGACATCACCCGCCCGCGAAAAGCCGCCACCGTAATGGCTGTCCTACCGTACCTAAACAGTCACTGTGATAAACACACTAATGTCTCTTCTCTCCCTCACTCTCTTCCTGTATATGTATGTATATATATATATAATATATATATATATATATATATATATATATATATATATATATAGAATTACCCGAAACAACACGTTCAAGTCGGCCAATATTGTCCGTTGTTGTCAGTGAGGCTTCTGCTGCTCGAGACAATTTCTTAACTTTAGCACCAATAGAATCTAGAGAGTGGAGGACGCTGCCTGCAGTGGCAAGACAAACATAAATGCCAAACGCAGTAAAAATACGCATTTGCGTGGCAACGCAAATGACTTGCCTATGACGATATCGGTGTCACCCGTCGTAAATAAAAAAAATATCAACAGAAATTGCAAGTACAATGTCACATCAGCAATAACTATGTGACCATCAGCTACGGCAACAACAAAACCAATGACAACAACAATAATCGTATAACAACAACCATAGAACTACAACGACGACTACCACAAAAATAACAATAATGATGGTATCATTGATTGGCGATACGAGAATAGGCTATTAACTATGCAACCGAATAGGCAAGTCTCCGCCTATATCCGCCGTTACATCGATATGTAACGACAGATGTACTTCAGACTAGCAAACCGTAACTATGACCTGCGATGTTCCACACCCGTGACATACTGCCTCGATCCATCCTATCGATGGATACTGACTGACATCGATCCCTGTATCGACCGTCTCCTTATCATCGAGGAATCTCTGCAAACAACTATCTCGCCTTCGCAGCCACTACGTACAGGCGTTATCAATGCTTATTTCCATCAGTAAAAGCACTGACCCTAGCAGTTGTAAACTGGATGACAAATGACTGCCGCTTCTATCTAGAAAGCATTCTTTTCGCATTTATAAAAAAATACACACCCACATATATATATATATATATATATATATATATATATATATATATCATTGTCTATTTTTACTCTAAATGGGTACACCATGCTTTAACGCATCTTATATGTATGTATACATATATCTAAATCGATTTACAACATTTCTGACATCAGCTGACATTTCATAAATGAACTGACGAATGACACAGGATAGAATCTAACGCTAGATGAGATCAAAAAGAGCTTGAGCAACAGCCTTTTTAAAAAGAATGCAGACCAGTATTTGGTGATCAAAAACCACCACGCACATCTTATACTTCACAGCCAGTAATGCTTTCCAAGCTGCCATCCGTTTCGTAATCAATCAAAGAAGATACAAGATAAAGAGAACAGCAAATAGGTAAAACTGGGTAGACATAAGATATCTTAAATAGTTTATTTTAAAGGCGGGCCCGTCTATAGACTATATATATGTGGAGTTCGCAAAGACATTACTCCTTCTAAAATCCTTGTGCTTGCTTTAACGCGCGAAGCATAAAGAAGCTCAGTAAATCATTGTTAACAATGTGCAACAAGTGTGGCGAAACTTTGCGTCAACTGATGTATCATAAAGTCGCGCACCTATATCGACACAAATAATAGAGCACTCTCGAGCAAGAAGACGCTGTCTCCGTTGCTTATCTGCGTGTATTTAGTGTAGTACAGGCTAGAAATTACCATTGAGTCACTTCTAGTGCTTGACAGTGAACTGTTTGCGTAAGCCAGTAATTTACCCGACTTCCAAACGTTCTGGCCTCACTTCGAGGCGTTCCGCCTCAGTCAGACACGTCACTTCATTTACTGCCCCTTTCATGGATTAAGGCGGCAAGGATTTTCACTACCCAAAGTGGGCATCATTTCTATCGCTCCGGTCGCCCGCATCGCCATGCGGCAAGTTTTTTAAAATCCACGTCCAACGGAGCTGGGAAGGTGCGCGGTCGAACCGCTCGACACCTATATATATATATATATATATATATATATATATATATATATATATATATATATATATATATATATATATATATATATATATATATATATATTTATATATATATATATATATACACATACATACATATATATATAGCTACGAGCATGGCAAACGTGTTTTGTTCGCCTTTCTTCGTCGCTAAGAGAAAGGTGACCTCATATCTCATACTCGAGTTCCAGTCAGTCGTTGGCGTTCTGTTCGAGCTTGCTTTTCGGCCTCTCTCGGCTTCGAGTTGGTTGGCTCGGTGACTCGAGACTAGACATAGAGTTGGGACCACAGCGGGTCGTTGATGGTGGATCTCGACTACTCGCTCGGCCTGGCCGTCTGATGTCGAATGGCAAGAGGGAGCACCCAGCCAGCCAGCCAGCAGTGTTAACGCGCGATTGATACTGATATTCCCGCTACTTCTGCTGAGTGATGCCAACCAAAGGCGGCAATGACGACCAGCACAATAACGCAGCCGAAAGCAGCAGCCAACATCGCCACCGCCGCCGCCGCCGCCACCACCATGGACCACTAAGAGGTTAATAAGAGTCATTTGGCAGCAACGCCAGCGCCAGTACAGCAGACATGATCGTCGTGAACGCTTTGAAGCTTCGCCGATCGCCGACCCGCCGAAAAAAAAGGATCCATTTTGGGGCGGGATGGATGCTTTAGTAGTAGTGGCAGAAGCTCCTGCCGGCCAACCGACACAGTCAGAGAAGAGAGAGAGAGAGAGATGGATATATATATATATATATATAGGCGGAGAGTAAGTGAGAGACTGGCGGACCGAAGGTTTTGGCGCGCCGCCATTTGAACGCACGTGGTGGTACATCAAAGTAGACGCGTTAGCCGCCTCGGCCGGAGGAACGTACACTCGCCGGCCACACATACACACGTCGAAATATGTGCTCTAGGGCAGGACAACAACAACAAACCTAACAGCAACAACAACAACAGTACCATAGCAATAACAGCAACAACAACAACTGTACCATAGCAACAACAGCAACAGCAGTACTACAACAGCAACAGCAGCAACAAGGACAACAACCACAGCAGCAAGATAACAACAACAGCAACGAAAACAACAACAACAACAACAACAGCAATTCGTCGAAAAAGACGAAACAGAGGAAGAATTAATTTACGGAACGATTTGGTGTGATTCAGAACACCTCGTCGACACGGTCGACGTTCAAGACGTTCTGCCGCAGCAGCATCAGCCTCTGAAGTCGCCTCCTCAATTCTTGGCGAGCGGACTTCATCGCGGCCGAAGTAGCAGTAGTAGTAGTAGTAGTGGTGGTAATAGTGATATCGATCCTTCACCCGTTTGCGCTGCCCGATTACATGACAGTCAGTCGGCAGTTGTGGGCAGATTCAATTTTGCCTTACGCACGCGTAATGCGTAGTCACCCAGGCAGGGCAGCGCAACACATAGATAAACGGACCCCGACGACGGTATGTACAGACTCAAAAACATGGACAGAAAGGATACGCGACGATAGGAAGATTTTTGCTTATATATGGGCTACATACGTATGGGCTAGATATTCAGGGAGATACGAAGCATATCGGCATAGCGAAGCATATCGGCGGTCGGAATACTTCCACGCGGAATTTGGCCTAGAGCTAGAACGGGGCCGACGACAGTCGACAGAGTACTCAGCACTCGGCTTGCGTTGACACCAACACTCCAACAAGCGTGTTCTGGTGGAGCGGACTGTACAGTGGACTTCAACAAGTTAAATGTTCCTCGATCGTGTACCTTCTTCCTTGTTGAAGTCGCAAATTTGAACCGCACCAGCAGCAAAAGCAGAAAGTCGTAATTTGATTATTGTTACACTACAGTTGTTCTTTTGTTGTCATTCACTTGGTTGTTTGAGCCGCTGTAGGTTCTCCATATTGATGTGGTCTTGGTTGTACGTTGTCGCGTGTAATCTTCCCTTATTGTTGTTATTGTTGCAGTTGTTGTTACCCTGTGACTCTGTGATAGGTGCAGCAACACGTCAAAACTTTGGCTGGGATCAGCCGGCAACCACATCTAGCTTCGTCGTACGGTGCATTAACATGTGGCGCTTCGTCACCACGGAGGCGCGCGCCATTTGACCTGAACCAACTGACGCAAACGAGATTACGACGAGACCACGGACACCACCAACAGCCATCATCATCGTCATTTCCTGTGCTCGCTCACCTAATTAACATCGTGACGAACAAACGGTCGACCGATACATACATAAATACGTAGATAGACAGATAGATAAACGGTGGCCGATGTCCCACCATTGCCGCGCACTACAGTCGCAGACACGCGAACCAGAACCGAACTGAACAAGGCGACACGGTTTCCTCGCTCGTTGTCCTCGACGTCTCGATTCCCTGACTGAAATTGCATTATAATAATGTTCGGCGTAGCGAGCTGCCGTTTTCATGGCTGTTTTTCTTTACTCGTTCTAGAAGAGTCAGAACGAGCGGATCAGCAATAGTAGTAGCAGTAATAGTAGTAGTGCCCGGTGGCGTGGTGGGTGCATTCGCCTGCGCCTCGCGACCGGAGGAGACACATAGGTGCGCGAATTCGAACCCTAACGTTCTACATTTGTATTTATGGGGGTCCGTCTATGAAGAAATGCGAAAAGCAGTCCCGTGGACGTTAAATCTTGGCTGGGGGCTAGCCCGAAAAGTATATACATAATAGTTCTAAGCGTAAGAAATAGTAGTACTATAATAGATAACCATGCAGAGAACCTCCTCTAATTAGAGAAATAGACTGGCCGTTACGGGCGCTTTTTCGGGCGGCCAGAATGCTTCCAAATCGTTCAGGTACGATCTATTGGCGAATAGAAAGGGACATATCCTATATATATATATATATTCTCAGTCAGTGCTCAAAAATGATGATGAAGATACGTCGGCTGTGTGCAACGGCCGCCAACCGTACGGAGGACTCTTCTGGCTTCAGTTCCGTTATAGTCCGGAGAAGCAATACTCGAGCTGTTGCAGTCGAATCTCGGAGGATTGTGATCCGACGCGCTGGCAATCTGTGCGCGTCTTGCTGCTACGCTGTGGGTTGGGAGGTGCGGACGGGGAGGGGTTGTGGTGGCTGTGGGGGCGGGCGGGGGGGTAATTGTTTCTTCGCCGCTCTCCGCGTCGATATCAGTAACGGCGGTTCTACGATATCACGGGTTCTGCTGTGTTGTTGTTGTTGCTGTTGTTACAGTTGTTGTTTTTGCTGCCGTTGTTGTTGTTGTTGTTGTTGGCGCCATGGCCACCAAACAGCAGCAGCAGCATCAGCGACAGTAGAATTCTTATCGGTGTTGGCGGCGGCGGCGGCAGTTAGCACCTAAACCAGTTTAAATTTATGGCGGCAACTCTCGTCTTGGCCGGTCGGTATCCGTTTCGTCGACGTCGAGAGCTAGTCTTGCTGCTGTTGCTACGTCTGGCATGACAGTAACGTTGGCTTGCTTTTGCCTTCGTTTCTCCGCCTCGGTCTTTCTTTTTGTTAATGCGCCACAGTGGCGAATCGACGGTGGCGGCACAGCCTTTGAACGTTCACGCAGCGGCCACGGCGATGGCTATGGCAGTAACACCAGCAGCAGCCGCAGCGGCAGAAGCAACAACAGCAACAACAACAACAACAACAACAACGACAACGACAACGACGAAGACGACAACAGCAATAACAACAACAGTGCCACAACTGGAACAGCAACAAAACATCAACATTAGCGACACCGGCATCAGCAGCAACAACAACATCATCACAACAACAACAACAACAACAACAACACAACAACATCATCACAGCAGCAACAGCAACAACACCATCACAGCAGCAACAGCAACAACATCATCACAGCAGCAGCAGCAATAGCAACATCATCACAGCAGCAACAGCAATAACAACATCATCACAGCAGCAACAACAACAACATCATCACAGCAACAACACCAGCAACACCCGCAGCAATAGGAAAAACAACAACAATTCGACGAGCGGTAAAACGCGTGTATGTATGTCTTGCCGCCTAGTTGATTTTCGCCTCTTGTCTTGTATCCGCCGATCCTCGTCCGTTTGTCTAATCAGTAGCTGCATGCGCACTGCGGCGCGAGCGCATACCACGTGAAACGTGGACATCCACCTATACACAACGAAATACCGCTTCGACCGTCAGACTTCGACCAGGGCGGGGGGTGAAGAGGAAAGGGGGCGGAAGGGGCAGTGTGGGGGGAAGGGGGGGGGAGACGGTGAGGAATGGAGGTTAAGTCAAAGTGAAGAGTCGCCGACAGTCATCGCCATCATCAACAAACAGCCCGTACTCCTGCTGCACAGGCACGTATTCGTACCGTCTACTCGTTGTACTATCACAATGACGACGACGGCCACAACAACAACAGCAACTACGAGGATAAGTTCGACTACGATTACTACTACTGCGACAAGTAGTACAACTACAAC
Organism: Dermanyssus gallinae; assembly: GCA_003439945.1. NCBI lineage: Eukaryota > Metazoa > Arthropoda > Arachnida > Mesostigmata > Dermanyssidae > Dermanyssus > Dermanyssus gallinae. The sequence continues at coordinate 126,448 of QVRM01006240.1, read as the reverse complement.
AACTACTACAAAAGCGTTTCACGACCTCGATGTATATGCATCAAAGTGTCTGCTCGCTGGCATATCCGTGCGTCTTCACATATATATATATATATATTATATATATATATATATATATATACATATATATATATATATATATATATATATATATATATATATATATATATATATATATATATGTATATCTACCTGTCTGCCTATCTACGCAGCTCTATCTGTTTGTCGGTGTGTCGGCGCGACGGACGTATCGAGGTGAGAGATGCCGGGATCGGAGGCTCCGGGACCCGTCCGGGACGCAGGAGAACAAGAAGAAGAAGTAGAAGGGGAAGAGATGCTTCTTTCAGCCATTCATAGTCTTTCTCACCTACCTGTTGTACCTAGTGCGGGTAGTAATCGGCTAACCGGATCGGCTTCAAGTAGTACTAGAGTATCCATTACCTCGCCCAACCACCGCCAACGCCATAGCCGTGACACCGCTGCCTGCCAGCATGAGACGGCCAACCAAAGAGGTGGTGAAGTCCACAGAAACTGCAGCGGCAGCAGCAGCCGCGGCTATCATACCGTGCCGCGGCGTCGTTCATATAACAACGACAACAACAGCAATAACAACAACGACAGCAATAATAACAATGACAACAACAGCAATAACAACAACGACAGCAATAATAACAATGACAACAACATCAACATTAACCGCCGCGACAACGACGACGACGACAACGACATTAACAGAAACAACGACATCAACATTAGCGGCGACGATGACGTCGGCAACAACAACAACATTAACAAAAACAACAACATCAACATTAGCGGCGGCGACAATGATGATGAGGACGGCAACAACAACAACAACAAACACAACAACAAACACAACAACAACGACAAACACAACAACAGCAGCAACAACAACAACAACACATTAATGACAACAGCAACAATAGCAACACCTCCGGTGGCAGCGGCTCTTACCCACCAGGGTCGTAGGTGTGTGTAGACGTTGCTGCGGTATCAAGCGGCAGCGACGTACGATACCAAAGCGTATTCAGCACGCGCTCACTCGCCCGCTTCGCTCTTTCTTCGAGACGCGCGTGCTTGCTTGGTTGCCTAAACACCTAAGCAGGTATCCCGTCCAGCCTTCTCGGTTCGGTCTTGTACTAGTCATGTTGTTGGCTTATGTTCGAATCGACCCACAGTACATATATCTACGTTTCGATCATCCACTGCCTTCGTAAGCTTCTGCTGCTGCTGTTTCCTGCCTGCTGCCCTTTATGGTGGGCGTTGTCATCGGGCACCAGGATCATCATCATCATCATTATCACAATCATAATGGTTGTTGTTGTTGCCGTTGTTGTTGTTGGTGCTTTTGTTGTTGTTGTTGCCGTTGTTATTGTTGTTGCCGTTGTTGTTGTCATCGTTACCCAGATATCCTCTTCATCCTCGCCGCCTTTGCCTTCCTGCCATTGACATGTCGATTCACCGTCTTCACCGTCGCCCTTTTGATTCATTCACTACTCGTACGGAAACAGACATACACGTGCGGCGGCCAGGAATACACGACCGAGCCGACGCTGTATGCCTCGTACGGCGTCGCGCCCAGACGCTGGCGGGACAACGAACCAGCGGTGAGCGAATCCGTCCGAGACCAGAGTGTGTTTGTGCCGCCCAAGCGTACCAGCCACCCCTCAAGCAAGTGTGGCTTGCTGCCAACCAATTGGTACAGGTCCACCACGGTCAACCAATCCACCAACCGACCAACCAAGAAACTATCCACTAGACAGACAAACAGTCAGTAAGATAGACTGGCTGACGGGCGGACGGGGGCTCGCTAGGGGGTGATCTAGTGGTTCTTGTGACCATGTTTGTGGAGGTAGGTGGTGGTCATGGTGGTGGTGGTGGTGGTGGGGGTGGAGGACGTAGAAATAGATATATAGATGGATAGTCGAGGCGGTCGAGGTGCTGCTCCCAATGGTGTTGATGTCGACGATGATAGTATTGATGCCGCCGCCGTTATTATAGTTATGCCGCAATGCCACTTCTGATGATGGTGTTGGTTTTGTTGATGCTGCTGCTGTGTTGTTGTTGATGATGGTGATGTTGTTGTTGTTGCTGTTATTGAAGTTGATAGTGTTAAGAATAATGAGAACGATGAGAAGAATGTTGTTGTTATTGTTGTTGTCGTTGTTGTTGTTGTTGTTGTTGTTGATGATGATGATCATGCTGGCCAGGGGGCGACCATCATGTGAAGGAGGCGGGCCCGCGACACATCCCGGGCCCTTCCCTTCATTGAATTGATGCTGCTGCTATCTTAATCTTGTGTCCGTTTCGACGTTGGGGGCGGCGGCATCGACAATAAGAAGAAAGATGATGACGAAGACGACGACCGCAATGGCCACAGCCACAACAGGCGGACGGGGGGGCGGATAAACGTTTGTATTTCAACGAGCCTTTGGATCATCGCCCAAGTCATCATCGTCATCATCACCATCACAAATCATCATCATCACCTTCACCATCAACAACAAAAACAACAACTATAATAACAACAACAACAAAACCACCACAACAACAACAACAACAATACTAACCTCACCGTCAGTGGCTTGTATTTCTCGTGTGCCACAACGAGGAAGTCAGCAACATTACGTCGTCATCATTATCACGATTATGGTGATTATGGCGATGCTGACGATGATGATGATACTAATAATACATGATGATGATGATGATGATAATGGGGATCATGTTCGTCAATCGCTCATGCCGACGTCCGGCAATGGCGTTGCCGGTCCACGATCAAAAAAGGTCGGATTTAGCGGTCGACTTGCCATGCTAAGCTATGCAGCCGTTGTGAGATCGGCATGCATACTGGTGGTAGCAGTGCAGATATATGTATATATATATACATATATATGTATATATATATATATATATATATATATATATATATATATATATATATATATATATATATATATACATATATATACAGATAACGTCCTGGTCGCCACTCCCGGTTGTGCGCGCCCCACCGAGTGCATGATCGTGCTGCTGCTGATGCTGTTGATGGTGGCGGAAATACATCACATTCTACCTACAAGCCTCTCTCATCTCCTCCCACAACAATTTCGACGATTGGGATGCTATTCACTCCTACAGCTGCTCCTAACCTAAAGAACCACAACTACCCCCTCCCCCCCGTCCTCCTTCCAAACCCCCATTCGACTAAATACGTGGTCAACTATGCAGGCGTCTGCTGCAACTTCTGACGCCAATGCCGTCAATCTTATCGTCGTCGTCGTCGCCGCCACTTCATCCTTGAACGTGTTGTTACTCATATTTCTTTAATGACGCCCCAATGAGAAATAAATGAAGCACAGCAACAATAACAACGACAACGACAGCTGGGAGATCGAAGATGCTGTCAACCACCAATTAACTAGGTGTGATCGGTGACTGCGAATGGAGCGAATCGTTATTGTCGATTGTTGCTGTTGTCGAGAATTACTGATGGTCAAAATGATGTTCGACATTGACGGCCAACCGGTTTGCCAGACTCTAGCCGGCTACCACATACTCATAAGTGAAAGCTTAAACACTACATATATATATATATATATATATATATCGAGTAGCGAGAAACTTTGTCTTCTTCTCTCTCAATTCTCCTTTATCTCTCTCTCTCTCTCTCTCTCTATATATATATATATATATATACATATATATATAGGACCCATAATGCATAAAACTTAAAATTCACTAACGTATCAAGACCGCAGGCCATACCCAAGACTGTTATATATACTTAAATATTTTGTTGTTTTTCATTGATCTATTTTTGTTCTTTGCTAGCTGTTTCGTCTTCTATACAAAATTTACAAGGAGCAACAACGCGCTTATAGTCACCGATTTAATTGGACTTATCACCTTGTCTCTCAGTTGGCCGAATTTGAGGAAATGTTTACTAATAGCGTTTTCTGTCGCTTTTTACGAGAAGCGTGTCTAATGTTTTTGTGCAGTTGTCTAGATTTGTATATCAACGCTTATCAAAGTTCACCGGTTATGAACCCGCGTATAAGCCTTATCTAAAACAAAAATAAGAAACTATGCGCAAGCGGACCTTTCCGAAGGGTCCAGTATAGGCGTACTTCCTGGGCATAAACATATTTCCTAATGATACTCACGAGATCGCTTCTCTCATTGACCACCAAGACAGTACTATTCTAAAAGCCGTATGCAGGCAAAATCCAGTAAATAAAGACCTTAGTACACCCATAAATAATTTTCACAGCGGAAAACCGACTCAAGTAAAAACATTTGCCCGAAAAGAACGTGTAAACATTGTGTTTACCTAGAGACCACAGCAACGATTTTGTGCAGAAGAAAAAAACGAGCAGCGTCACTTAAATGACTATATTCGAATTGAATATCTGTTCATTACGAGACAGTACATCGAGCAAACGTAGCAAATATATTTGTCATACACGGTTTCATACATCTATTGTTTTTAACAACAAAAACAAATGCGTGTCTATAAATGGTGCTCTTTTTCATGGAGTTGATTCTCTTGATGTTTGGTGACGCGTCGTATCCACCTTTTGATGAGACCTAACACGCAAATTGTCATCATGCTCACCGCATACGACACATAACAGGTAGATGCATACAGCACAGAGTATCCTCACCTAAGAGTAGGAAATAACCCCGAAATTGTTAGCCGGACACACTGAAACCAAAACGAACGACACCAAGGCTGCGTACCCACAATGGCGTATATTCGCGTACGTGCAGATCATCCTCTTGTGGCAATACGCTGTGAATTTATCACATCGCCGCTAACACATCGGCTGAATAAGAAAGAAGAAATAAAGAAATAGAGAAATAGCGAGAGCGAGACATGGAAAATAACAAATAAACGAAAGAAAGAAATAGGAGGAGGAAGAGGAGGAAAGCGCGCGCGTCTTTGAAAGATACGAGGCCGGAAGACGAAGAAGAATAGGATATCGTGGCGTATCGAATGTACGCATATGTACACACACATATACAAACATTACGAGACGACCGACTGGGGTTTTGTCAGGGCCGAGCCTTTGAGCGCAGCCACGTACAAATACAGACCGGCAGACGTAAATACAGTCATGCACACCTATGCACAGCGCAGTATACAAACATATTGGCTACACGACGATACATACACGTGCACGTATGTATGCACACTCCACCCTACGAGGCGCCTCATTCTTATCCCTCTGCTGTTTCTGCTGCTGCTGCTGCTGCTGGGCTTGTGGAAGCAACCGCAACGTCTCGCGTATTTGTGTCGTCGTCGGTGTTTGTTGTTGTTGTTGTTATTGTTGCTGTTGTTGCTGTTGTTGTTGCAGTCGGTTTGTTGTTGCTGCTGCTGCTGCTGCCGCTGCCGCCGTTGTTGACGTTGCTCTCACACCTTTACGAGGTGTATGTAGCCCGACAGGAGACCGGCGGTAGGTGGTCGTTATGTAGCAGTCGACGACGGCGACTCTGATTTCTGCTTATCTTGCTAAAACCGACGAGCGACAACGATATAAACAACAGTAGCAACAACAACAACAACCACAATAACAACATCAACAACAACAACAACAACAACAACAACAACAACAACAACAACAACAACAACAACATCATCATCATCATCATCATCATCAACAACAACGAAGTCACCAACCACCACCGCTGTGGCCACGCAGTGCTATGCTGTCAACGATGCTATGCTGCCAATCGAGCGTACGACAACGAGCAACGACGAGGATCCACCGTCCGACCGTCGACGGATGCGGCGGTAGCGAAAATAGCAACAAACATCACCATGATGATGATGATGCTGGCGATGGCGTTGGTGAGGTTGATGATTATGATCTTACGGCCACAACAATAACAGCAGCAACAACAACAACAACAATAACAACAAACTCAACGACGAACAAGGTAGCAACAGATGACGACAACACATTTAGCTACGTTGACGACAACGACAGACATTTGTGGATGCTTTAATCTGGGCCGTCGTCGTCATCAACAACAGCAATAACAACATCGGCAACAACGACAGTGACAACAATAGCAATAGCAAAGACAACAACAACAGTGACAACAATAGCAAAGACAACAACAACAAGCGACAACAAAAATAACAACAACAACAACTCCATAATCGCTTGTTGCCGCACACGCCACATATCACCACCATAGCGTAACTGGTGCGTCCGATCTACACAAACGATAGCACTTGAAGCAGTCGCAGCCCGCCGCCCCACAGGCCGCAGAGCGCCGCTGTTGACACCGTTGGCAATCGCCAGCCGACGACAACGAAACCGATGTCAGTCGCTTCAATCGCCGGCGATCATGATCCAACATCATGATGATGATTAGTACTCCGATCATAGACATCGAATCGACATCGAACGCACATAAAGAACACGTGTAAACACGCACGCAAACAGACAGACCGACGTGTAAACACGATCGTGCGTTGTCGATCAATGCCGGCGGTAGTTTTTATTGTGATTACTAAAACTACCTACTGCCTCCACTTCGACTACTACTACTACTACTACTACGATGACTACTATTAGTATTGTTGCTGCTGTTGTTGTTGCTGTTAATGTGATACTGCATTGGTGAGGCTGTAGGTTTTTCCTGAATGAAGCCGTGAACTCGTCGACTAGTGCACTCTACAGCAACCATAATTTACCGTACCACAACAGCAGCAACAACAACAACAGCAACAACAACAACAGCAACTACAGCAGCAACAACAACAATAGAAAGCAACAGGAACATTTGGGGTAACGCAAAGCGCCTCTATACTAGTAGTAGTAGTATAGCGTCGAGCCCGGTGGCTTAAGTCTGCGCCTCGCAACCGGAGCAGACACATAGGTTCGAGCCCCACCATTGCACATTTGTATTTATGGGGGGTAGCCCGTCTATGAAGCAATGTGGAAAACAGTTCCGTGGACGTTAAGTCTTAGCTGAGGGTCAGGCCGAAAACTTTACTTTTAGTTGTAGTATCGCAATGTACAGCATGGTACAGTTGACGGTCCGATGTGGTAAGCGTGACCTGCGGTTCGAACGTGAGGAGTAATCGTAGGTCCGCTTCCAAGACGACGAGACACGTACTGGTTGGTATCTATCTCCCTCTCTAAGGAAACCGCCTTATGGGCCTAGCCTTTGCGGACGACCTCATCCTCCTCGCCTCCACCAAGAACACCCTCCAACAACTCCTAGATTTAGCTTTCCCCTTACTTAAAGAAAGAGGCCTTGAAATCAACACTGATAAGAGCTTTACGATCTCGCATCTTTATGATAGCCGGGTGAAGAAGAGCCTTTATCAGTCAACCCCCGAATTCTCCGTTGGAGGGAGGCAATTGCCAGCCAAGGGTATATGCGCTCGATGGAGATACCTTGGCATCGAGTTCGACAGTAATGGCAGAGTCGACACGGCCAAGGTCACTCTCCTAGAACTACTCGGCAGACTAACATCAGCTCCCCTTAAACCCCAGCAACGTTTAGCAATACTGAAACAATTCCTTATCCCGAAAATTCTCTATAAACTGGTCGCTGGTCCCCGACCGTCTCAAAAATTCCTCCTAGAACTAGACTGTGAGATCAGGCGAACGGTGAAGTTGCAGTGGCTCAAACTCGAAAACAGCGTGCCAAACGCCTTCCTATACGCGCACATCTCACACGGCGGTCTGGACATCCCCTGTCTCCGTACACTAATTCCCAGACTTCGCCTCTCCCGCCTCACTGCCCTGAACAAATCATCCCACATAGGCACTCAGTGGCTGCTGTCGACCGATTATCACAGAAAGGAGCTGGCGAAAACCAGCGCTCTCTGTGTGTTCGATGACACGACCATTGAAGACGCCGCACACGAGACCGAGTACTGGTCTCGTACACTACATAACACAGTCGATGGGGCTCACCTGAAACACACACACCTAACCCCTTTTACAAATGACTGGGTCAAGGGTACTCCTTACCTATCCGGTAGGGAGTACATAAACCTGATTAAGTTAAGGATCAACGCACTACCAACGCGTGCCAGACTCGCAAGGGGTCGCCCCGGGTACGACAAATTTTGTCGTCATGGGTGCAACGCTGTCGAGACGCTGGCCCACATCGCTCAAGTGTGCGATCACACCCATCGCCCCATAATCAAGCGCCACGATGACATATGTGAGCGAGTCACCCGCCTACTCCGTGCTAAAGGAATGCAGGTGGAACGAGAGCGCACCTTCCGAAGACCCGCCGCACCGGCTCGGAGACCAGACCTCGTCATAACAACACCTACGAGGGTCTGGGTCTTGGACGCCGAGGTCTGCGGCCCCTCAAGAGACCTTGCATTGGCCAGACGGGATAAGATCAGGAAATACGATATACCCGGGGTCAGGGATCAACTTCCCAGCTCGCTTCCCCACCGATTCGGGTCCATCACCGTGTCGATGACCGGTGTATGGGAGCCCGAGTCGGTGAAGGATCTCCTGACTCTCGGGTTATCGAAGAAAAACCTGATCGACCTAACCGTTCTGGCCATGCAGGGTACCCTACGGGTCTTCCGGGCGCACCGGGACCACAAGAGCTGGGTCCGTCGCGGAGGAGGAGCAGGCGAACTCACCGGGAGGCGATTTTAAACTATTTTTTTAGGCGGGCACTGCCTCAGTGTGCAAATGTGCAATTATTGAATAAATTCAATGTTGTATTCCAATGTCTCCTGCATCCTGCGCAGGAACAGAACGTGCGGAAAACATCTAGGACATCCAGGGTCGATCACAGTCATGTTCACTTGATAAACAATACAGCAAGGGAACAAACTAAATATATATATATTTTTTTTTCCGTAAGGCAATTGCCCGTGTACGGTTTATTCATGTCATGGCTAATTTTAATCCACTCCGGCATTTACCTTGTCTAAATTGGAAACCATGCAAACCAATTTAAGAGTGGCCGGTCTGGGTCTCGAACCCAGTCCTCCCGAATGCAAGGCAAAGGCTTTGCCACTAAGCCATCTTGCTCGGTAAGAAAGCCATCTTGCTCATATGATGATGATGATGGTACACGTGATAATGGGCGATGTTGTACCGTTGTTTTTGTTGTTGTTGCTTATGCGTTTGTTGTTGTTGTTGTTGTTGTTTTTGCTTAATCGATTGTTGTTGTTAAATGTGTTTCGGCTGTTAATGCTGTGGTTTGTTGCTTATACGTTTGTTGTTGTTAAAGGTGTTTCGGCTGATAGTGCTGTGGTTGTTGTTGTTGTTGTCGGCACTGGCAGTGCCGTTATCTTACGAGTCAGTCTGCGAGTCAGCTGCTGCGGCTACTATATATTATCGACAAATTAACGCCGTAATTGTGAACGAGGCCAGTTATCATCACCGCGGTGACGGCTCGGTCGAGAAGTCGGGTCGTCGAAGTTCTTATGCCTGTCATTGCCACTGCAGTGAGGCAGTGGCAATGACCTGTAACGAGCGAGATTATCCCTCACACGTAGATTAGACAATAAATGGAATACAAGATGCAATTGAAAGCGAGAAACCGAAACGAGAAGGGAAGTAAGTGGAGATCTTCTCGAGGGCAGAGAGAAGATGACGACTACGAAATTAATTGTCACTGTATATCGAAATTGGAGCACTTTGCCAGAAGTGGCGACGATGACGAATGCGGCAGCAGCAGCAGCAGCAGCAACAACAACAACAACAACAACCTCAATAATAACGACAACTACAGCAACACTAACAACAATCTTAACTATCACAACAGCAGCAACAAAACTGTAACAATTATAACAACAACGGCAACAACCTTAGCAATAATAACAACAACGCCAACAGCAACAACAACAACAAAAATAACGACTTAACATTGGTGAATTAATTGCGGTATAGCGAAACCGGCGTCTAGTGCTTTTCCTGAACGTCCGTTCGGGTCACTCCACGACAGAGGCATTTCGCAACTATCTGCGAAGTGCATAGGAAAAAGCAAGGCAGTACGGCAGCAAATGACAAATACGGTAAGTGACAAAACGTAAACCGGCACCGGAATAAAGGCGAGCCGGAAAAACAGGAAGGAGAAGAAAATATCGTCAGTAGATTGGGAGAGGGAGAGATAGAGAGAGCGCCGGCGAGTAACAGGGAATTCAGACAAGCAAGACGTTATTGATTCAATGACGACATTCTTTGCTGGTTAGCAGGAACAACAACAACAACAACAACAACAACAACACCAACAACACCAACAACAACGACGACGACGACGATGACGACGACAACAACAACAAACAACTACAACGACGACGACGACAACGACATGATAGATTGTAGGTTACAAAGAGCAGCATCGCTTCTGGTTGCTGCTCTAATTACCTTTGTAACGGATCCAATATACGAATGAATAATACTATATATATATAGAAATATATAGAGTCAAGCATACGATTTTGTCTCTGAAGCCGGTCACCATTGGCAGCCAGCGGCGGCGGGACTTTCGAACTGTTCACGTATCGAGGCAGTCAACTTGTGACGGCGGCGGCAGCGCGGCAAACTTCAAACGGAGCGTGCGAGCTCACGTAGGAGAAACAGCAGCAGCAGAAGTAGCAGCACGAGTGCTGGTGGTGATAGCCGTGCTAATGCTGGCTGGCGGCGCCGATAGACAACGGCAAACGGGGGGGGTTCGCCGGCTATCATCAGCTTAGCTCGTATCGGCAATTAATAGAAATTCGATTCGGGGCACAAACACATACGATATTGATGTCTACACATACATACGCGCGCAGAAATGCACACACACACATATATATATATATATATATATATGTATATGTATATGTATATATATTTTATATATATATATATACACAGACGACGGCCAGCTAGATATAGAGACAAAATCGCAAACCTCTATCTCGTCTATCTGTATGTCTGTCTGTCTGACTGTCCGTCCGCCCGTCCGCCTCACTGCGGCGTGTATGGTACGCTCGAGACATCGAGGTGAGCCGAGACAACTTGGCAAATTGCAGCAGCGATAGCAGCAGCAGCATCAGTAGCAGCAGTTACAACAGCTAAATGACACTTGCCCTAACGCGGCGAATAAGCGAATAAAGCCGCGAAGGCTGGCGCTGAGAACTCATGACGAGAGATAGTGACGTCGTGACGTTCGTCGTCGGCGACGTCATTGCTGTCGCTGTTGTCGTTGTCGTTGTTGTTGTTGTTGCTGTTGTTGCTGTTGTTGTTGCTGTTGTTGTCGTTGTTGTTGTTGTTGTTGCTGCTGGCAGCGACTGTTTCACGACAGCACTTCACTCGCTAGCTGTTACAAGATGAAGCTACAGATAATGATGATGATGATGATGATGATGAGGAAGATGATGACGCTAGTGACAATGTTGAAGATGGTAAGATGGTTAGATACCTCCTCATTCGATCATCTTCCACGCACAGGGCTCACATCGTGACCAACAAGGTGCTTGCCCTAAAGCGGTGTTAATAAATTCGGCTGCTTTTCTCCTTGCAACTTCTAAAGTAACTACTACTAGTACTGCTACTATTAATGGTAGTATCACAGTACCGCGTTTATCCTTAGATGTAAAATGTGGCCTCCTCATTAAGAGCAATAATAATAATAATAATAATAATAATAATAATAATAATAATAATAATAATAATAATAATTTAGAGTGACCAGCGCGAGGGTGAGTTTCTGCGTCAGCAACTCTCGCTCGCAGTGCGTAGGGGAAACGCCGCCGCTGTCATCGGCTCTATGGATTGAGGAGTGGGGGTGAGCCTAGGCGGGTACACGTTTAGGTCCCGCAATTGTAGGGAAACACTGAAAAATTGTATAATAATAATAATAATAATAATAATAATAATAATAATAATAGTAATAATAATAATAATAATAATAATAATAATAATAATAATAATAATAATAATAATAATAATAATAAGCCGTTTGCAGAGGAAACGCGGCATCTATTTTAGGCGCCATGGAGTGAAATAATTATTTAAAGAATTTGCAATAATACGTTCAGACCTCACAATTGTAACATTATTTAACATGTAATAAATAATAATAATAATAATAATAAAAATGTATATATATAAATATATATATACTAAATGTTTGCAGGGAAAAAAAAAATAATAATAATAATAATAATAATAATAATTATTATTATTATTATTATTATTATTATTATTATTATTATTATCACGGCCGGAGCAGCCAGCTGGACAACAACTTTTAAAGATACTCGGAGGGCGAACCCAGCAATCATTTTAAGTTCGATTTGCTTGCAGTGCTATTTCGGTGGCACGCGTGTGGGTGGAAACACACGAGCACCCTTACAAAGAGCGTCCTAATTTGTATAGGTAATTTTAATGCCCAAATTGCAAATACTATAGCTTACGTCGCTTTTTACGTGTGGAATGATGCATGATGTGCTGATCCTCGCACCGTAGTTCACGTCGCAGGATATGTAAGTGTGTGTATATATAGGGCTACAAAAAGTTTTTTGAGTTTTGTCCGTAGAGAATCATTAAAAAGCCGAAAAAACTTTTTTGTAGACCCAATATATATATATATATATATATATATATCTTATCTGACATATTCTGTCAGTGATTCCATTTGATGTGAAATGAAACAGTTTGAATTCTATATTATAATTAATAAATATTATAATTAACAGTACGACATTAAGACTACAACCAAATGATATCTGACTATATGTTATTTGTTATGTTATATATAAAGTGTTCAACAAATTAGCATTATGTATGCGTGTGATATTTCCTGTTCATTTTCTCACAAGATCACTTACAGTGGGTAGCGTCCTTGCTTTAACAAACAAGTGATACTGCTAGCGATAATGTGCAAAGTTCTGAACCCACATTACAACATATACAAGTGTCTGTGTAACAATTATTAAGAATAACTCACCAGCTGTGCCGACCGGAGACGGGCGTCACCCCATTTAAGATAATCGGAGCGTTTGAGATTTGTCGAAATTAAGCTAACTTCGTATAGAGCGGATGTCATGCGGTCAGCGTTCTTATGCGTCAACTAGACACATCTAGCTCATTGTAGGTATCCTTAGAGATTAATGTCCTGATTGTAAAGTGTTAAGTGGATAGTATATATATATATATATATAACTCAAACTTCTGCACCTTGTCTTCTAGATTAGGATCTTGACGGTGTAAGTTGAGAGAGTAAGACATAGATACGTAGAGTTGGCTGCCAAAATGGTAGACATAAATATCTTCACGTTCGGCAAAACATTTATTTAATTAAAAACAAGTAAATATGCCTGTTAAATACTAAATGGTCTAGTATGGCTCTTTTTTCGAAAACGGTTTCACTTTTTTACGTTTAAAATCATACCCCAGTTTTACATGTAAAATGGTTTTGAAACCAACCAAACAAATGTGTACTCGTCTTCGATTGGCCCAACATTGTTTTTCTGTGTTTAAGCATTGGTAGACAATCTTCTATAGCGAACAGTTCGAGGCAAATATTTGTTGAGCGCTCGACACTCAACTCCACAACGCTTGGACAATCATTTTCCGCTTAGACCACCATGGTTGATGCTGCTGATTTAGAACTATGTTTACTGTAGTGCCGTAATTGTCGCTACTGTGCCGTGGCTGCGGTTAATGCTAGGGTGGTCGCGTTTCTGTGGTAGTTCTGATCGCTGTTCATGTTTTTCTTGTTGTTCATGTTGTTGTTGCTGTTGTTGTTGTTGTTGTTGCTGTTGCTGTTGTTGTTGTTGTTGTTCTTGCTGTCGTTGGTCATGCTATGGTGATCTTTGTGGTAGGTGGTTTGCGAGTGCTTCAGTACAGTGTGATGATACTTGGCTACTGCTGCTGCAGTTGTTGTCTCGGCTAATCTCCATTAATACGACGTTGTCCGTAGGAACCCCGCTGTGGCGCTGTACTGCAGTAGCCACTGTTCATTCGTTACGATGACGACGACGACGACGAGAACATCAGCATCAACGAGAAAAACAACATGAACAACAACCACATCACCAGCACCACCAACAAGGATAACAGCAACAACAACAACAACAACAGCAACAGACTCATCTGCCTGTCCATCAGTAACAACTGTAGCTTGTTTAGTTCGCTAAAATCTTGCTGCTTGTTTTTTTGCTGTGACTATCGTCGTTGTTGTTTAGTGTTGATGTTGTTGTTTCATGTTGTTGTTGTTGTTGCTTGATGTTGTTGTTTCTTGTTGTTGTTGTTGCTGTAATGTCCAGCGCGATGTTGAACGGCGGCGGGAAGGCGGAGTTGAACTGACGACAGAGTTCTGCCGTAACGCTATCGGAAGGAAGCGTGGGGCCGGTTCCTCCAGCAAGTCGGAGAGCCGAGTCGAGTGAGCGAGCGGGCGCGAAATTAAACGAGCCAAAAGTAAAATGTTCGCTGGAGGAAAAGCCCAAAAAGACAGCCACCTTTTTGTGACAGATACTGTCAGATAGGCGCACACGCGAACACACATGCTCGCATAGATTTATTTATTTATATATATATATATATATATATATTATATATATATATATATATATATATATATATATATATATATATTACGCAAATATGATGTATAGAAATAGGCAGCACACAGAAAAAATGCTGAGTAACTCGCTGAAGCTGCGGTAGCAACAGCAGCAGAAAATAAAGAGGAAGAAGGAGACGAGTAAAATGAAAGAATCATACAAATACTACAAAACAGCATGGCCAGTTGTACTAATCAGACTGTAGCAGGTAATAGCTGCAGCAGCTCTTTGTTACATAGACCGGCGATAGAGGAGGCGGTAGCGAAATCCAGCTCAGATATCAGATGAGCTCCTGAAACAATGGTGATGGACGGATTGCGCCACCAATAGAGCCAACGTTCATACAACACGTCCAACACGTTAGAGTCCAACACGTTGGCTTTCTGGGTGGCGTGCGCCTAACAGAGATGCTGTAGATAGACGGACAGGCTGATAGAGGTAGATAGGAAGACACGAGCAGATCGTTTTTTGGTGGCGTTTGTTTCTCTGGTACAGTATTGTAGTATGGAATTTTACTTGCTTTTTAATGTCTTTCAGACAGCAGATGAGCTTGCTTGAATCGTATCGTGTTGTTCGCCGTCCTCGTCGCACTCTGTGAGTGTCGCACGGAATCGCTCTGTTTGACGGATTGATTGGCGACTGTCGGATCGCAGTTACGTGTGCACGCACTGTTGTTACGATGCACTGTGGTGGCCACAGCGGGAGCAGCAGAAAAAAAAGGTACACCTGGCGACGACTATATGTTGCTGGACGAGTAGTCGTAGACTTGCGACAACGAACCACCATCTCGCAGAGTGATCGCCTCCAGAAGTCGCCACCGCGTCGGCGATCGGCAAGTTGGGTGCGCGTGACGCTCTAGCCGACGATCACCGACCGCCAGGCTGTCTCGACGTCATACAAAATGAAGCCCGTCACCGCATAGCCAGTGGTGACATTGGTTGCTGCTGCTGCTACTGCTGCTGTCCAAGCGTCCCTATTGGACGTCGGGTACATTCCGCGACTTCGGATTCTGACGAAGTCGTCTCATGACGACGACGACGATGACGATGATAATGATGATGATGATGATGGCAGTGCATGATGACATGCTTGCATGCCATCATTATGTCAATTCATCATAATTCTCGTCAGTACAGCAATTCGCGGATGACTAGTGTCATTAGACAACTTGTTGCCAGTGTTATCATAAATGTATGATTGTTTTATTTATATATATATATATATATATATAGATATAGAGAGCGAGAGAGGGAGAGAGAGAGAGAAAAGAGAGCGAGAGACACAGAAAGGGAGAGAGAGAAATTTTCAATATCAATACCAGAATCATACCTGTTCAAACGTGTCACACACATATCTTTGAAACCTATATACGGCGTTTGAGTATTTCAGCGAGGCCAACAGATGTAGCCATCAACAGTGGCGATATCACTTTCACACAATCGTGCGACAATGTGAAATTACAAATTCAGAAGCTGCTTATATTGAGATGGACAAATGTTTAATAAAAGTAAGGTCCGTTCAAGAAAAGGTCCGTTTGCGTTTTTCGAATGTAGTTTCGTTCGTCGGAATGTCCTATCTAAAAAAGTTATACTATTTAGTCGACCAAGAAGTGTGGAGGAGACCTGTTCTGCGACTATGATATCATGCATCGTGAGTTCAATCCTTATCGACACATAATGGGATATGCCACTAAACACGTTTCTTATGTGACCCGGTAATTCCAACAAGAAAACAACTACATTATCGAATTACCAGTAACAACACAACGATATGGTTAATGTCAATTTGTTTGAGCAATATCAAGCAAATTATTAGAAAGTATTTATTCGAATGTATTAATCCAAATAATTGAGTTATATGTCGGGGTAATCTTGTAAATAAATAAAACATACTTAATAAAGTCCAACATTAATCAAAGATGCTTCATCAGCGCGTATGACCAGTACATTATATATATATATATATATATATAGTTGCAAGGAACCTTGAGGGTATACCGCTCGCACCGGGTCCATAAGAGCGGGGGCTACCATCAAGCAAGGACACGGACAGCTGATACTTAACCTCACGTGACACTTTTTTACCACCATTTCTATTAAGGTGAGCACTGCCGAGTGTGCAAACGTATTGTAAATGATTAATAAATCATCACAATATTTTCTCTCTCTATATATATATATATATATATATATATATATTATAAAAGCGATGGAGAAACATCTAAATATATATATATATATATATATATATATATATATATATATATATATATATATATATATTATGAAAGCGATGGGGAAACATCTAAATATATATATATATATATATATGCGCTCATTCCGTGTGACGCGGGAAGCCTGTCAATCTGAATGAGCATGTTAAGTAGCTGCAGATTCAGCCGTTGCAACAACAACAACCTCAGAAAAACGATAACCACAACAACAACGACTACACAACGGTGACGTTGAAGACGACAGCAGTAACAGTAACAGTAGCAAATGCAGCAGCAGCAGTAGCCACAAGAACAACGGCAAGGAAGGCAACACATATTACTGTGGGCAAAAAAGACAACACAGCGGTGGCGGCGGCGGCGAGTATCATCTCGCGATCTCACCAGGTTGGTCTGGCGGCTCGGCCAACCGATGGCCGGCTCGGTTCGCCACCACCACCGGTTGGCTCTCGTGCCAGCAAGCACAAACATTCGTCTCTACGTACAACATGAAAACAAATGTCTTCTCCTCATGTTGCGGTGGCAGTGGAACTGGTACGCGACATTGCTGGCCACCGTTTAGTAATCTATTTGGTGGCGCTTCTCACTCACTCCCTGCTGTCTCGGTCACTCTCCACCTCTTTCCCTCTCTCTTTCTCTTGCCTCTCCGGCGCAATTTCTCTCTTGGCCCCCCCCCCCCCCCCCTGCTATTTCTCTCTTGTTACCCCCCCGCTCTCTCTCTCTCCCTATGTTTCCATAGGTCTCGCTTTCTGTGAGTCTGTGCCATCCTTTCGCCCTCCTGCCAGGACATACTTTGTTTCCTTGTGTCAATGTCTTCTCTGTTTTCTTCGCCCATCAATCGACCATGCAGGAGCATGCATTCATTCATTCCTCTATCTTTCAATCTGTCGGTCTGTCTGTCCGTCCGTCCGTCTGTAGGTCGTCTGTCTAACTTGTGTCTGTATGTATGACAGCGTACATCCGTCCTCGTGTTTATCCACCAACCATTTATCTACCACCGCCAGCGACTGCCACCAGCGACTGCCACCAGCGATTGCCACCCCCCCGAGTTCTACCACGGTCACAACAACAATCCAACCTGACTTCTACCGATCTCCTCTCGGGGCTTCTCCTGTTCTCTCCTCGCCTCGAATGTTGAAAGTCATCCACATTTATTATCACGTCTGTGTATATGTATGTGTGCGTGTGTCTGCGTGTGGGTCATACCACATCCGTCCGATCAGTATCAGCCCAGTGGACGTACTCAAGCCGATCACGACGACGCCGACAACGGTACGGTACAAGAAAACACTACCAGTACCACTGCTATTACTACTACTACGACTACTGTGCTACTGTAACTGTTGCGGCTGATGTTGCTATGCTTATTGTTGTTGCTGCTATATTTGTTGCTTATGTTGCTGTTGTTGTTGATGTATTTGTTATTAATGTTGTTGTTATGTTTGTTGTCTATATTTTATGTTGTTGTTGCTGCTGTGCTTATTGTTGTCGTTGCTATGATTATTGTTGTTGTTGTTGTTGCTGCTGCTGCTGCGACGCGCTTACGTTCGTACAACCGAGCCGGGATGGGATGCGCAAACAGCAACCGAGCTAGAGACATGAGCATGAGAGACTCGAAACGACCTATGGGACCTCGAGTGTGAATCGTTTGTTGCACCTTCCGGCGTAAGCACCGAAGCTTTCTGGCGGCGGTGCCGTCATCATTACCCTGCGTTTCATCGCGGCTGGCGCCACTGTCGTCATCATCATGATGGCCGTTGACGAGCAAGATGACATTTTGTCGAGATCCACTCAGCGTATTTTGCGCCGCTTAGACAGCGCGCCGACTCTGCGGCAGAATCAATTGCGCGTCATTTCGCCTCGGCCACG
Organism: Dermanyssus gallinae; assembly: GCA_003439945.1. Lineage (NCBI taxonomy): Eukaryota > Metazoa > Arthropoda > Arachnida > Mesostigmata > Dermanyssidae > Dermanyssus > Dermanyssus gallinae. The sequence goes on along the minus strand of QVRM01006240.1, from coordinate 107,765 downwards.
ACAAGCGCCCCTGCTAAAGGCGCCACGTCGGCGGCGGCGGGTTGGGTTCGTCATCTGCTATACATGGACACGGACAGGCCAATGTCGAATTGCCCTCTTACCTTGGCCTTTTCGTTGTTGTCGTCGTCGTCGTCGTCGTCGCCGTCATCGGTAACGTTGTCGGCGTGCTGACGCCTCAAGTTGACGCTGTGCGCGTACCATAGGCCATACGACCATGTCGTCGGCCGCCGAACAAATCTACACGTCGGACCGGAAGGTCTGCCTGACGCTCGTCGCGGTTTTTCCGCTCGTTCCTGCCTTGACTTCCCAGCGTCTTCCCACAGTCGTTCCCTGACCCGTCGTCGTCGTCGCCGTGGCCTCCCGCCCCCCCCCTTCCTCCCCACTTCGTTTTCGGATGTGCCACGGAAAATTGATGATACCCCACTCAAATGACCGAGGGAGATTCATTGGCATCGCCAATGACGACACGGCCATCCATTTGCTCCGACCAGAGATCAGGAGCAGAAGATAGGCAGATGTAGAATACGTCGGTTTCTATCTCTATCTCTCTTTCGCTCTGACTATCTCTGTCTCTCTGTCTCTGTATTTATCTTGGTGTTGTTTTACGGCCCACGTCTGCTCTTAGGCGATCGAATCACCAATGTCTTCGTACTATTAAGATAGGCTTTCTCGATATAAATGTTAAACTGTTTTTTCTTTTTGTAACATCGTTTTTGTTGTGATATCTCTAAATGACCTGTTATTGGCCTGGTTATCACTAGAGTACCGGGTTGTTATTGTCGAATCACCATGGCCACTATAATCAGTGCGGTCAGGTAAACATCACCAGTGATATACACCTGGTCGCCTGATCCGAAGACGCTTGGAGAACAATTCCAAAACGCACGACAATGCTGTCAAATGTAACCCACACGCTTTCGCAAAGACTGTTGGGGTTTGCAGATAGACCGCGCTCTGTTCTTCTTACTTGTACAGGCGTTGGCGGCCAATGGCAGTTGTTATATAAAATAATTCTAACGTAAGTGTTTTGCCTAGGTGTCGTGTTTCGTCCAATGAGTTTCACTGAGTTGTAAAACGCAGATCGAATAAAAGCCAACATTTTAGAAAAGTGCTCAACTTTAATATCAATCAATCGCACGCCCGAAGAAGGCTATCAGATGAAACCGATGTCAAGTGAAACCAAAGTCGGCCCACAGAATGTTGGTAACAGGGACGGTTTTCGTCGCAGTCGTTTCTCTGTGAGTGACCAGGTGACCACTTCAACTAACAAAGACAAATTAACAACGATATAATTTCGTGTGTTTGCCCTAGTTAAAACAGATCAACCGAGTCGCTAGAGTATGTTCATCCTTGGCTAATCTTACCTTCCCGTCTTGGTGATAATCATTTCAGTGCCGAGCTCGTTGAACCTCTCCCAGAGGTCCCGGTTCTCGAGATGGCACTCGACCTTCTCTAGCGCGAGGCTGTTGCTTCCCCCTCGCAAGAGAGGCGCGTACGGATTGGGTCCAGAGGGGACCTTTTCGGCCTTATCGCCGTCCTCAGCGCCCGAGTTGTTGCCGCCGTCATCGGCGGATGCTGCCGGCGGCCCGGGGCCGCCATGCCGAGGTTTCTTGCTCGTCGGAGGTCCTGGTGGCGATCGTATAGCTGGCGCTGGTTGCGGCGATGAGCTTGGAGACGGCGACCCTTTAAGGACAACAGAAATAAGGGGTGCTTACATAAGTACATATGTATATACATATATTAGGTGTTCTCGAGTGTTTGTGCACCTATGCCGATTGTATACACCCGTACATATATATGTGCCGTTGTCGCGCAACTAATGCTCTAATATTTTTAAAGCGGCACGTTACCATGAACGAATACACTTATTAAAATATGACAATGTTTACAATGCATTTCGGTGAGTATAGTACTTTATGTATAAATGTATATTCGTTGTATATAAAGTAGTAATATGTGTAACATATACATAATGTATTATACGGAAAATAAATTTGTTTATATATATATATATATATATAATGGTGGGCTCTAATATAACTGTAGTTGGATCGTTTTCATCATTGCTCTGTCCGATCAGTTGCGGTGCTGTTCTGCTGCTACGTTCGTTTGCTGGGGAAAGCCCATACAATAACAGAATGATACCTCTATATATATATATATATATATATATATAAGAAGGTAGAGAGGAAGTGATGGCATATAGTGAGCATTCTTTGGCGACCCAACAAGTGAGTTAATTATGCCTATAACTTCTCTCTGACAAACCTTCAATAATGGCTACTGCATTTTTCAACGCGAGTTGCATCGGAATCGAGACTGAGTTGTTTCAGCCACAAGATCGAGCAAACCTTTAAAGAGAGATTTTGAAAACTAGGATTTTGAGGACTAGACAGAGAAGCAGAGCGCAGAACCTTCAAGTAGTCAAGAAACGTGTCAAGATACGAATAGGAGCAAATTAATTTCACATATTCGAGAGTAGAGCGTAGAGCCACGACGATTGCTGTGTCTGCCAATACACATATTGCGCCACTGGATTTAAGCGCAGTATTTCTTCTCCTTGTTGTTATTGATATTGTTGTTGTTGCTGCGGTAGTTGCTACAAGCCATTGTTGTTGTTGATATTGTTATAGTTTCTGTCGCTGTTGTTGTTGTTGCTGCTGTGGTAGTTGCTACACGCCATTGTTGTTGATATTGTTATCGTTTCTGTCGCTGTTGTCATTGCTGCTGTTGTTGTTGTTGCTGCGGTAGTTACTACACGCAATTGTTGTTGATATTGTTATAGTTTCTGTCGCTGTTGTTATTGTTGCTGCTGCTGCTGCTGCTGTTGTTGTTTTTGTTGTTGTCGTCGTCTTTGCCACCATGATCGTCGTTATTCAGGTGTCGCTGCTTTGACAGCGCGAAGCAGCGCAACGCCTGAAATTGGCTGCCGCCGCCACCGTCGCATTCATTCACCATTCAGTATGCTGTTCCAATGTTGTTGCTAATCGTGGCAATCGTGGACGGTTTGCTTGCTAGCTACTACTGATGGGTTGCCATATTCAGCAGCAGCAGCGGTAGCAGCAGCAGCAACAGCATCACAGAAGCAGCTACAGCTGCAGCTGCGGCTCTCGCAGAAGCGGCTGGGCACCGCTACAGCCTGACGAAACCCGTGGCTCTGTGGTGGTGGCGGCAGTGTGACCACCCCCCGATGTGCCGCTTGTTATTAATGTCCACGTCGTGACATGTTCGCATTTAACCGTGCTGGCAGACCGACAGCAGCGGCAGCAACAGCAACAATAATAACAACAACAGGAACAGTGGAGGCTGTTGTAGTTGTCGTGACACCAGAAGAGCATTTGCAGCAGCAGCAACAGCATGAAAAACAACAGCGGGTCTGACACCGTCGAGGTTGTTGCTGGTCGCTTGCTCTATTTCGTCTTTTTTTTCCTTCATGGAGTCTATTGCGCCCGCCGACGTTCAGCGTCAGCGCGGGGGGAGAATGACTGACCTCAGCGCGTAGCAGGCAGTACATTGACGCCATGAACAAAATATTGCTCATAAAATGATTTGCCAATACAAATTCGTTGTCTACCAGCCAACCGACCAGCAGTAGATATTCGCTCCACTATCGATGAGTTCAGCACACCATCTTTCGCATTCGCACCGGATCCGAATGAAATCAAATTAGTCGTCGTAAGTGACAGTTTACTATCCACCAAACGAATCCTTCATAAATAGGTCAAACATATATATATACATATTTATAAATGTATCGATGCATGATACTTCTATAAATTGATCCACGATCAATGAACATTCCATAGCTTTATAATAACAATAATACTGGCATCGATGGAGGTGCTGGCCTTGAAGTCTGCTGTCACCTCCGTTGCCTGCGAGACCAACCCCACTGGCGTTACGGCCTCGGCAGTTGGCAGTATGTTGTTCCACCACTACCACCACCAGCCCCAACTACGACCACGTTCCCTACCCAGGCCGTCGTAGCATGATCTATGACTTTCGCTTTCTAGTAGCCGTTGGTGACGCAGGAGAACACAGTTCTCACTTGTGTCTCTCACTGTGCGTGTCACGCTTCGTCTGCTTTCCAGCCTCCTCGGAGACTCGGGCTCCGGCCGTCCCACACCCGACCCGCTCCGATGTCAACTTCTATCTAACAACGACGACAACAACAACAGCGACGACAACAACAACAACGACAACAACAACGACGACAACAACCCACGCGCTGCTCGGGTAGTTAGCGTCGGCGTTTTCGAAGTGCCGCATAGCTACAGGAGACAAACCGACGTACTGGCCACCTACCGACACGCCACACGCGTCAAGCAACGCGCTACGCGCATCGAAACGCGTTCAAAGGCCTAAGTGCATGGCGCATGGCGGCGGCCGCATTTCACATCACAGAGCGGTTAGTTGTAGTCACAATAGATCAGTAGTGGCGGCGGTGGCGGCGGCCCTAGGCTTTGTCTGCAAACACATATCTGTCCTGCCTGTCTGTGCGAGTGTCTGCCTGGCTACAAAACGTTCGACACTTTGTAGGACGCTCCGCGGGGCCTCGGCGGCCCTGTCAGGGCCCCAGAGCTCGTGTCGGCAACAAAGTCTACAACGACGGGCGGCTTAACTGAGTCAATCAAATGCCATTGAGGAACGAGAGACAGAGAAAGAGAATTATTAGGAGTGAGCGAGAGAGAGAGAAATGTAGAAATGGTTAGACAACCTGGCAGTTAGATTTCGTCCAACGGACAGGCTCGGTTTGTCCTGTCCCCCTTCTACGGCGTTAGCCATGCTAAGCTTCTGCAGTTGCCCATGCCATCGTTGTTGTTGTTAATGTTGTCGTTGTTGTTGTTGTTGTTGTTGTTGTCGCGGCAGCACATCGATTGAGTGCGTGCGAACGCACCTTGAGGATACACGTTCGTCGGCATCGTTAGCCATGCGTGTCTGTTCACGCTGAGTTACGTTTCTCTTTTGCTTTTCATATATATATATATATATATATATATATATATATATATATATAATACATTCGTATATACAATACTTTTATTCCCTGCACTTTTCTCCGTTTTTTAGAGCACACCGCTTCTCTCTGCCACTGTTGCTCGTGCGGCAAATGCCTGCCCTTGGATGGAAAATAAATGACATTGAGAAATTAAGTCTAACTACTTTTTTTTTTATATACTAGGGTTTTATTTATATAACCCTAATACAAAAAAAAATGCTACTACACTACTACTACTACTACTACTACTACTAACTACTACTAGTACAACTGATGCGTCTGTGTGGGAGAAAAAATCCCCTCAACACTCCGATCGATGACTTTGTGTCGCGCTAGCTGGAAGCTGAAGCAGCTCTTCTAGAAGCCGACGAGAGGACGAACGCGGACGAGAAACTACTGATTCTACCCGTTCCAGTCCGGCAGACTTGCGTGTCGTGCGTGATCATCTTCATCTTCTTCTTCTGCTGTCGAGTGTGATCTATCTTCGCTGGCTGGCTAGCTGGCTGAGAGTCGCGGCAGGCCCGACAGGCCACCCACTCCGGTGGAGACATTTCGTTGAAAAGCAGAATTACCTACCGACCGATCGACGGCTGCTCGACTTGACTCACACGATCACGGTGGGCGGTGATTCCGCTCGCCTACAACCTACCGTTCCTGCTACTACTACTACTACTGCTCCTAATGCTGCTCTACTATGCCTACTGCTGTTGCTGCTGCCGCCTCTGATACTTTAACTATTACTCTTAACTACAACGACTACTACGACAGCAGCCGCAGCAGCAGCAGCAGCGGCAGCGGTGGTGGTGGTGGTGGCGGCGGCAGCGGTTACTCCTGACGACAGGCCACGTTAACAACAACGGCTTGAGATACTGCTTCCCATCATCATCATCACCACCATCATCATCATCAGCATCATCGCCATTATCATCATCATCTCGAGCTGCATCATGAGCACCACGTCATCAGCCTGACCGTCGTCAGCATGATTATCATGATCATCACCATCTGCATGATCATCATCATCATCATCATTATCATCATTATTAGCACCGTTGACATGATCACCGACATCAACATGATCATGATCACCATCATGATGATCATGATCACCATCATCCGCACGATCATCATCATCATGCACCAACATCACATAAGGAAGGTCGTCATCGCCAAGCCACATATCACAGTTCTTATGATCATTAACATCATGATCAGCATCACAATCAGGGCAATCGCAATCATCAGGATCACCATCATCATTACGAGCAGGATCGTATCATCATCATAATCATCGTCATCACCGAGGTCACACCAGCATTCCCATCAAGGTGATCACAACCTTTATTATCATCATGATTAGCATCATCATCGAGGCGATCACAATCATCGCCATGCCCATCATCATCATCACGATCATCATCAATTAACCTAGCAGAGGAAGAGAACACAGGCAGGAAAGGCTATACGAGAAAAGAACTTAAGAGAGAGGGAATGGGAGAGAAGAGGGAAAATATGGGAGAGGGAAGATTGAGTTCTAGAGATTGAGGAGTGCGATGGAAAGCCGACAGTAGAACAAGAACACGAGAAAGAAGGAGAACCGGAAAGCGGAGGAGTCACAACAGGAAAGAGGAAAATAAAAAAAGAAGAAGAAGAGAAAGAATGAAATGAAAGGAAACCAAGGAGGACGAGAGGAAAGACATGAAAGAGGACATCGACGAGGCGAAGATCAGACAAAGAAGAGGACAATGGACAGAGGCAGATGGAAAGTCGAAACACGGTCGAAACACACACGAATAAGACAGCCACCGCCGCAGCAGCAGCGGACGAATCAGAAGAAAAATATGGCTGGCTGTAATGTCGTGGGGGGGACCACCCAGGCGAGCTGGAAGTTGTTAGGTGGCTCTTCGTTACTTAGGATGAACTTCGTAGTCGTCACTCTGTCAATGAGTACAGTAGGGGTGTCGTGTATCTGCTGTCATCGTGGTCGTTCTAGCTGACGTCGTTGGCCATGGCTGCTGTTGTTGCGATTGCTTTCATTTTGTTGTTGTTGTTGTTGTTGTTGCTATCATTGTTGTTGTCGCCGCCGCCGCCGTCTTTTTCTTCTTCTTCTCTCCTGATGTAGTCGATCGTCGAACGGTTGTCTTTTCGTCAACTTTCCTACCCCAGAAGCGTTCAGCACCAGCTGTGTGGACTCTCTTGCGCCCTTTCTCTCTCTCTCTCTCTTTCACCACAGCATATTTTCTACGAATCCATCCGCATCGCCAAATGCTGCGATAATTAATAAACCACACACTAAAAATAAAAAAAACAAAAACCAAATGCCAAATTACTACTACTACTACTACTAAAAAGTAATGTTTTCGTCGCCACTATTAATTCAACTATATACTTCGTAGTGCGCCTACCCGGCATCTATGTTTGGCTTAATTACAGTCATTTGATTGCAGAATGACAGCCATGCCACGTCTACGAATAAAATCATGGACAAAATGCTGAACATACTAGCTAGCTGTACGGCGAAACATCGGGGAGCCGGTTAAGAAAGGCGGCAGACCTAGCTCCAATCTGCTATGTAGCCTCTTAAAGCCAGTTCCTCTGTAGAAATCGCTGGTAAATAATATCATACAAAAGAAATCCGTAAAAAAAAAAAAACGGTACGGGCGGAGTACACTGCCGGGGTTAGGCTTGGCTCTGGCCCACCTTTGAAAGAACACCCGTATCAGCATAAATTATTTGACAAATCTAAAATCATGAAATCAGCAATTAATATCCTTGATAATTTGTTCTCGAGTGAAGAAAACAACGCCGCTCTAGTTCTAGCTGTTCAGACACCTTCTGTGGAAGGTGTCCTCCTCCGTAACTAGACACTATCAAAATAAAAACTCTGTAATAATTAAGCATCGCGTTCTATATATATATATATATATATATATATACTTAGAATGGAACATTTATTTATGAACTCCACATATGTGGCACGCAATCAAGCACACGTCGAGTGGCAGCCCGTTCACTCTATTGTTAATGCAATGTAATTTAGAAATCAATGGCTAACAAGGCTATCAATAAGAGGCATGGCCATTAATGCAATTAATCGTAATATTTAGTGTCCATATCTGTACGACAAAAAAAGAAAGATTTATATTCGCAGAACGTGTCGGTTGTAGCGCGTTTTGATCCCTTTCTAGCTTTAAATCTAGTCAACAATGTAAACAACTGTTTGATTTCGTATAAGGTAAATGCTGTAATGGTGACAGGAAACAGCGTCGCATTCATCTGCGTGTCATTTATATATATATATATATATATATATATATATAGATGAGTACTATATCTTAGAAAAATGGCGCTAACAGTACCAACGTACAGTAGATGTACGCAGGTTGAAAATAATGTTCTAATATTAATTATTGTTTTCGTAGTTGGTTAGTAACAGTGACGATGGCGGCGGCGGCAGCGTTTTTTAGAACGCAATCCATATATTTATAGAATCGCAAAGAATTGCTAGTTAAATATTCGATCTTGGACTTAGCTCTGTTGCGACGCCTGTGGCTCACTCTTCATGTGTATAGTTAGTAAAGCCCGCGACCTGTTTTTATGCGGCTGCAGATAGACCCATTCACGGACATACGATTGACACCGAAAACAAGCACAAGCCTAAATGCTAAACGAGGAAGCCAACGCGCAAGGTTTCTTGGCTTTGACCGAAAAGGTGCCTCTTCGCTAAAGCTACTGCGACTGGCGGAAATCTCGAATAGTGCTGCGTCGTGTGCGTGTGCGAGAGAGACTCGTAGTCGGTGTGCGGCGCGTATGTTTAATAGTGTGTTTGTTTTTCGGCTAAAAACAACATTCACCAGTGTGATGACACACGTTTTACTAGGCAGATATGAAGCGCTGACAGTAAAATGAGCGTGCTTGATTTATATATATATATATATATATATATATATAGAGAGAGAGAGAGAGAGAGAGAGAGAGAGACAACGAATTAATCAGCGAATTACTGTTGTTGTTATCGTCGTCATAAATCGACGACTGACTGGTTAACTAAACCGCATTACTTCCGGCTGATGAGAAGATTGACAATAACAACAACAACAGCAACAATCATAACGCCAACGACGTTGACAGCATTAGCAAAGACAGATAAAACAAGCAGAGACAAACAAAGCCTCCGCAAAATAAAGGACGCTAGAAAAATAGGCCATCAAAACTAGAGGAAGCTTCTGAGATGCAGGCAGACTAACAGGGCCGTGCGGGCGTGCGTCCGTGTTGTTGTCCGATTGCACTGAACGCAGTCAGTAGTCCAGTCCAACCGTTGGTCACAAACGAAAAGAACAGGTGAGGCAGAACACGGAGAGGTCATTGGATGGCACCCGGCACCCGGTTGAATCAAGGAAAACCATCATCTCGACTACGCGTTGCTGACTATAAGAGTAGCAACAACCACGACAACAACACAAAACAACAAAACCAGCAACAATAACACCATTGACAACGGAAGTAGCGTTGTACGTGGTTTGACAACAACAAAAACAATAACAGCAACAACGACAACAACAACGAAAACGACAACAGCAACAACAATAACAGCTACAGCAGCAGCAACAACAAAAGCACGACTACTGTTCCATCGATTAATTAGTAGGGAGGTAGATTATAATTTTTATAATTGTCGGTATGAATGACAGACAACAATACCAACAGCGACCACGAGGAACACAGTAACGATTCCGATGCTAATCATAGTAACCGCCAGCAGCAGCATCAACATGATGGCGAATCAGCCGGTGAAATGATGAAGAGAATGATGTTAAGAACAAGACACTGTTAAGAACAATGACAGACTAACCAGCGTCCCCCTACCCCCCCCCCCCCTCCCCGTCTACAGACTTTTTGTCGACATTCTCCTCTACTAGAACAACAACAACAACATCTACTGCTGTTGCTTCTGCTGCGTGTTGTTGTTACTACTACGACTGCTACCACTACTGCTGTTAATGATAATAATAATAATAATAATAATAATAATGATGATGGCTACTATTACAACGTGTACTACTGGGAGAGACGATACTCCTCCGAGCGCGTAACCGACTACAACGACTATAGTTTGAAGACGGCAGTCGGCCACAATGTGTATCTACGCAGGACAGGCAGAGACAATAGAAGAAGAAAGGTGGACAACAAGCGGGACTAGTTGGCAGTTGTCATCGTCGTTGTTGTTGTTGTTGTTGCTGTTAAGGCGGGCGGAATAACAACGGTATGAAAAATTACCTCCAAAATAAACTCGCGACCACCTAGGGAGCAGTCGTCATCGCTGTTGTTGTTGTTGCTGCTGTGGTTGTTGTGGCTGTTGAAGTAGCTTAGTAATGATAATAGTAGTAGTAGTAACAGTGCTTGTTAAAAAAATCACCTACGAAGCGAAACAAGATGTCGCTTTCTTGTTCTGCTACTACTTGTAGTGCTGTATTCACTACACTGCCGTCTGCCTCAGAAAGAAAGACAAATATATATAATATATATATATACGAGTATATAAGACCATATATGTGGTAAGTAGCAACCCCAGAGCAACGACAAAACACGCAGCACCAACAAACAAACAAAACGAGAATAAAAATCCACCACGCGAGTTGAACATAGCGTAGCGCATGGAAACATGTCTGTCTGAGTTGAACGACTGCTTACACGCAAGAGTTCGATGACTAGGGCAAAGCAGCCGTCGCGATAAATAACATCGATGGCAGAAGTTGGAACTAACGCAACATGAACGCGGTGCGCGCTGCTGCTGCAAGTATGGCCATTGCTGTTTCCCCGGACAAATTAATTAGTCAGCTATATAACGAACTGACAAACTCATGGTAAAGTTTTTGCTAACTTATACTACACGTATGGCTCGCTCCTATTTACTTTTCAGAACTTAGAAAGAAACGAAAGCCTAGCCATCATTCAGCCGCCTTGCTCTCGTGAAATGGCACGATTGAGCCCGCTGCGACTATGTTGCCATGTTGCCGGCCGAGTCAACCGCGCACGCCATGTCATGTCACGTTACGCACGCCATGTCATGTCACCGTTGTTGAGGAAGATGAACAGAATCACGGACGAGAAGAGTGGAAACGAATCTACGAACAGGACAGACTATCTATACATGACAGACTCTATACATACATATACGGACACAGTAGTTACCCAGCCTCCACATGTATACGGACACAGTTACCAACTCGTCCGGACACAGAGCCGCACAGGCAGCTCGACCATGTATGTATGTATAGATAGATAGATAGTCGAGATAGTCAGACAGATGAACGGACAGACAAACAGACTGTCTGTCGTTCTTCCACCCATCACAGTTAGCACCGTGGTATTGGCAGTAGACTAACTACTGTTACTGCCGGTCCGATGCAGACGGCGATGCCATGGTCATGACATGATGATGATCTTGATGGGAACCAAAAGTACAGCCATTGCTCTCATCATTCTTCCTAACGACAGCTCTCCCTCTCTCTCCTCTCCTCTCCCGAGAGAGAGAGAGAGAGGCGAGAAAAGCCAACCGCCATCCAACGAGTAGTTTCGAGTGCCGCAAGTGCAAACCAAACTAAGCGAACTAAACCTGACCCGACACCGAGATCGATCGAAGCAAACGGCCAGTCACCGACCGACCGACCAAACGGAAGCAAGCAAGGAAGGTCGAATAAAAGAAGACGCCTTTTCTCGCCTGTTGATCGCCGCCCGCGCGGCTCTAGCGTCACGGCGCATCACCACCAACATCACATGAGACATCAGCGACGACGGCAGCAGCAGCAACAGCAACAACAATAGCAACAACAACAGCAGGAGCAGCAACAACAACAACTATAGCAACAACAACAACAACAATAGCAACAACAACAGCAGGAGCAGCGACAACAACAACTATAGCAACAAAAACAAACAACAACAATAGCAGCAACAACAAAAACAACAACAACAATAGCAGCAACAACAAGAACAACAACAACAATAGCAGCAGCAGCAGCAACAAACAATAGCAGCAGCAACAAAAGCAACAACAGCAGCAACAACAACAAAAGCAACAACAGCAGCAGCAACAACAATAGCAACAACAACAACAAGAGCAACAACAACAATAGCAGCACAGCAGCAACAACAGAAACAGCAGCAACAACACCAACAGCAGCCCAATTCAGAGGCAGCAGCCGTCCAATTCGGGACCGCGCTACTCTGTTTGCGGGGCCACTGTCTGATGATCACGGCTGCCAAGAATTCGTTCATATGTCTGCGTGTCCTCCTGCGTGTCAGTTCAGCTCGGGCTGAACCAGCAGCCTCTGCCGCTTCCTATCTGTCGGCACTGTAGCCAGTTTAAGAGTGTGCGGGTGTGAAAACACCTCCCATATTACACGCGTAGATCATCACCATAATCATCAGAATTCGAATAGAGTCTAGATAGATGATGGCATATAAAATAATAGAACAGGAATAAAGCAAACACCCTTGCTTTCCTCGTTAGCGTCTCTCTGAGGGATATATATATATATACTATCGATTCACGCACCCATTTATACATATATATATATATATATATATATAGAGTGCGCGAAAATCAGCGCACGCTGCTGCATTAGAAGAACACGCTCATCAGGCTGACGACTCGCAAAGACTTGCCGCAATAAATATTCCCTATGACCTTTAAATATATTGTTCGCGATATCGCACACGATGACGAGAGCGGCGCGATAACGAGCAAGTAGTAGTTAGACAACGTAGTCATTTTGCTGCTTCCGAGTGACTGATCGTGACCGGCCATGGTCAACTGACTGGCGCCGATCGTTGAGCCGTGAGGAGATAGATCGTATCGGATGATGGCCGGCCTCATTGTCGGCGATCTCCGCCCGCCCGTCCACACGCTCAATATGTCTTCAGAGAGCAAACCGCTCGCTCTCGGCGTCGGCGTAGAGTACGTGCGCGAACAGCCTTGACGTCTTGACACGAGCAATAATAATAGTGATTAGCAATAATAATAGAGCAATAATAATAGTGATTAGAAATCTACTCACGTCTATTTCCAATAGCCAAGGTCATATTTGTTGCGCTAGTTCAACGTAACGGTCGTCGTTGTTATTACGACGACGACGGCTGGTGTTGTTGTTGGTGGTGGTAGGGTGGTGATATTGCCGTGGTTGTTGTAGTTGTTGCTGTTGATGTTGTTGTTACTATGATTGTTAATGCTGTTGTTCCCACTATGGTTCTGATTGTTACGGCTTGTGCTATTATGGTTGTCATTGTTTTCCACGATCGTTGTATGTTGTCGTAGTCGTCTTCCCCATTGTTCATGTTGCGATTTATCACTGTCGTATTGATGTCTGTTTTTTTGTTGTCGCTGTTGCGATTATTGTTGTTGTTGTTGTTGTGGCAACAGACCAGAAATCACTGTTCTGCCGTTCATGTTGTTGTTGTTATCACTGTCGTTTTTATCATCTTGTCATTATGCATATATCTGCTGTCACGCTAACTGATTCGCGTTGTATGTTGAGCTGTCATCTACACATTTTAATATGACCAAAAAAGCCCGCAGCATATTGTGATATCTAGGGTTTCGCCAACAGTTCTTGTGGCAGCAGCAGCACCATGACCGCTGACGCTCAGCATCGGTATATGATCTATTCTCATCATCGATTCTCAATCAGCATCGCTCAATAGCAAATTCTATCAACAACAACAACGACGACGGGAATCAAACCGGCAACACCCCGGTAGATGACGGCCATGCGTACTAGCGCACTAGTCCCCTAGACCACCGCCACACTTGAAAGCCGTCTGCCTCAACATTTAGGGTCCAAGCGTAATAATAATAATAGTAAGCAAACCTATAGAACTAACCTTCCCGCTTCACCACCACCACCACCACCAGTCTTTGCATCGAAGTGTGTGACGGCGCGACTCGACGGTGAGACAGCCTATCGCCGGTTCGTACATATACCTCGTCAATACGCGGAACCGTTTCGGTCGGTCAGCCATGCTTTGGCTACGGGAGCGTAGACAGCGTCGAATAAAACGGCCACAGCAAGAAGGAGCTTTTTCCCAAAAAAAAAAAGAAGGAGGAGTCTTTACCGTCTAATAAATACCCCGTTCACCACTCCTCTTCACGGCCAATTGTGAACGTCGGATTGGAACGTTTGTGGCTCCGCCCAAGACGCCATGCGCCACCATTAGCAGCAGCAGCAACGCACACAAAATACGAGCGTGAAACGAAACACAAAAATTGACGATGATCGACAAACTGCGGTGCCGCCGGCAACGAGTATCACGCCACACAACAATAACAACAATGGAAATTTATGGAACGAAAAACACGACACGAATCTCAACGCAGTATGTGGTAGTGGCGGCACAAACGCAGCTGCCACCAGTAACCACACCGGACAGCATAACAAGCGCACGCGAGAGTAGCGTGACATTGGAATTGTGGTAATAGCGTGAGAATCAATACTGACTGAATGCGGCGAATGCCAATCAGGCCGCAACATGCCCTATTTAGAATACGCCCTTTCAATTGCAGTCAAACTTTGGCCAGCATTTTCTCTCCGTTTCTTGCATCCTGGCTTGTGTGAACGCGGTCTATATACGCTAAAGTAGCTATTTTTCTCCCTTCGCTGCCGCGATAGTAGCCGCGAGTTAACACGACGCTGCAAACAGTTTTTATATATAACTTTTAAAGATTGCAAAAATCTCAGAACACCCTGTGGAACGGACTGCGGAGGGCGAGAAAGGGAGGGAGAGAGAGAAGTCACAGCTACGGACAACCTCGTCATGTCTGCCCCATTACTAAGTAATGAGAACGTATGCACCCTTTTTTATGCACTCTTAGGCGTAGAAATTGCCTTGTAATTACGGCAATTTCTTGTAATTATGTCATGTAAAAATAAAACCGAGCAAGATGGCTTAGTGGCAAAGCCTTCGCCTTGACTTCGGGAGGTCTGGGTTCGAGACCCAGACCGGCCACTCTCAAATTGGTTTTCATGGTTTCCAATTTAGACAAGGTAAATGCCGGAGTGGATTAAAAATCAGCCATGACACGAAAAGAAAACCGTACACGGGAATTCAGCCTTACGAAAAAAAAAACTAAAAAAAATCTAATCATTTGTTGGTTGTTAAAATCCTAACGTCGTTAAGTGGACGGCCCCGTTGATTAGTAGCGTTGTGTTGCGGGAAAGCGTTTCGATTTGAGTTCGCCATGATTGTCTCGACCAAGATGGTAGTCAAGCGGCTCAAGACTTCGCCCCGTGGGCCCGTGGTCCGAGGCGACGAATCACCAGGGTCGTCATTTTCATTATATTCATTACTGTTATCGTTCTCAATATCGTGACAGGATCACAACAACAACAACGACAACGAAGACGACAACAACAACAACAACAAAGTAGCGAACAAGGACAACGCCGTCACCGTACTCATCATAGGCATCCGACCGTCATCGTGTACGTCAACACCATTACCCCCACGACCCCCATAGCGCCATCCAGCGCACCAAGAGCACCAACCGACGTTGTCATCAGTATCACCGGCACCACCATGAACGAGGAGGCAATGCACCAGCACCACTTCCACCACCGCCACGACGACGACCACCACCACTACAAACGACCGCGGTCAGGTCCGTGAAACGGGAATGACTGCTTGGAAGAACCTATCCGTCGTCTATCGTCGCGAAGAACATCGTGACAGGACAGACGCTGAATAGGCAGGTCGACGACGTAGGGGGTCCGCTGCTGGAAGAGAGGGATAAATGGAGCCTTCTTTGTCAGCCATTGGTCGGCCATCTGTCTTGTTGTGCGGACGCCACAACCCAACTCCATCCAGCACAGTCAACTCGCGCTCCGTTGCCGAGATCATTATATAGGCTCGTTCCAGCAGCAGCAGCGGCGGCGGCGGCGGCGGCAGCCTCATCACCACGGTTCTTCGGGGACAACGACAACCACGATCGGTTGTCGTCGTTGTTGTCGTCACGCGCCGTGGGTGGCCCGTTCTCCACGATGGAGAGAAGAGAAAAGAGCTCGCTTTTTCTCCTCATTTCCTCTCTGCTTCTTCTTCTCCTTCGTCATCATCGCCATCTTCTTCTGCTTCTTCTTCTTATCGTTCTGCTGGGTGGATTGTAGAGGCTCTTCCTGCGCGTCGTTCATCGTCGTTTCCCTCCTCGGGAGATGTGTTTCTCGCTTTGTCCTCCGAACAGGACAGCGCTACGGCCGCCGCCGTCGCCGCCGACAGGACAAACAGGCTCATTTCTCTTCCCCCCCCCCCCCCGCTCCCCGTTCCCACTCCACTCTCCACTGTCTCGTGCTGTTTCTGCTTCTCGCCTGTCGAGTCGTCTTTTCCTTTTGGCTCGCCTTCTGCTGCTGCTGCCGCTGCTTATGGCAGTCCAGACCGGGCACTTGGCTCACCTTCCTCTGATTGCTAACCTTCCTTGCTTTCCTTCCAGCTCCTTTCGTTGAGACCGTCTTTCTCTTTCCTCTCTCTCCCGCTCTCTCTCTCTCTCTCTCAGTCGCCGTTGCCGCCGCCGCTGCTGGTGCTTGATCCGATGACGACATCCATCTACGAGAGCTGTCTTATTCTCGCGCATACCTCGCATCGTTCGTTCGCTAGCTTGATGGTCGACACCGACTACTCTCTTGTTCTCGGACTCGACTACCAGTCCAGAGTGCCGCCTTTGCTGCTCTCTCTCTCTCTCTATATATATATATAATATATATATATATATATATATATATATATATATATATATATACATATATATCACTTTGTTTCTCTCGCTTTCTCTCATTGTTTCTGTCTGCCCGGCTCTGCAACGGCGGCGAGCTGGAACTAGTCAACGTAGACGACGATGACGGCGGCTGCGGCGGCGACATCAACTAATCAGAAAGGAAATATTAACTTTGTGGCGCTGTGCGGTGGCTAGCGCGTTCGGCCGGTCGTCGTAGAAAAGGTAAAAGGAAAAGAATAAAGGAGAGAAAGACAACATGGCAAGAAGCAGACATCGACGGCAGAGAAGAGGATGACAAACGCATCTCATTCCCTTGTACGCTCGCCCTTGTATGAATGAGCCGTAGCAGCCAACGACACTAGCAGCTGCAGCAATTCCCATACAAGCCGCCATAGCCGGCCTGCGAACTGTTTATTATTTTTTTTATTATCATTATTATTATTGCGGCTCACTGCAGACTCCGTTAGTCTCGTACTTAATACTGCACCTGCTAAAGTTATGCAGACTCTCCACATGAAAATTACAGGTCAATCGTTAGCTGAAGATAGTGTGTACCTACCTCCCTTCTTTTTCCCTTCTGCCGTCAATTTTAGTGCTACACCTAACGCTGACCCATTTATTTGTTGGTGAAGGCAATGCAGACGACAGCAAACATTAGAATAGTTGTCATGCTTTACTTTCGGTCATTCTCCTGAAAACCCAGTCTATTTTCATGTTCTATTTGATAAAATAGGGGATTTTCTATTTTATTCGAATGAAGAATTCTACCCGAGCAGGGTTTATTATTACACGTGACAACGCCTCAGTCTTCCAGAACAGAATAGGTCAAGCCTACTGCTACAACCGGATCTCCTAGCGATGTCATTGGTTCTCTTTGTACGTTCACGTGAGAATCAATCGGGTGAAGGCTTGACGATATTTGTTGAAATAGACAAACTGTGATACGTATATACACCTGCATCCGATGGTACTGTGTGACGCTTATTCTGATGTCTATTTCTGTTATCATTAAGTATTTTACCAGCTTGTTTGAGTGGAATACATAAAGACACGTCTACATTCGGCCTCACTGAAGTCGGACCTGGGCTTCTGAGTACCCAGTGTTCTGAACTCGCCAAACCTTCAAAGGCGCAACAGTGAAATCAACTATCTAGAAATTCAAAGCCTGCCAGTAGACAGTGAGCGACCTTTCACCTACTTCTGAACCATCATGACACGATCTCAAGTATCCAGCCTACATTCGCAGTGTGCTGGTCGCAGAAAAGCCAAGCTGGAGGAAAACTTCACCGTACAGGAAGTGATCGAAGTCATACGACTCTCGAGAGACAATGCGCCCGTGCGTGACCGAATAGAGATCTGTAGCATGTAACAGTAGCGACACTCCACCAATGACTCTCTTTGATAGTTGCCCCTAAAAACAAAACAAAACTGGCTGCAGCGTGAGACAGTGTATCGTTTATGTCGCATATTGCAAAAGGCAAAAAAACACTGACTAAACCCAGTTTATGCTGAGGCATCACCAGGTCGAGCTGCACGTAAGAGTTTCTAGCAAAGGTTGTGGTCGGCCGTTTACCCTCAGTTGTCCATGAGTACAAAAAGTTGCAAACAAGAAAATTGCATGCAAAGGTGTGAACCTTTGCACGCCATTTTATTGTTTGCGTGCTAGTTGACATCCTCAATTCGTAGAACAAACTACTAAAAAGCAGTTGGCACTCCTGGAGTTCCCGGCTAATTCCCGATTCATCAATCGATTGATTATGTCCGTGCCAGTCCCGCTAGCAGGTTCGGTGCCACGTAGGGTCGTGTGCGATGTGTCGATCTCCCCTTTGGATTACGTTTGAGCTTCTGCCCGCGTTGTTGTTGTTATTATTGTTGTTGTGAGCGTTCCGCATTTCTGCCATAACATGCTGCGGTTGTTGAAGCTTATTCTTTGATAAGTCTGCTACTGCTGCTCCTGTTATTACTACGTGTTGCGGTAGAAGGCACGTGCGGCGCACTCACGGTGTTGTCTACGTCCGTTCCGGAACTAACGGAACTGAACCAGCGGACTCGTTGAGAACGTCTGCCGGCTCCCTGCCAACATATTTGCCCTGTCTGCAAAATCTCCATCTCTACTATCTGTCTATCTATCGTATCAGCCATCTAACTCAGGCCCTCCTGAGTTGCTTCCTTTCGGTCTCGGTTCTGTTCATTCATTCATCCATGCATACATACATGCACTCATTCAGCCAGCAATCTATCCGTCTTGGTGTTCCGGGCCGCGCGGCTGATCGTGCGTTCCATAGGCCCGGCTGCTTCATTGGTGCTACTGGAAGCTGTGTTTCCGTCCGTCCGTCCGTCTGTCTGTCTTTCTGTCATCTCACAAGATGTTTCTTTTAAGCCTCGAGGTCGGTCTCGAGCCAGCAAACGAGCGAGACCGAACACGGCGGCAGCAGCAGCGGTAGTCGCGAGTGACGCGAGGAGGAAGAGGAGATGGAAGAAAGTGGAACAGGCAGAAAATGACGGACCACCCAACGCGACCCCGACGACGGGGGTCGAACTACAACGATAACAACAGCAACGACAACAACAACAACAACAGCAGCAGCAACAGCAACAACGAAACACATCGTCGACGAGCCGTTGTGACTCGCAGTCGTTTGAGTCAATGATGCAGGTTGTGGGCTCAGTGAGCCGTCGTCACCGCCAGCATCATCCTTCTCTTGAGTGCGTCTCTCTCTCCAACGCTCTCTCTCTCTCTGTGTCTCTTACTCTCACACACACTGTGTCTTTTTCTAGTCTACTGGCTACTGGTGGCGCTCGATAGCGGTTCGTCGAGCTTTTCCAAACTCTGGAAAGCCTACGTCATCACAGAGGTCGGGCGATACGAGAGACAACTCTACTACGCTAACACTGCTACTACTACTACTACTACTACTATTATGCTTTCAGTCTTCCAATGACACAGGCTGACAGACCGACAGAGAGCGAAAGTGCAAAAGAGAAAGAAGAGGGAGACAGGGAAAGACTTTTGTGAACACACTCAGTCGCGTATTATGCGTATATATATATATATATATATATATATATATATATATATATATATATATATATAACAGAGTATACATATTATAAGCACGCGGCCATCAGAGAGCGAACGTGCAATAAAAGGAAAAAGGGGAATAGTTGCCTCGAACACATTTGTAAAGGCAGTCAGTTGCGTATATATATATATATATATATATATATACATATACATTGACCTACAGCCATCATTCAGATCAATTTTGAGCGGATAGATAAGCATCATCATCATAATCCATCAATATTCAACCGCCTTTGTGCAAATAAGGGCGTTCTTTATTCGCTTTCTAGATGACCGCGGCGACGCCGAGCAAACGGCCAAAACAAGTCTTCTCTCGGGCTCGGGAACGAGAGAAAGAGAGAGAGAGAGAGAGGAGGGGCTCTTCATTTGTGCGTTGGGCCTTTCATCGATCAATGCAAATTTTAGCAGCGATTACAATGCAGCAGTTGCACCAGCAATCATCGTGCGCCTCGTGTCCGCTGTATGATCAGAGCCTAAATGCCTGGCTGGCGGCGATCGAAGCTGTTTCTCCCGCCGATGAGGCCGCCGCCGACGTCGCCATCAATCGAACGTAATCGCGACCTGGCGCTGTCGCAATGTCGCAAGCCACTAAGACCTTACCGCATTACTATCACCACCGTGCAATAGTACTGCTTTCCACTACTGCTAGTGTTATTGCTACGTCGATGACGAACGAACGAGATATCATCGAAACAATAGGTAATAATCGATGAGGCGTCGTATGAGTAACGGCATTTGTTGTCGTTTAAACAGTCGTAGTAGTCGATAGAGAAGAACCGAAAACAACAAAAAACGCAATCACATACGCGGCTCAAACAATCGGCCCCAGACAATGAGCTATCAACAATACATTCTGCAGCAGTAGCGGCAGCAATAACCGCTCATATTGTTATTGTTGTTGTTGATATTGTTGTTGCTGTTGCTGTTGTTGTTGCTGCTGCAGGAAAACAAAGGAGCTGTTCCCTGCCCAAGGGAGCGGCCACCCTGTGAGGTTATTCATCATCAATTCTATTCCGAGTCGATTCTCCCAGAGACAACGTTGCAAGAAAGTGGAAAGCACGATCTTGTTGGTTCCACAACAGCCCTACAAAATTCGGGCTGCGTATTTTTTTTTTCGTTGTATAAGTTCAACGAGAATTAAGCGCCCAAGAGCATTTCGAAAAGCTTTGATAGATGATTTTTTTCTGGAATAAAGCTTATATGAAGGCTGCGGTTAACGAAAACTCACCGCATAACCCTATTGTGCTAAAAGAAATACCCTGGGGTTGGCTGCCAAATTTCTCCATCAGGCTCTGCAGCGAAGCCACTCGGACTTACCCAAAAATCTGCTCCATGAGTGGTAGTACCTCGTGATTTGTCACAGAACGAAACAAAGGCGCTGGTCTTTCTGACGCGAGACTTTCAGAGAAAATTTGACGAGGTCCGGCCTTATTTGTTCTCGAGACTCGTCACAGGTGACGAGACTCGGGTACGCTTTTGACATGACCCCCTGCTTAAGTCCCAGAGCTCGCAGTGGTCACAAACATTGGCTCGTCTCTACCCACCTCACAAAAGTGAGGCGTCAACGATCGCCTGGCAAGATGGTGACGGTCGTCATCTTCTCTAGGAGTGAAACAGTGTCGGTGGCCACACTAAAAGAAGGTGATTCAGGGTGACGAGCGATTGCTATACTAGAGTAGAATGCCTGCAAAAACGTTTTCACTGCACTTACCTAGAAGAGCACCAAAGTGACTCTTAGGCGATGGCCTTTCTTGTCGCATCATCGCGTGTGATATCTTTTTTTTTGCAAATATTGAAAGAACACATTGAACGCAAGACGTTTCGAATCACGCAAATCGGTAATCGGCAGCTAGAAAAATCTTAAAAAGCGTCACTTGGCGCTGTGCTTTAATGCAGTGATCCGCCATCTCAAGAAAGATTTGGCCAATTTACAAACATTGGAACGCAAAGGCGACGTTTCGAATCACGCATATCGGTACCGGCATCGCTAGATCAAAATATTTAAAAAGCGTCAACATTGGACGCTGTGCTTTAATCTCAGTCCTGATCCGCCATCTCAAGAAACGTGTAGAATTTTTGCATCTTGCGATGATCTAGTAAAGTCAAAGTCTAAATGAGATTCTACTTTCTGCATGATTCCATTCCAATGAAGAAAAAGCCCGTTAAACAATATTTATACTCTAGAGTAGAAAATGCAAACACTTGTCCCACGGAAACAACAACAACAAATACGACGGCGGCCACTACTACCACAACAACAATAACATTACAGAATCAGCAAGCAACAAAACATCACAATAACGACGACAACAACAACAACACAGAGAGCACAACAATAAACCACATCAACAATTGAACGACCATCCGTCTGTCTATTTGTCGTGTTTGCCCCCTTGTCTGAATCTGTCAGACCAAAGAAGGAACGAAATAATCAGCCTGCGCATGTTAGCGGGGGTGGGGGGCTACAGACAGCTAAGCAGCAACTAGCTGCATAGGCACACGCGCGCGGTAGGCAACTGCCACGCTGAGGGACGTTAACCCGCCTCAAAAACAACGAGCTAGGTGCTACTAGTTGGACAAATCTCAATGAAGGAAACCCACAGGAGGATGAGCAGTTGCAGCGGTAGCAGCAGCGGCAGGGAACAAGATACAGGGTGAGAGAGAGAGAGAGAGAGAGAGAGAAGGAGAAGAGGGAGAAATGGAAAAAACAGTTCCGACCAAGGAGGCCAGGCGAGAAGGAGAGGTGATCGGAGGGCGGGGAATGAGGTGTGGGGAACCGACCAGCAGAACGAGCCACCAGCATGACAGAGCGAGCGAGCGAGCGAGGAAACGAGCAACAACGTGACATGACAGTGACACGAGACGATCGCCCGAAACGGAAGTCCACAACCGGCACCCCACCTCCTCCTTCCCCCGATTAACTCCTACCACAATGCGCAACAAGGACAGCAGTTATAGCTGTTGAGGCGACAACGACAAAAAACAACAACAACACGAGCACTATAAACAACAAGACCAACACCAACAACAACAACAACAATAACAACAACAACAAGAGCAACAACGTTAGGCAGTAGAAATAGCATGTAGCAACAGCCTAGCCTGCACACAAGAGTTGACAACGCGCATCGACAACAACGACAACGACAACGACAACAACAACAACGACGACAACAACAACAACTTGTCGCTCATCGACGCGAAACGCGACACGCCGACCAAACAAACCGAGACAAAGCTAAAAAAAAAAGCGAGCGAACAAACGAATGGCCGACCGAGAGACCAGATTTGAGCCAGAAACACGCGCGGACAACAACGGTACAAAGGCGGACAGACCGTGAACGGCCGAGCCAGCCATAGATAGATAGATGATACACATATAGTTAGATAGGAAGAGAGATATTGATAAATAGACAGATAGATAAATAGGTAGTAGGTAGAGAAATTACGACTGATGAAGAGAGAAATATATATATATATATAGAGAGAGAGAAAGCGCCCAGACGTGGACATAAGTGATTGCCGAATCATCATCATCATCATCAATGCTTGAATCGTTATCAGCATCATCATAAGATGATGATCATGGTGCTGTTGCACGCGTCAACGGATCAACGGCCGTCGTCGTCGTGGTGATTGTGGTGGTGGTGATGATGATGATGATGATGATCGTCGCTATCGTAGGGTAGTCGCCAACGTCGCTGCATGCGCCGCCTTGTTTTCTGCTTCTGCTCGCTTTGCTGTCTCATCCGTGTTGGCCAGGTGACTACGCTACGCTACGCCGCGGCACGGCACGGCTGCGGTGTCACGCTTGCGATGCCGCCGCCGCCACCGCGTCGCGTCGACCCGACTCGCCTTGCTTCGCATCGCGTCACCTCATAGCGGCGCCGCGGCGGGCGGCGACGTGCTGTAATCTGAAGCGGAGCCGGGTCGATGCGAGCAAAGCCAAGCCAGCCAACGAAGGGACCCGAGCAGACGGCGGCAGTTTAACCAACCGCCCGCTAGCTACCTAGCTCGCCGGCCGCATAATGTTATGATCACGACCCACCGCCGCCATTATCATCATCATCATCATCAGCAGCAGCAGTATCATCATCATCATCATCATCATGAGCGACAGCAACAACCATCACCACGATCACCACCACAACGGACTGACTGAGCAACCGATCCACCGATCGACCAACAGAAGGAACAACAACCAGAGTGAGCAGAGCAAGCTTGAATGCGAAAGAGAGATAGAGAGAGAGAGAGGGAGCCGTAGAAAGAGAGAGGGGGGGAAGAGAGGTAAATAGGCGGATCGATGGGAGACGGCGCCAACGACGCTGAAATAATAGGCAGGCGTGAGGTGTCGTTATTGTTGTTGTGTTGTTGTTATTGTTGTTACTTCTGTTGTTGTTGTTATTGCGGCGGCGGCTGTTGTTGCTGTTGTTGTTGCTGTTGCTACTGCTGCTGCTGCTGCTTCTATTGTGGCATGGCCAGAGCCATACGTGGCAGCTTGCAGGTGGTAAGCATTACTAACACACCTCCGTTAACAATATTATTTATCGAATAATAATAATAATAATAATGATAATACTATGACACACTATATATCACCGTGAGCGCTCCGAATGTGAAAGCGATCCGCGCCGTGTCACGACATGTGCCTAGTATGGCAATATATATATATATATATATATAGCACGTATATATATATATATATATATATATATTTATATATTTATATATATATATATATATATATATATATATATATATATATATATATATATATAGCTCTCTCCCTGTCTATCTGCGTATTCTCTTGTCGACCGATGTGCCGACGTAGGCGACGCGACAAGCCGCTCAGTGGGATGATATTCGAACACGAACTGCGCGCGAACTGTTCAAATGGCTAACTGGCAAAATCGATAGTTATCCTGGACAAACACACACTCACATATATATACAAACACAGCTACCTTTCTGTCACCGTTCATGTACGTCCACGTATTGGCATAATCATAAATAACAATATCTTATCGACGCTGTCCGACGATATCTAAACAGTCCGACACCAGCATGTGATGCGACTCCGCCATAGAGAGAGTGAGAGAGAGATAGCCTGACTGGTCCTTGCCCAATGATGACAAAATGGATCTTTCCTCAATCCCTCTACGTTTTTTCCTTACGCTATATATATATATATATGTATATGTATATATATATATATATATATATATATTTATTTGTAATCTTGACGTCAAGCCGCCCGGCCACCGAAAGCCGTCGAAGCGGAAAAACGACAGGATCGAGGCAGGAAGCGCACAGACGGCGGTTTCGCCTGAATGGTGGTGCGAGGTGGGAAGCATATCGCAAGAGGTCGCGTGAGTTTGCCGCAGCAGTAACATGAAGAAGCATCGTGACCAAGCCGGGTCTAGTAACAAACAGATATGTAATTTAATACATTATATATATATATATAGCAGGAAACTTTAGACGGTCCCTGACTACTGAAGTCAACCTACAGCAGTGGTAGCTACAATTATTCCAAAAACCACACATAACCATATTGGCATACCTGACTACTATTACTACTACTAGTCGTAGTAAGACTAGAAGAAAGGAAAAACTTCCCAAAATTATAGCGTAAAGGAGATAACGATACACCAAAAAGACAAAAACAAAACCAGCGATACAAAAAACACAAATCGTCTCGCTAGCGAACGGTAGTGATAGCAAAAATTGCGAACACACCTACGAAGGCGACGACGACGACAACAACAGCAAAGATAACAGCGGGAGCAAAAGTGCCAGTAAAAACAACTACTGCAACAACAGCAACAACGACAACGACAAAAGCACAAGGTTTGCTACCATCATGCGCTCGATTATGTTCGAGTCGTTTATTATGGCGGGACGCTTGGATGGCTAATATGAACTAGGCGGGTGACGGGACCTACGTAGGTGTCACCCGGGAATATTTTATGAGCGATCGACCGACCGCCTCATATAACGACCAACACCGGCTCGGCAACGGTCACCCCCTCGACCTCGATTATAGAACCCCCTCCCCCTCCCCCCCGAAGGCCCGGAGAGATGATGATGATGATCATTATGATGATCATGGTGGTTGTGGTGGTGATAGCGGTCTTTTATCCGCTCCCTTTAGCTCCCGTGCTGCAATTGTTGTTGCTGCTGCTGCTGCTGTTCTCTTTAGTTCAAACGAATCTACCTATTTTTCATAAACCACGCATGCCCGAGGGTTGTGCCGGGCCACGCCGCATAGTGCACAAACAAGAATAGAAAAAAACCTACACACCGCAGCAATAATTGCAGCAAGGCCAGCAATAACTTCACCATCAGCGTCGACAGCAACATCATCATCGTCATCGGCAACAATAAAAGCAACAACAACAGCAGCAACAACGACAACAGCAGCAGCAGCAACAACAACAACAACATCGCCATTATGAACATCAACCAGCGCCCGACGGCGAAGTCCCATAACCCATTGTCTCTGGTCGGTTGAGGCATCGTTGTCGGCATTGGCGAGATATCAGCGATGGGCCCTGGCGACTGTTTTGGTGTGGGCCTTCGGATGAGGCCTGGACCCTCTTCGTGGGTCCCGCTCGGCCCGCTCGTTTTAGCCCGAGTCGTGGTTGCTCCGCGATTCGTCGCAAATCGCTTGTTGTGGCGGCGGCCCGTCTACATAGAGCCGCCGCTCCAGCTTTGAACCACAGCTCATACAGTGCATGCAGACACGATGCATTGTTTGGACGTAACGACAGCCTACCCCCTCTCATGACCCGCCCCCCCTCCCCCGTAAATTTGCCTAAGTTCCCTACTACAATTACTACGAGGATTACTACTATAAGGATAAAACGATGCCCGGTTTTTTTTATCTGTTTGCACTACTGCTACAGCTGCTCAAGAGAAATACACATAGAGAGAGGGGGGGAGAGAGAAAGAGAGGGAGGGGTGCGGAGAGAGTGGGGAACGAGAGCAAGGTGAGAACGGAGGAGCAAGGTTCATGTGTCAACAAAGGCAACAACAACAACAAGGTTTTTGTGTGTATTTGTATCAGGTTTCTTCGTTTCTTGTCAACTCCCGGCACGCCTTTTCAGGCTCTCCTCAACAGCGACACATTCACACACACACACATATATATATATATATATATAAATATATATATATACATATAAATATATATATATCTATATATATATATATATATATATATATATATATATATATATATATATATATATATATATATAAATATATATACATATAAATATATATATATATATATGTATAGCCATGCAAGGTTTCAACGAACCGTCGATATTCCGGTTTAGTCTGCGGTTAATCCATACGAACCCCCGATGCAGCATATATATATATATATATATATATATATATATATTTATATTTTTATATACATTTTTTATAAATGTGTACATGCTATAACTAGACGTCTGCATGGTACGTATGGGCGTATGTGCTTGTATAACATGTATGTATGTATGTATGTTTGTATGCACATGCGCACACATTTGTGGAGAGTGTTTGAGCAAACGAGACAGCTAATCAAACTCGTGAGGCTTTACAGGAGTTTGACTGGCTAACTGGCTTCGGCGGCGCTCATCGGGCCGGTTGAGGGCCGGCTATGCAAAAGAAGGCTGAAGTGCGATGAAGTACTGCCGTCTAGCTCTAAGGGGAGAGGGATTGTAGTAGTGGTTGTGTCGAGACGAGGACAGACGACATTGCTGTTGTTGCTGTTGATATTGTTGTTGCTGTCGTTGTTGCTGCTGTCGTTGTTGCTGCTGCTGTTGTTGTTATTGTTGTTGCTGTTGAGGTTGTTGTCGTCATCGTTGTTGGTGTGTGTTGCTGTAGAACTACTACAACTACCACAATCATCGCCACCAACAACAATAGAGTCATCTGTAGCAGCAACAGCAAGCGCTGAAGTTGAGGGAATACGATTTTCCATAACATACGAGCGCGCACACACACACACAGATAGACCCATAGACACACACAGCAACATGCATCTAGCTCACTTATGAGTTGGTTTGTCCTCAGCTCAGCTCACTTCACCTCACCTCAGCAAAAGCTTGCGCAGTGAGCACGATAGTGAGTCGGTGGTCGCCTGTCGGCAGCTGCGGCGGCAGCCACCACTGGTATCGCGTCCGCTGCCGTCGCCGCCGCCATTCATTGCATGACGTTCATTGCAAAAGTCACTCCCACCTTAATCAGCTCCGAAATCTGATCCACCCATCGACGGATGGTGGGTGAGAGTTGTATGAGAGGCGCGTACCACACGAAATCAAGTCCTCCCGAAGTAACTGAGCGCTGTATCACTCGCTCCCCTTCTCTCTCTATCTCTCTCTCTCTCTCTCTCGAGATCGCTTACTCCCAGTCCTCACACATCCCTTATCTCTCTGTCACCTATCAGGCTAGCCAGCTAGTCCGATTGCTATACAGACGCCAGCAGCGACAAAACACGTCAAAAAGACACACGATAGACCGAGATGTGTGAGAGAAACAGAGCAGCTCGAGAGCGAAGGAGAGAAACAAACACAGCTTGAGCGAGAGAGATCAAGATCACACACACTCAACCCACGAGAGGTGTCGGACGAGTCGAAAATCAGTTGAATCTACTACTTCTCGCAATGCCGTCGTTGTTGCTGCTGCCACTAGAACACGATGAAGACTTCTCCGACTATTACTACTTCGGCTGAAGGCTTCGTGCAGGGTCGACGACGACGACGGCAACAACAACGACGACAACAACAACGGCAACAACAACGACGACAACAACAACGCCAACAACAACGCCAACAACAACGCCGAAGCCGCGGCGCTGGAGACTTCACGCGCACCTCACTTACCCTATGAGCGTCTGCGGATCTGAGTTGACGACAACGCGATGCTGAAGCGCAGTCTGGACTGGCGGCGGTTGCTATTGTTGTTGTTGCTGCCGCCGCTGCTGCGGCTGCTGGTCCTGGTTTTGGTCCTAGTGATTCTGGTCGATCTGCCGGTGCCAAGCGCAAGGCCTCATAGTACCCCTCATCCCCCCCCCCCCCCCCCGGCCCTTCCGTTCATCTGCTGTACGGGGCTGCTCAACTCAACGTTGGTCTGTCGCTCCTATTCATCTCTGGGTAACACATACAGAGTCTGTCTGTGTTTAAGCGTGCGTGTGTCCGCTCTCGCTTGCGCATATTCGCGTTTGATATCTGATTTTGTTTTCCCCGTTTTTTGTCTCTTTCTCTCTCTGCCTATCCCTATTTTTCTCTCAATTTGATATGTTCTTGAACCCGCTCTATAATTCGCCAATCTTCTCTCGCTTTCTATATATATACATGAGAGAGAGAGGTATATATACACATATATATATATATATATATATATATATATATATATATATATATATATATATATACATATATATATATATATATATATATATATATATATATACCGATGTTTTTCAAGTACAGCACTCAACCACAAGGCGCCATCGGGCCTATGCAAATCTAGTGTTCAAAATACATACGTACTATATATGTGAGTAATCCAGCTAAACGGTGTGAGCTAAACTGAAGAGCAACGGAGCGATGGATGTAACAGTAGGGAGAGCGGCTGAAGTCCTACATGACGACGGCCAGCTATTGCCGAGCCAGGAGTGAGCCCATAGTTTAGAAACCTAACCATGACTACAATCAAGCGCTTGTTTTCTGTTCGTTCGGGTTGGTCTTTTGTTGTGTTTTCGTCGTATCTCGTCTAACGTATACGATCCTCCGCTGATATATGATCTATGTTGGCAGCCCTAGCATGCCAATAAACGCGCATGAAAACCGATAAGGCATTGACAATTAATGAGCCAATTGTAGGCCATGATGTCGGATGGATAGGTACTCCAATAGGCAAGCAGACCTGCGATGACTCTGGAAAGATGTGTAATGGTATACATATATTTGCGTAAAAATATAGATGGAGTTTGTTTGTTCATATGACCCAGCTAGCTCGACAACCAGCTAACTAAAGAAAAACCTGGAAAGGAAAATATGGAAAAGCAGATCAAGCGAACGAGCGAAAACGTGAGGATAGGTGAAAGCCAACACAGTAGGCAAGGGAGAGAGGAGAAAAAAATATGCACAAATAAGTGCCTCTATGGGTCTGCGGGCCACTGCTTGGTTGTCAAGCGTCGAATGTCTATAACGATGATGATGACGATTTCAATCGACTGCAACCTTGACCTGAGACCTGAGGGCCAGAGTCCAGCTGTGAGGCGATAGGCCGCGATATCGCGAAAACCCACACGAGTTACGCCGCAGAGATCGTGCAAACGGTCAAGCACGCAACGAGAATGCGTGTGTCTGTATTAATATATTGATGTGCCACTAACAACGACCGAGCTGGTAAATGGGCTAACGTGACTATGCCTCGTTTGGCCTAATACGCCTGTTAGTATGGTTACGATGCCATGGCTCGTATTCGTAGAAGTCAATGTAGTACCCCTTCTAGTGGTAGAGCGGTAATAGATAGAGTAGAGTGATCATCCGCGCGAGACGCGTACTCATCTAATAGACAGCGAACGGGTTGCCGAACGACGCCTGTTTCGTTGCCTAGTCCGCCTCGATTGCCACTCGTATTACCGCACCGCATAGAAGTACTACCTACTACCACTACTACTACGACGACTACTACAGCAAGTGACAGATATATATATAGAAATGGAAGCATCGCAGCGCTCAAAGTGGACGCTTGGTTGGACAGACACGCAGATGTGAAAACGCTAAGCATAGTTGGAATATATATATATATATATATATATATATATATATATATATATATATATATATATATATATATATATATATGTATATATATATACTGTCTCGCAATACAATTTAAAATTAAACCGCACAATTGTATACATTTACAATTATCTCAAAGCTGCTGCTGACATATTGCATAACGAGCCAGCCCAATGTAAACGTACCAGTGAATATTGCCATATGATGAGCATCGTAACAGGATCGGCCAAGAGCAGAAACAGCAATAATATGGGTACAGCGATCTAACGATAGCGTATGTCCTAACCTGCATGCACGGTGTTCAAAACCCTCGGAAGTTTTCCCTCTGTCATCATTGGAGCTGGAGGACCATTTGTTAGTCATGTCGGCATGTTATTACGGCGGTCGGCCCAATAATGACTGACGAACGGAGGCAAAAGATACGATAAAGTATACGGTTCTATTCCTTGTTTGGCAGACATATATAAAACTACCGGCCATTCATTGAAGTTGGTAGATTACAGAAGTTCAGACCGTGACCGACTGGACATCGCATTCAGCATGACTTGTTACGTCATTGCCTCGCTGTCCTGTTAAAGCGTACTAGACCACTACACTTACTACAAAGAGAAGCTTTCTGCTTTGTAGTTAAAAATGGAGGTCGCCTACCTTGTACAGTAGATACATAGCACGTTGTAAGCGGGTCAGGTCCTCCTATAACTGTCGTTGCTGGCCCGTCAAATGAACATGTATATACATAATTGCTAGTGCGTTGTAAAAGATGACCAGACGTCTTAGACGAGTGGTCCTAACAATTTTTTGCGAGACTAGAAATGACTCAAGAGAACTGAAGTCCCATATGAGGCGCATCGATAACTCGGCTGATGATTGAGCTGTTTAACTTGCTTTATGCTTTTAAAGCTTTTTTTTAAAAGCTTGTTGGATAACAAGCAGTACGGAAGACTCCTGCGTAGACGTGCTATTACATCACCAGTAGCGGGTGGAACAAAACTTAATCGAAACAACAACAAGAACAACAACAATAAAAATAGCAACAAGAGTATCAGTCAGAAACAAAATTATTACAACGACGACAACAGCCATTAATATATATATATATATATATATATATATATATTAATATATATGTATAACATCGGCCGATTGCACAGCTGTAGATACATTCATCATGAGTCCATGTGATGGTGGTCCTCACTCTTGCGTTAGCTGTTTGTGTTTCAGAAAACTAGAGTCTGCTTTAAAAAAAACGAAAAAGCAGCGACGTTTAACCAGACAAATTAGAAATTTTAAATGTTTATTAAATTAATTTATGCTTGGTGCTTTATACATGTGCGTGACGTGCTGTGATTAATAGCCATACACACACACACACATATATATATATCTATATTTGTAGGCATGTGTGTGAATATAATCGTGCAGCCGAATATAGTTGCTGTATTTGGCGGCTTCGTGTGTGTCTTATGGCGCCGAAGATGGGCCGCAGAAGAGGGTGTCGGCGGCGGCGGCCGCTTGTTGCCAGCCAGGCATCGTTATTTTAGCAACACTGATTTCGGAACTGCTGTTGCTGTCGCTGCTGCTTTTCACGAGAAGACTGCCAGTGTCGACCACAGACACCGTCGCTGCTTCCGCCGCTGCAGAGAGTTACATACATCATACATACAGCGTCATACAGGCGATAGCAAAAGAGAACCGCCTATGTGCAGGCGAGGTCTCTCTTCATTTCGCTCCCCCTCTTTTCCTCCTATCTCTCTCTATCCCCCCCTCTCTCTATCCCCCCCCTCTCTCTCTATATATATATATATATATCTTTCTCTCACAGCCTCTCTCTCAGACACGCTCTGCTCGGTTGCTTTTCTCGACAGCACAACACTGTTCGCTTCTCATCGGCCCTACATTCAGACATACATAATACGTTGCTTACGTGTTGTCGATGATGGCGAAGCTTCTTCCTTCTATCTAGTCAGTCGGTCTATCTGTTCGTGTCTGTTCATCCATTTATTTCTATGGCCATTGGCGTGGTGGTGGCGATGCGGCTGCGGCACGCCGACGTCGTCGTCGTAGTCTTGTCGCCGTCGATGATGACGACGATGACGACGACTGAGGCGCCTA
>QVRM01006240.1:0-70000 GCA_003439945.1 Dermanyssus gallinae | reverse complement strand
CAGTTAATCGTTACATACAGGAAAGGTGGTCCTTGGATTTTAACAAGTATGTAGCGTGTCAAAATCGTCAAAGCTATGACGAGAAGGCCATTGCCACTACTTTGCGCTGCGTACAGATATATTTTTCTCTTTCTCTTATATATATATATATATATATATATATATATATATATATATATATATATATATATATATGCGTATTTACATATACGTATGAATAGCCGCATGCATGTATGGCTCATCGACCTTCCACAATATAGTAGTTTGGTGCTGCCGCTTGTTCGTTCACACGCACGTTGTCCACTAGATATATCTAGATCGTACCTCATTACTAACATAATAAAGTGCATATATACTATACACCTTCATCAAATACTCAAACAGAATCAAATTAAGAATTAAGAGGCCGCGTTACGCGTCCCACGAAGTAAAACGCAAGATCGATGATCATAACAATGACCATCAGCATTGCCAGCAACATCGTGCAACAATTAGCGTCGCTCTTTTTTTCACTACATTGCGGCGGCTAAGTTTTTGTGCCACTATAAACACCATTATGACAGGGGCGGTATCGTCTCCAGCAGCTTTATTTATTATGCCGAAAAGAAGAAACCAAGCGGCCACAGAGGAGCCACGCTGCAACATCGCCGTCGGCGGTGTTCGCCAGATCTTTGGCTATATTGTTAGACGCCTGCGATTTTTTTGGTGTTTTTTTTTGTGGAAAATTGCTTCCCCGCCCAGCAGTGCGATAGCGGCCAGTCGGCTACGGACTAAACAGCAACAACAGCGGAGGTAGGGGCGTTTGGTACGTGTCCACGAAGGTCGCGTTTGGTACGCGCCACGCAGCGTCGCCAAGTCGCCGTTGAAAGTAAGCCCCTTCTTTCTGGATCAGCAGTTTTTGTCCGCTGCTTTTTGCGGCGGGTGCTTTACGGGCGTTACGGCCGTAACGTTCA
Source organism: Dermanyssus gallinae (assembly GCA_003439945.1). Lineage (NCBI taxonomy): Eukaryota > Metazoa > Arthropoda > Arachnida > Mesostigmata > Dermanyssidae > Dermanyssus > Dermanyssus gallinae. The sequence goes on along the minus strand of QVRM01006240.1, from coordinate 69,047 downwards.
AACGTTTACTGCTCAAACGTCGGCCGACTTTGACGACGGTCGCTGGCTACTCGACGAAGAATGGAGCGCGCAAGTGACTTAAGTTGGAACTTTCGAATCACTTCTAGTCGATCTAGTTAGTTCTCTCCTAAACTGGCTCTCTTATATTTTTGTACCTACATACATCGTTATGGCTCTCTTGTTTTTGTGCGCTTACATATTTCGTTGTAAGACCTACGCACAACTGATTTGTGCCGCTTATCGACGCTTCTGTTAAAAGGTAAAAGTTTTTTAGTTTTTCTGAGTTTATTTACCATAGATACTCGCCTCTTATTGAATTGGCTCATTGGACGGCTTGCCATAACACTGTAATGGGTAAGTGTAATAATAATAAATTATATAATGGCCTTGCTTTGGTCTTGCTTTATTTTACTACAAGCTAAATAGCTATTCAATTAGCTATGCTGCAACTAGCTAATACTCCGAGGATATATTTGGAGGTGTTACTCCGGTAATTGAAATATTTTTGTACTTAAACGGAGTGCTATGGATTATGGATGTGTGAAAAATTATTTGACTAAGGCGCCTGAATGGTGTCTATGCCTAGACAAAATATACTTATATTAGACAGTGCTTGACGTTCTTATTAGAATTCTGCCCCGTGCAAACTGCTACAGTAATCGCGATTCTCTTTATGACAAGGCGATTTGGAAGTCCTATAATTTTCATAGTAATAATACCATTCATAATATTATTATTGATATCTAGTATACTCTTGGGAAATAGTACGGCTTTAACAAGAACAATTAAGGTGTGTAAATTAACTCCATTGAAGCCTCAACACTAAGTCTATCAAGCCCAGTCAAATTTGTTCTGGCCAACAAGGGCAACTGTCGAAGAAACTTATCACGTAGATGACCGGTCTTAGACTGTATTGATAACATTGGCAAATCATATTTGTAATTCTAGCTGCAGTATATTGTTCACGTGCCTCGTTCGTGTAACACAGGCCCCGTAGTTCGAGCAACTACTCAGTTAGGGTGAGCAATACCACAAACGAGCATGTCACGAGGCCAGTGTGTTGTATTCGAATCGCTGATTAAACGACCCAATTCGTTGTAATGGAATAATTGCGGAGCAGTTACCTAACTGATTGATACCGATCAAGGGAGAGAGAAAAAGAGAGATAATGAGATTCGACTGACGATCGGCTGATCCGTACACTTACCGTGGTTGGAGGCAGGCGATTCGGAGCGTGCCATGATTGCGGCAATGCTGAAATCGGTGGCCCGCGGACTGGAGGTTTGCCGAACGGCGTGTCCTGCCGGCAGGACCATGGGCGCCAGGACTTGTGGGCCTTGGCGGCCTGCGCCGACGCCGCCATTACCGCCGCCGCCACCGCCTTCCATCTCAATAACCATACCTCCGGTGTTCCTCAGCTGAGGCGTTAGCAACCTCACCGCGGGGCGTTGAGTATGGCACACTCGGGGAATGGGGCAAAGTGAGGGGTTATGCGCCCGACCTCGCCAACCAAGCGTGTGCCAGGGAGGGAACAGTATCTTCAGCCGCACGAAGTAGAAATAGTACCTGCCGTATCGGCTGTTGCACGGGGGGGGGGAAGGGGGCACAGATCACAACGCACTCACTCACATTAGCTGCCACACAACACTCAGTTCCAGATACTTAGGCACGCATAGAAGAAGAGGACGCATACCCACTCACAATAAAGACAGCGCAATGCACGAATCTGATCACGAATTTCGGTCGAATACGATGGATGAATGGATGGACGCGATGAGACGGCGTAGTGTAATTACCAGATAATGGAACAGTCGGACGACAATCCAATAAAGATGCAGTAGAAATCACAGCAGGAACAGTAACAGCAATGAAGTTGAGACCAACAACAATGATCAACGCAATGAATAACCATCAGGAACAGCAGCAATAAGATAACAACAACAACAATGACGTCACGGACGACGACGACGACGATGACGGCGACAACAAAATCGATGATACAACCAACGTATCAACGCTTATCAAATGATGATGATGATGATGAATTAATTGATTGCGATTGGCTGGCGCCAAATAAGTAAAATCATTTGCGGCAGCAATCAAAACGACTGATCGGGGTTGTAATTTTCGAATCACCTCGACCCTTGGCGTGTCGTAGCGAAGTTGAGTCCCAAGAGTTTCCTGAGGGACTTGGCAGACGGATTAATTGGTGTCTTCAGACTTGGTCAGCCAGCCTTGGTCATGCTTTGGCGTTTTGATACAGGTCACGTGTTAACCAGGAGGCCAACTAAGCAGCAGGTTTAACGATGTTGCACGATGCGGCACGGTGAGCTGACGTGCAATGTGGCCAGGTACGGTATGGTAAGGTAGAGTATAGTACAACGACATCGATTCGACGACGACGACGAGTACGTTGCTGGTGTCGAACGAAGTGTCTCTGCGACAATGCGATTTACGATGCAAAACAAACAGCACAAAATCCAACAGATGGCTATTTAGCATTCAGCTACCTTTTTCAGCTTTTAGCTGCCTACCTACCGACCGCCGGTCCGCCAACCGACTCCACTAACGAGCGAAGGCGTGCAGGAGCAGATTTCTGGAGACAGGCAACGTAGCAATTTCAAGCTTGCGCACCGAGACACACCAAAAAGATCGAAGCACATATGCAAAGACGCATACACACACACGCACGTCAACATGTGCATTCGTTGACACATTAGCAAATAGACGATGACAATAATAACAACAACAACAACACACTTCGAGAATTAACTTTAATGTCTTTTGCCGGACGTGCACGTAGAACGGCGGTAGATCGCTGCGGCGTGTCGGTCTCGAATTCGGCTGAAATTCCGACACAAACACTTTCCTTCCATCACAATTTCACACTCGTTTTGGGGCGGGTCAAGTCACCCTGTACTGCTGTTACTGCTGGCAAATCCACGGCACACACCGTCGCGTGATACGCGTTCGGCTGATCGCTCGATTTCGCCAAAGACTTGGCAGAGCATCTGCTGCTCTGGCTTTCTGGCCCTCGATACAGGTAGCAAACAGCTCAGAACGGTTATACGGCGTTCGACCTACGAATTCATATTCGTCAAGTTGGTATAAATGCATTCATTCATTCAGTTGCCAACATTTCATAAGGTTGCGTACAATCATCGCGGTGGTGATTGTGGTTCAGATGGAACTTTGTATTTCTGTTGTTGGGCCTGTTATTGTTGCAGTTGTTGCTGTTGTTTTTGCAGTTGCTGCTGTTGTTGTCATTCTTGCAGCTGCTGCTCTTGTTGTTGTTGTTTGTAGCAACGGCGACCAGAAGCTATACAGAGACAGCCTATTCTACTTCTCTTTGCGAGTAGAGCGCTAGTTTTTCTTGAGGAATATCATATTGGATTTTGTCGACGTCGTGCTGAGATTGTGCGTGAGATCCGCGGCGGTGGACCTGTCCGAACAGCCAGAAATTCATTGGCGAGCTATGTAGGTAGAATGGCAGGGTGGGAGGAGATTGAAGCACCACGGTGTCACCCGTCAGCCCTGCAGTCTGTCGCCTCGCAACAATCTTCTGCCTCTTTATTGATCTGCCTTTAGCTTTCTTTGTTGGTGTCTCTCTTTTGGAGTCTCCGCCAGTCTGGCCGTCTGCCTGAGCACTAGGCTTTTTGTCGTTATCTTGTGCGCCGAACAATCTTATCTAATAGGCCAATGCTGCTGGTTTTGTTGTTGTTGCTTCTGCTGCTGTTGCTGTGATTACAGTCGTTGTTGCTCATGTCGTTGTTGCTGTTGTCACAGTTTCACTTAACGTAAGGCGCGCACGCTCCAGTAGCTGCCGACGGTTTGGATCGAGAGATCCAGCAGCAACGACGACGACTACGACGAATCGTCAACACCCAAACAAGCTACACCAACACAAATAGGCCACGCCAATACGCAAGTGGCACCCGAAGTACTCTCTGGTAGACACCAACGTTAATGACGACGATGATAAACGCGACGCAAAACCAGAACGAATGCGTTTTACAGCGCCGGGCCACCACGATGACCACGACGACGACGTTCACACAGGGCAAGCCGTGAGGGCGGCAGTAGCATCCAACAGCGTGGCTACTACGACGATGACCACCACCTTCATAGCAATAACAGCAGCAGCAGCAGCAGCAGCAGCGAAAACAACAACAGCAGCTGGAACAAAATCAACGGTGACGAAACGATCACGAACAGTAGCGAGCACCACGAAACAAGCCAGTCAAAATCTCGTTGATGTCGTTGTGGGCCAGCTGCCTCCCTGCCGGCCTGCCTGCGCTGCCGTCTTGTAGAAGAGCCGAACGTACGCACGACAAGAAAGAATGGTGAACGCCGCCAACGAGATCAACGCTGCCGCCGCGAGCCGCCGACGCCGCTAACGAAACAACACAACGTCAGTCGACCATCAGCGACAGCGAAACCACCAGCAGCAGCTGCTGATGCAGCGGCGGCGGCGGTTACCCTAGCAGCAGCCGGCCCAAAAGCAGCGGGGTAAACAACGATCGGGCTGCAGTGCTGCTACCGGCGGCGGCGCCAGCTGCGGCGGCGCCAGCGGCAGACATCTTGTTATTGTTGGCGGCAGCGGCGCCGGCTGCGAGAGAGCGCATTTGTTGTTGTAGCAGTAGCAGCCGCTGCTGCTGCGTGTTGGCTCCGCCCATTGGCGGGCGCAGCGGCAGCGGCGGACGCAGCGGCGTTAACGCCGCCGCTGCTGGGCGGTCCTTGGCGCGGCAGTGGGCGGAGCCAAACAGGCCCGCTGTTTTGGTGGGTGTGCGGCGAGTTGGCGGCGAACGGCGCTCGGGGTCGCGCCACTGTCTTGGTAGCCAGTGGAAGAGAAGGAAGAGAGAGACAGGGCGTGAGTGAGAGAACAAGAGGGAGAAGGGAAACGAGCATGAGAGAGAGAGTGAGAGTCAAGCAGAATGTAAGTGGCTGGCAGTTGGCAGACCCAGCCTCAGCCAGCGGAGATGTGCAGCCGCCAAAGGGTCGCGTTGCTGCCTGCTGGGTCGTTCGACAACGATGACACGGGGTCGGAGGTGTTATTGGAAGTGGTAGGCACTGTCGATGGAGTTAGAGGCAACAGTAGTCTTCTGAGCAGCGATGGAGGACGACGTGGGGCCGAGCTTGCTGGTTAGGTAGGCAAGTGGCAAAATACTCGTACAAAGGTGGACAGGATAGAGCACGGAGATCAAAACTGCAGCTACGAGGGTGATGACTATAGCCACCGTTTACAAATTGCCCGCCTGCTAACGTGTTTGCCACAGCCGTCGCGCGCGCTCAGCTGCCACCGCCTGATCTGCTACCGTATGCTCGTTTGGTGTCGACACGAAATAAGCAGAGCGACACCGGAGCAGAGCAGGCTTACTGACGATCAAGCCGACGCTTGTTAGTGAGCCGACGAGTCGACGAACACAACGCAACGCTTGTAACCTGTCTTGGCAACGGGTGAGGCCAGGCCAACAAATCCACGCCGCTAAACGATACTCGCTTGTCGGAACGTTGTCGTCGCCATCGTCGCAGCCATTGCAGTGAGAGAGAGAAAGAGCTGAAGCAGAAAACGCATCCGCAGCGCTCCGTCTGGCAGTTAGCAGAAAACAAACAAACAAACAGTAGAAGTATGCTGGTAATGGTGGATGAAGCAACACAAAGCAAAACTAATCGCCACTAGTAATATTCCACTATCAACAACTACAATACATGACAGAATGAGAATGATGGTTGAGATGATCATGATGATGGTGATGAAATAAAGAAACACTTGAATTGAATTGATGGTGATGACGACAACGACGATTGAGGTAATAGTGGTGTAGCAGCAAATGATAATGATGATCAAATTGACGACAAAAATATCGAACGTCGCTACATTGCTGTCGACAAAAGTAGGCTTGTTAGGACAAACAGACTTTCGTATTATTATTCTCTCACACACGCACTATCCCTCGGTTTTTTCTCATCCTGCTAGATGAACTGGCTGGATTACATTTGGCGTGTGTTGGTCGCACGGAGCAAGCTGCCCGTTCGACACAGCAAATATTTTCTAGTCTCTACAGGGTATCAAGCAAGATCAGGCCACACACATACAGAGATAGTGTTTGTAGAAGTAGCAGTTTGAGGACATCGAACCGGCGACTACTAGAACAGCTGAACGGTTAACCAGCCAGAGCCTCGCGGAAATGAATCATGCTCGCGAATGAAGTTGACTACTGGTGTGGTCTTTGCTTCGCACTCCTGCTGCGTACAAACGAAGACACAACTTCACGAATGGTCTGAACAGATGCGGACAGAAACAGTGAAAACCGGCCACTACAACGGGCGAGAACACGCGCAAGACCTTGACGTTTATGGTCTTAAGTTTAACCCGGCCAAGTAATAATAATAATAATAATAATGATAATAATAATAATAATAATAATAATAATAATAATAATAATAATAATAATAATAATAATAATAATAATAATAATAATAATAATAATGATAATAATAATGATAATGATAATGATAATAATAATAATAATAATAATAATAATAATAATAATAATAATAATAATAATAATAATAATAATGCAATTTTTTTGAGAAAACGCGGCATTTATTTTAGTCGCCATGGAGTAATGTAATTATTCAAAAGAATTGCAATAATACGTTAGAGCTCACAACTGCAACATTGTTTCTAATAATATTAGTATTTGTAGTCCGCGGTCCAACAGTGATGTGCCACTTGTCGGAGGACCAGCACAGCTACATGTGGGTAGCCGCTTGTGTAAGGTTTGCGCTTTCTTAAAAACGGCCAAGACGTACACGCGAATGGTGTGTGAATGTGACTTGGGATAAGCTTTCAAAGCAAAAAAACAGCTTGCTAAACGAATCGTCGCAATGAAATAGCTTAAGGAATCACTAAGAAAGGCTCAACACACAGATGAAGGTTAGGAAACGTGGTAGTAACATGGTGTGCCACTACCTCAATGCCTAATCTTTGTTGGCACACTCATTGGCCTTCACTGTACAAGTTAAAGTGAATTATTAATTAAATTCAAGTGAATCAAATCGCAGCTGGGAAGGAGATACTTGACTATATATATACGTCGACCCGACGAACTGGTTTGACCTGGCTGTTTGGGAAATATGTTAACCAGTAAGTAGAACGAGTATCTAGGAGCATTATGGCTAAGTTGCCAAACTTCGCAGCCTTCTATACACCGACTAAGCCAGCTATCTCTACAGTGATGATGAGATCACTTGGGCAGAGTAATTTTATTTCAATCAAACCGTTTGCTTGTGCCCCGCTAACGCTACTATCGCCTACTGTGGAAACGATGTGCCTAGCTTTCGTAGCAGCAGAGAAATTGAAAACAAAACAGAACAATTGTTTAAAATAACACATAACGCTGTGTGGTGTTGTTGAACGGAGTCCTATTTAGTATTTTGCCCCGATGTCGAGAATAATAACGAATGCCTCCAACTCAACACTAGTTGCGCCAACGGGTAACTTTAAAACTACTAGCGTGATGGCAGAAGTACTTCTTTCTTTCCTGTGGTGGCACCGGACGACCCACTGATCGCACGCAAGACATATGCATGATATTGGGACCCCAAGCGACACTTTGAGCTATTTGTATAAAACACGTGCATCTTGTAAAATTGTCCTTTGTTAGGTGGTGTTTCGTTGTCCTTGACACGACTGAATCTCTTGAGTCTAGAAATTACACTTGTACTCGATCGTAGCGAAATAATACAAAATCGAGAGTCGCCGGCATGCGGTAAGGCGTGATGCAGACGAAATCGTCAGTCGTTCTTGGCGGTGCCGCTACTTTTTCTTTGTTCCTCTACTGGCGGCATAGTTCAAAATAATGCCCCCCCCCCCCCTCTTCCCACGCCCCCTCCCCTCTAACTATCGTTCCACGCCGCTTCTGCCAGCCGGTAATTGTGAAGTAATTGACGTAGAAAAATGCCTAATAAACTCTGTTTTTGTCTCTGTCTCCAAATGAGTCGTGTATGTATGTATATTTACAAATATATAGGTATATATATATATATATATATATATATGTATATATATATATAGAAGCGAGAAGGACAGTTGGCACAAACAGACCGCAAAGGAGCCAAGGAGACATGCGGTGAAGAGCAAGACTGAACAAGCAAGAAAGAAAGAGAGAGAGAAAGACTCTCTCGCGTGAACGTGAGAGGGTGAAAGGCCTAGATGACAAGGAGGCGATATTTTATGTTAAACAGTTGCTGATAACGAGGTGCCGTCTGTTGGCCTGCGTCTCTCGACAGAGGTGCGGCGCTTCTTCTTGCGGCGAGTCTCTACGTGGTAGGCGCGCGTCTGTCTATCTGCGTGTCTCATATATATATATATATATATATATATATATACATATGCATACACACATATGCATTTCCGTGTGGCTGTATATACATGAGGTACTGTGTACATTTGTATAATGCTACTACTACTACTACTACTACTGCAACTAGTAGGATGAGGAGATGATGAGGACGCCAATGATTCGCCGATTGCTTCGCTCGTTCGTACTGTTGGGGCTGTTCGAAGTCGCGAGTGAAGGGGAGGGAATCGAACTGCGAACGAGAGAGAGAGCGAAAGAGCATTTTCGGTCTTGCCTTGTTCGGTGTGTCTAACTGGCTGGCTCTTCTCTCTCTCTCTCTGAACGTTTTTTCTCCCCTTCTCTCGATTGCGCGCTATCTGAAGGTTTTGATCCATCCCTCATTGTCGTTTCATCGTCGTCCGGTCGTCTGCTGCTGCCCAATCGTACGCCGGATCCTGGACTGGCTGACCTGGCTGGCCGGGTGTCTGTCAGTCAGTCAGTTTGTCTGTATTTTCGTATTCGTTACTTATTCTATTGGCTGCAGTAGCAGCAGCAGGATGATCGAAGTCGCCCGCCCGGCCGAAGTGCGAGAGTGTACGTGCGCCTCTATATATATGTACGCGTAGTTGAGCCTGAAATGACCATACGACAGATGGCGTTCATTCAACGCCGAATACGAAGACAACAACGGCGATAACCATTACCGCCGCCGTCGCTGCTGCTACCCCCAGCGCTACCCCACCTAACCCCCACATAACCATGACCATTTACTTCTGACCCTCGAGTTGCTTCTCCTCGACCTCCTTCTTCTTCTCGATCTCTTCCTTGTCGTCGTCGTCGTTGTTCGCTCGTGATTGGAGGAAAACAGCGGCACCCGAAAAACCCCGGCCTTCTGCCAGGCCGTCATGTGAGTTTTGTGGAGTTACAGTCTCTCTCTCTCTCTCTCTCTCTCTCTCTCTGTGTTTCCCCTATGTCTCCCCCTCAATCTTGCCCATTTCTCTCTCCTCCTCTCGATGTCTCTCTCTTTCACACTCTGTACTCATCACACGCAGACCGACCCATCCATACACGATAACAGATAGATATCAATAGACCAAGAAGACTGTCCAAGAGACAGACGTTCATGCATAGCATCACCAATAACTTCGCTGCCGTTGCTTCGGAAGCAACAACACCACGTTCACCTCCACCATCGCCACCACCGCCACCACCAGTATCAACATCAACATTTTAGAGAGGGCGAGAAAAAGAAAGATAGAAACATCACGCTGTTCCTCTTCTTACTAACGATTACTACAGTTACTAACTACTATGACTACTACGACTACGTTTGCGGATACAGCAACCACAATTACTACTGCTACTACTACTACTATTTCTACTTCGACTACGTTTACTGATACAACTACTACTACTACTACTACTACTACTACCACAACGACTTACGTCTCAAACCTCTCCGAACAGCTCCACATAGGTTGCTGCTGCTGCTGTTATGTGGAGGGCTGGTAGCAGCGGGGCTACTCAGATCGCTTCCTCCATCCAATAGACGCTGCTGCCGCTGCTGCTGCTGTTGGTGCTTCTGCCGAACGCCGCTAAACGGAGAGACAGACCACGATAACCGGCCTACGTGGCCAACCGTGGACTAACAGCAGCGGAACTCGAAAAGAAACCCTGCGAACCTTGCGCACGCGCCGCCACCATCGCCGCTGCTGCCACTTCCTTCTCGACAGCGAGGACAAACGAAGACGAAGACAGCCGCCAGGAGACAGAGACGGTGGCGGTAGGACCAGCCGTTTACTCACAACCGTCATCGCCGCGGAACAAACAGCACGACAGCGACAACACCACCACCAACAACAACAACAACAACAACAACAAGCCCCCCAATATACGTAACTAGTTCGTGACCAGTAACTGACTAGTTACAACTGTGGACTGGTTGGCACTCACCAATGGGGCCGAGTATGAAGCAGTAAGGGCTTCCATCGAGATGTGCCATCACACTTTGCCAATATTCAATTCAATTTTTCAATTCAAGTGCTCCTTTATTGTTTTCAAAGGGAATATAATTATATACATGGTTATTCACAAGTTGGTTATTCAATATATACAATGCACAATATAAGACGCATAAAGAAAAATGAACCATATACAAGGACGCAATAGTATCAGTGCGTGATATATATGTAAAAGTAAAGTTTATAATATTATATCACGAATTCATAGTTCTCAACATTCTCGCCATCCGCCACGAAAACATATTGTTGATTCGGTCAGATCGTGCAACTATTTTTGACGATATGGTTTGAGTACTGCGCAGATTGTTGTTTCGAATATTAAAAAAGATGGGGAGTCTATTCGACTGAGATATTCGTGCGTACATTTTAAAATCTGCTCTCGAGTGTCGTTCTGATATAGGTAGTAAGTCGAGACTGCTACGCTCTACCTTACATCTCAATGCAACACGTCGAAGGAATTTAGACTGAACTTTTTCAATTGCATCAATATGTTTCTTTAAATACGGCCGCCAGACTTCACAGCTGTAGATGAATTTGGGAAGTACAAGGCTATTATAGAGGCGGATATAAAACAATGGACATTCGATAATAAAACAACGAAATATCATGTTACATATAAGACTAGCAGATTGAATGGTTTGCGTAATGTGAATGTTAAAATCTAGCTCCGGTGTTATCGTTACCCCAAGATCGCGAATGCTGTTTACTCTGGGTATCTCCTGTCCATCAAGTGTGTAGACGTGGCCCTCCTTCAGACACACAACGGCGCATTTAGGGACCGAAATGATCATATCATTTTTGACGCACCAATCGGAGATGGAGTCAATTGTTTTCTGTAATATTTCCCTGTCAGCCTTTGTGCCGGATGGCCCGTAAAGTTTAAGATCATCTGCATATAGTTTGTGCTTAAGGGCTCCGGGTATAACGTTTTTAAGATCTAAAATGAATATACAGAATAACAATGGGCCCAGACATGATCCCTGAGGCACGCCCGAGGGACACACCCCATACTGACTAAAACTGTTGTTGACCCGCACACAAAACCTTCGATTCGTTAGATAACTTGATATCCATAAAACAGTGTGCTTGTCTATATTTAGGTCAATTAGTTTCTGTAAAAGTTTAAAATGGTTTACTCTGTCAAATGCTTTAGAAAAATCAAAGTATATACAATCAAATGCTTTCTTTTTGTTAATATAAATGGCCCAATCTTGAACCATTTCAACTAGCTGCGTTGCTGTAGATTTGCCCTTAGTAAAGCCATGTTGCTGCTCGTCAAGCATTTCCTCAGACTGCAGGAAGTTAAATATGTGATCCACAAGTAATTTTTCAAATAATATACACGCTATAGATGATTGTGCCACAGGTCTATAGTTATCAACATTCGATTTAGATCCTTTTTTATGTACAGGCGTAATTACGGATTGTCGGAAAAAATCAGGCACAACACCTTCTTCGTAAGACCTAGCATAAATTAATGAGAGCGGCTCAGTTATAACATGCGCCACTCTTTTATAAAATAATGGAGGGATACAGTCTGGGGTGAGGCTACATTTAGATGGGAGTTGATTTATTTTCTTTAAGATATTATATTCCGACACAAATAAATACGGACATCTTGATGGCGTTGGTGACGAGAAACTAAGTGGTTTTGTTGGACCTGGTTGGGCCACGTAAACAGAGGAAAAGAAGTTTTTGAAGACATCTGCTTTGGAGATGTCATCAGTGATAACCGTATTGCTTGTTTTCAGTGCTGTTATATCCTCTTTACCCCTTAAGCGTTTATTGGCATACCTAAAAAACGACTTAGAATCTTTAAAATCGAGATTGGATTCTTCCAATACCCGAAGCCTTCTGCTCGCTCTACGCAGTTTGGTCGCAAACCGCGGACTCGCATCATTTTCAATAAGTGATTCTAGACTAGAGATATACTCACGAAGTCTAGTGTTATTTTTAGACTTGCCGGTGCGTTTGGGAATAAATTCCTCGATCACAGCGTGCATCTGAGAAACAAAACAATTATACATATCATCTACGGTATCACAGTTTAAGAATATATGTCTCCACGGTACAAGTGACAGTTTTTCTATGATTTGGTCGTAATCACCCTTAAAGAAATTATACCCTCCCTTCTCAATAGGGGGATATTCGGAATCGAATAAAAGATTAAAATACACGAATTGATATATATATATATGCCGGAGTGGATTAAAAATTAGCCATGACATGAAAAAACCGTACACGGGCATTAGCCTTACAAAAAAATCTGAAAAAATATATAAATATATATTGAATAACTGATGTAATTGTCGCCGGCTGCGTGTTTGGCGGCTGGCGGGCCAACAATAGCTAAAACAGCATCATCAGCAGCAACAGCAGCAGTAACACCACTGCAAGAGATCAAGCTCTGTCCTCAATTTGACCCGGCCACCATCCAAAACGACGGAACTTTCGCGTGTCAACCCAGAGTGAAGCCCAATTACTCGGGCATCGAGACAGTGAAGTCGAAATCGGGAAGGAGACTGAGACGAGAATGGGAAAGAAGAGGAGCAACATCCAACGAAATAAAAACTTAGCAGCAAATGTGAGCAAGCAAACGAGAACGATCAAATAAACTAATAAAAGCGAACACTGCGACGCGCGTTCTCTCGCAAAAGATCGCAGGAGGCGCAAAAGAAAAAAGCACCGTACACAGTAGAGGCAACGGCGACGAAACAAACGGCGGAAAAAGTGCATGCGCCGAAACACAGAGACTAAGCACTTTCAGGGGCGGGACAAGAACGAGAAAGGACAGGAAAAATTATAGATTTTGATGGTGGCGCGAAAAACGCCAATAAGAGGAAAAAGATAGATGGAGCAGAACGGGGGCACTAAATAATTCAGTGTGAACACGATGGAGACGGAAAAAAAGGAAAAACTACAGCAGATGGAAACCGATGGAAAGAAAAAATTATAGCAACGATAACTAAAGCATTAACAATAACGAACACCGTTATGGACAATGACGTAGTGGTGGTTGTCGTCATTATCATCGGCCATTAGAGGCGTTTTTCCCACCAGTGTATATACTCGTATATATATATATATATATATATATACACATTTAAATATATTATTAAGGCGAGCACTGCCGAGTGTGCAAACGTATTGTAAATGATTAATAAATCATCACAATATTTTCTATATATATATATATATATATATATATATATATATATATATATATATATATATATATATATATATGGACGTAGATGTATGCAACGATACATAGACACGCAAGCATACATGCGACCACAGGTTCACATTCGGTCGTAGTAGTGACGGTCGAGCGGAGAGTAAGTACCTACCTACCTGCTTGCTACACGGACGGAGTCAAATATCATTACAGTAGCCTAGTAGCAGGAAAGCGACACGAGACGACCTACCCAGTCAATAAGAAATAAAAAGATGAAGATGAAAAACAAAAAGAAGAAGAGGTTGAAGGGGAGGATGAACAGCTGTCAACTGGTTATTGTGACAACAATAGCAACACCAGTAATCGTTCGGGTGGACTACGCATGGTCATCGTCGACTTGGTTCGACCTGGTGCCATTAGCGGCTAATTGGGCGAAGATACGAAGTCGATTGGAGTGAAGCGCTCAGTCGGCGCTCTCACTAAGGCAACTCCAAGATGAGAGAGTCAAAAGACAGCGGCGAATCGACTATGCTACTCTATGTAAGAAAGGTCTGAATTTATTTCTCTCTCTTGCGCTTTTCCTTCTTTGCTATTTTGGCAGAGAACGTCAAAGTGAGTGGACCCTACACTAAACTGAAAAAAAAATACTAAATATACATGCTGTATGTTGTAAACAGTATCGCTTAATACGGGGCCAGCAGTGAGACGTGCGGTACTGTTCGCAACAGATTGTGATGCCACTCGATTGACAACAACATTTTCCAGTATATATATATATATATATATATATATATATATATATATGTACATAAAAAAAGAAAAAAACATATATATATATATATATATTTTTTTTTTCTTTTTTTTTCTTTTTTTTTAATGTACATTTATACATGTACATACATGTATAAATGTATGTATTACATATACTACACATATATGTACATAAATTAACATAAAAAAAGAAAAAATATATATATGTATATATCTACATACATAAATGTGTACACATTTATGCACCCATAGAGTTTATCGGTCGATCTGCAATGCCATCCGACATGGCCGTTAGGGGACAAACCAATCTTGCTGGTGGTCAACGTGAGTGTATCGTTCGCACGATGGGCCGCCGCCGCCATGGTTAAGTGTCGTCGTTTGCAACCGTCGACCCGTCGATTCGAGGGATCAAGGAGTCATGTTTTTTTTTCGTTTGTCTAGTAGCAGAATTCAGATAGCCACAAGAAGAAGAAGGCGGCGGCGGCAAACTGGACGCCGCTGGTGGAAAGCTGCTGCTGCTGGTGTTACGTTTGTTGTTGGTAGAAACCCATCACGCTCGATACGATCACGCGTCCACATGGCGGCGAGCTCGTGTTCTCACGGTTCTTGAACATGCGCTGCTTACCAAATCGAACGATCGCAGAGTATCGCCTATAGCTATCGGTCGCCGCCAGCTATCACCGCTAGATAGTTAGTGGTTAGTAGGGCTCTTTGTCGTATCACGTCGTGTATGGTCGTGATGGTGATGACGATCGCCGAGAATGATGCTTCTCCGGCGTAGCTCCGGGCGAGCAACGCCTGCCGGATAGGCAAGACGGTACTTCAGCGCGTGGCGTGGATAGCGTGGACTGGTCCAAGCACTCCGCTTGCTGCTACTTATCGGGTTGTTGTCGCGCGATTTTTTTTGTTGCTGTTTAGTTTCTTCTACTTCCCGCGCTTCTCTTCCACAGAGCGCGGCTCTGTTGTTATCTAGCCCACTTGAGGTGGAAATCTTTTCGTTTACAAAGGACAACGGATAAACCACGTTCAGTAGTCGTGGTTTGGATATGTTCCACATCGAGAGCGAGTGGATACATGCTCAATTTGAAGTCATATTTAACACAAAAAAACACATACGTAGGGTACGGAGTGTAATCGACCAACATAAACTAATTCGTCTTCCTTCTACCGGTAATGCATAGACAGAAATAACGCGACTTGCACTGGTTGCTAGAAAACGAAAATTTGCTTAGGTCAAATAAGCATAAACGTTAAGCCAACATGCGGTAGTAGGTGAAGTATGTGTTAAGTGTCACACCAAAAGAAATCACAGTAACGATATAAAATAATAATAATAATAATAATAATAATATATACAGTTATACTATACTGTATATGGTAAACAAAAAATACATTTTCATATACAAACACTAGGTAGAGTAGGAGACTAGCTGCAACAGGTAAGAACAAAGTAAATAATAAAAAAAACGTTTGCAACCTATTATAGGCAATGTAACAGCAGCCGCAGCAACAGCAGTAGCATCAAACACGTTAGTAAATTAATTTGCAGTTAACAACAGCAGAGCGACGGAAATCGACGCGTCAACGTAACGTTATCAGAGGAAATAACAACATTGGCAACAACCGAAATAATAGCAGACACATGTCGCACGAACAGTAACAACAGAAGTGTTGATGATTTGCAAACAAGATGTCTAACAATATGAGAATGTCAACAACAACAACAAAAATAACAATTGCAGCTTTAATCATCGAGAGACAAAGACAATTTATATATCTATGTAAACATTTACAGAGACAAAGAGAGCGTGAAAGAAGGAGTGATAGAGAAATGTAAAGAGGGGGCGCTCTACGCTAATACGATTTACGTTCGGCTACTTTTAGTGCTGCTGCAGTGACCGTAGCTATATAGTAGGTGAATAAATAGATAGACCATAGTATGTGAATAAATGAATGGATTAATAAATGCATGGATAGGTGAATTATTTATGCTGTTGTTGCCATCTGCGGGCGGTCTGTCGATCGGTAGGCCGCTCGCGGTTTTTCGCGTACGTCTTTAGCGCCCAGTCAATTAGTAGTACTAATTTCTAGTAGTAGTAGTAGTAGTCAGTAGTAGTAGTAGCTGTTGCGTTAAAGTAAAACGAAAGTAGTTCCGTTGGAAATGATTGTAACATACATTCAATTAAAAAAAAAAGTAGCTGTTGCGTAAGTAATCGTAGTAACTGTAAGTTTTCTGTAGTAAACATAAGTAACAGTAGCAACTGTAGGTTGTAAGTCAAGTAAAGTAGTCGTTGTCGCCGTCGCCGTTGTTGTTTACCGTAGTCGTAGCCTAAGTCGCAAGTACACATAGTGTTTGTAGTGGTCAGAAAATGGCGGCGTAGCTTCGCTCGCTGTTCATCGACGCCATCGACACGCCAGCATACGTGTCAACATCGTTGTCGTCACCGTGTGATCATTGTTGGTGTCTCAGTAACATTGGCGGTGGGCTGCGCCAGCAGACCTATCCACCCTCCTGCTTGCCCAACTGCCTACCTGACGAGACAGGCTCTAACGACACCTTCGACGACAAAACATCACCTGGCTGGGGCTGGTGGGGGTCACCGCCACCGCTACCGCCGTCGCCGCGTCATCGGCTCGTAGTTGTTGTGGTCGTTGACGCAACTGTTTCAGCAACCTCCACTACCACCAGCGCCGCTGCTGTGAACGCTCTATCTACCTACAGCTGGCGCCGCTGCGTTTTTCCCTTATACTTTTTTTTTTAGTTTTCCTCCACCAACAACACACCCCCATCGATCGATCCTACCATCGTCATCGTCGTCGTTGTCGCCGCCGCTTTTGTTGTTGGTGCTGCTGCTGCCGCGACTGTTGCTGCTGCTGTTGTTTTCATCATCGTCGCTCGCATGTCGTTTACATCTGAAACCGATAGAGGGCGCCAGCATGGCGGCCCTCACCTCATAAGCTCCGCCCATCGGCGGCGGCGGCGGCGGCGGATCGACGGGGCGGGACTTCACACCTCTTTCTACCTTGTCGCCGCCACCGCTGTCGCCGCCGCTGGTTGTGGTAGCTGTCTCCATCGTCGTTGTTGTTGCCGCTGCTGCTGCTGTTGTTGTTGTTGTTGTTGTTGTTGTTGCAGCAGCAGCAGCTTTAACGAAGACAGCGGCAGCGGCGACAGCAGTAGTAGAGATGGTCGTAGTAATCATAGTATGGTCGCATGCCTGCGTGTTCCCTTGCTGCTGCTGCTGCTGCTGCCACTGCCGCTGCTCCTGATAGAAGTAGTGTCGCTTGTGGTGGTGTTGATGCCGCTGTTACCCGTTGTCGCCATCGCCGTCGTCGTCGTCGTTGTCGTCAGCGGCGGCGCCGGCAGCAGCGGCCGCTAAAGCAGCGGAGGGTGTAGTAGCAGCAGCGGCCGCCCGGCCGCTAAAGCAGTAGTAGCAGTACTAGCAGAATCAGCAGCGGCCGCTAAAGTAGTAGTAGAAGTAGCGGCGGCTGTACGACGACGACGACGGCGGCAGCAGCAGCAGCAGCAACACACCGGCCGCTGCTGAGGTGAGTTGTTGTTGTTGTTGTCGGCGTTCATACTGCTCCTGGCGCGGCGGCGGCGGCTGCCGCTGACGCTGACGACAAGCTGATTTTGTCTGTTAGTTATATGCTGTTAGCGTTTCGAGGTGGTCGCAGCTCCGGTCGCCGACGACTCGCGGACGCCTCCGCCGCCGACGACGACGACAACGACAATAACAACGACATTAACGACGACCACTACGACGACGACTCACCCGCGGCCGACGACAGCAGATGAACAAGCAGTAGCAGCGGCGGCGCCGGCAGCAGCGGAGGAGGTGGTGGCAGCGGCAGCAGTCGACGTCCAAACAGCAACAGCTCAACAAACCGCCGTCGACGACGACAGGGAGACGACGACGACGACGATCAACCACTACCACCATCATCAGATCAGTGGCTCAGTCAGAGATGAGCTAGTTGTTGTTTATAACAGCAGCAGCCGAAGTAGCACCGGTAGTAGCAGGAGGACCTAGTACCCGGCCTAGCACCAGCCTACGGCAGTGGTTGTAGTTTGCAGTACATCTCCCCGTAGTAGTAGTAGTAGTGGTGGTGGTGGAGGTGCGGGTGCAAGTAATCGTGGTGAAAGTTGGGTATCAGTCATCGCTGTTCATCTACCCGTCCGTCCGTCCGTCGACACATAAGAAGAGGACTTCATCAAACAACGGCAGACATCACCTCTTTCACGAGTGCACAAGAGAACTCTCTCAATTAGTTCATCGAAGTTGCGAAGTCGACGTGGTTGGTGGTTGTTGTTGTTGTCAACGACGTTTATGTTGTTGTCGTCGATGTTGGTGTAGATGTTGTGTGGCGATTGTGCTGTAGTTGTTTAGTTCTGTTGTTACTGTTTACGTTGTTGTCATCATCATCATCATCGTACGTTAACCAACACGTTAACCAGACGGCAGCCTAGTTAGCCACAAGTAATTTGTTAACGGTCAGCATCGGTTCGCCACATCATACGCCGACACGGTCAGCGCCGAGTTGAGCGATCCTCGAGTTCGTTCGCGCGCACCTCACCCAACTAGCAACCCACTCACTCGCCCACATTCCCCGGTGTTCCCGCCCACGACGACTTCACTTCACGCGTCTTCACAGTTCGCTGTTGTTGTTGTTCTTGGTATTCTGATTATTGCTGCTTCTGCGCTGCTCCTGCACGCGCCTTCTGCCTGACTTTGTCATATTAACAGCAGCAGCAGCAGTTACAATAGTCGCAGCAGATGAGTGAAATATCGTCGTCATCGCATCTTCCTCGCAACCTCGTAGTAACTGTTAAGTTGGTGGTGACCATCCCAAGTGCCAGTGAGACGTACGTATAGGACAACAAGTGACAAGAAGGTGTCGAACAAAAATCACGTGATTGATCGATCCGACTCCTGTCGCGTGCTGCCAAGGCGGTGCATTCATCCCTTCATCAAAATCGTCCATCGACGTTGCCTCGCTTCACTTTGCCTGTCTATCCACCGAGTGACCGTCCTGTGACCCCCTGTTGACGAGCACTTCACGCGGCAGGCCTAGTCAAATCGCTACAATCAGTTATTAGCGTCGAGCGATTGTCGGTGTACCGCGTATCATCTACCGTCATCGTTACCATCATCGTGGTCATCGTACTGCCGTTCGTTGTCTGATTCCGCTTTTGTCATCAACCAGCACCTCAATCAGCACCTACTCTAATCAATCTCGTTCTCACTTCATCATCACCTCAACCATCTCTCCATCCATCTAGCCATCCCGCAAGTCTGTGAAACTTGTCCACTTCATCACTTGATGCGCGTCCACCGCGCACTGCCCACCTCGCAATGATTCTCTCCGACAACTCGTCGCTGAGTCTGCACGCCCTTAGCGCGCTTCACGCGGCCAACCTCAACCTCAGCCTCAGCCTTCACGCCAACGGTGAACTCGGTTCGCCCAATGGTACGATGGCGATGAGCCGGCAGACGAGCTCACCGAAGGCAACCGACTTCAGCATCGCGGCCATTATGGCTCGCTCTGCGTCACCCTCAACGGGTAAGTTCGATATAGTCGATTGTCGTGTTCGATATGGTAGAGAGGTTCTATATGCCGTCGATGTCGATGAGAATAACAGAGAGTGGTGGGGATTCGCTAGCCCAAGTCAATTCTACCCTGCGCTCGCATATGTGCATGTGGCAAATACCGCCTGGCTTTAGACAATGTACATAGATTTGTAATTAGGTCTGCTGTTAGCGCGAATGCTCATATATATATATATATATATATATATAGTATATATATATATTTACATCGCTGATAAGTTTAATGTATTGACTAGATATATATATATATATATATATATATATATATATATATATATATTACAATCTAATTGGCCTAGCGCTTGGCATCAAGCATTGCTCTGTTACATTTCAACCGGTTCTCGTCCTGGGCGTGCGCTGAGAACGGTGTCGTTACAGCCCATATCCCGCCAGGTCCTCTTTTCCCTTAAGTACTTCTGGTTGTTGCTAACATGTGTGCAGCAGAAGGAAAAGAAACAGAAAGGTTATCAGGCTTTGATGTTCCGACGCTCGCACGCTGGATACATCTCGCCCAACCGAGATCGTTTCGCGTTTTACGCTCCAGCCACCCAGCACAATGGAGGCTCAACGACGGACGGCGCGGGTCGTCTACGAGATTGTGATCTTGGCGGCTTTGGCGTTGCATGACCGTATGTTGCATTGAGAAGATGACTTCTTGCTGCTTAATCTGGGTGGTCTTTGCGCCGATCTATCTCTCTTTCCCCCTCTCTATCTCTCTCTTTCTCGGTCTGTTTTCCTTCGAAAAAGAGAACGAGGTGGCTTAGATGAAATGAACCTGCAGTACTTAACCGACTGTTCCTTCGATGGGTGGGCACCCATGCTATATATATATATATATATATACACAACGGTACCACCCGTACTCTTTGTCGGCAGTCGTTAGTGGATGTCAGTAATAGAAAAAGTAATAATGTTAGCAGTTGTCATATCAGCAGCAGCATCTGTAGTGTCATTCCCCCCCCCCCCTTCCGTCCGTAGTTATAGAATTAAAACTAAGAGCGGGTCTGTACGAGCTCCGGGACCAACAGCAGCAGCAGCAACAGAAGCAGCGGTTTCTCGTAGTGGCGTTCCGAAAGTCTAGAGTATCTGAGCGCCATTAAACAAGCGAGCTAGATAGACAACGCCTCGCTCGTTGAGAGCTGTTTGGGTGGTGTTTCTTTTAAATTGGCCGTCATTGGCGGCGGGTCGCCTTTTGACGAGCTCCTCCAGCTCGTAGTTAGCGGCCGGCAATTCTATCTGCCGGCCAGCTAATCCTTATCTCGATGGTCGCCAACGGATTTCTCGCTCGACGGCGATCTATAGAGCACCGGCACCGTGAACGGCGGCCGCCACCCAGACGATACTTAACGCACCCCGACGACCCACTAGCGGGAGAAATTAGGAGGGAAAACGCGTAAGCAGGTAGCGAGAGGTTACGGGGGGGGGGGGGCGGAGGGGGACACAGGGGGTGTCCTAAGCATTTTGTGGCCCTCTTGGCATTGGATGGAGGCGGGGGCGGCGAGTCTATTGATCGGAGAGAGAGAGAGATAGAGCTAGAGAAAATAGCCCGTTGGATGCTATCGGAAAGTGTCTAATTGGTCCATCACTAGGTTGTCAGACGCGCGCGCGCTTGATGACGGCATTTCAAACGGGTGCCTAAAAGTCTCTGCTTACTCGTAGACTTAAGCCAACAACGTGGCTAAGAAAACCAATCAGTAAGACAGCCGATTGGGGCTTCTTATAGGTCAGTACGCATCTAGATGACTGGCTGGCCTCATTAGGGGATAGTAACAGAAAAACGATGCAAACAATCGTAAGTAAACTGACCAAATTCCACGCAACTTGCATCGCTAGTCATTCATACGATGTGAGGATGCAATGTAAGACCTGTTCTGCGAGCAAAGAATGAGCAGGCCAGGCTAATGTGCGATCTTCGTTTGATCTTCTGTATACACATATCTCGTACTCTTTCACTCTCTCTATATATATATATATATATATATATATATATCTGTACGCACATAGGATAATTCACAGGTTTTCCGGGAGTGTCACAGCTCTGCTGAGGTGTTAAGGCAAACTATATATATATATATATTATTGTTCGCAATTTGGTTGACAGAAAGATTTATCCCTTGCGAAACCAGGAAATCACTTGCGTTCGCGCAATGCGTCTTATTGCAACTTGCACCTGTTTATTGAATGCTGTCACAGCAATGCACAGAGATAGATCGATACATAGATGATCGTGATGATGATGATGAAGACGACGACACTAATGAGGTTGCTGATGAAGAGATGTCGAGAGTGAGATGAGGAGATGACGCCGGACGCCGGCAATGATCATCAGATCAGAAGCAGAAGACAAAGAAGAAGAAGAAGAAGAAGTAGGAGCATTACAGACAAGGAGTTGCCTCCCTCCACAATAATGGCGGTCGCCGCGTTTAAGCTGCATAGCATAGCGGCGGCCAAATTGCGCCGCCCGAACGACAGTTTTCAGTTTCCGATTGGGCGATGTTTCGCCGCCACGATACGATCAATCGCCGTCGACCACAATCGCCGTCGTCGTCGTCTCATTACAACGGTTAATAACGTTTGTCTATCTATATATCTAGGTTTCGATCTGTCTCCGCCTGCTCGCCTGCCTGCGAGACTACCGACCAAATGACTCTATCCACTTGCTGACCGACCGACCAATCGACATCTATCTACCTAGCGAGCTTTCCGTTTCCTCTCCTTTTTGTTCAATCTCTTCTGTGAAAGATCTTTTCTTCTCTCTCTCTCTCTCTCTTCCCTTCTCTCTCGCGTGATTTCTCCCCTCATCTCTCTTTCTGAAAGAAGTGGAGAGCAAGCGAGAGACAGAGAGACAGCGAAACTGTCCGCTGACTAAGAGCGACCACACCGGCGTCCGGAAAGTCTCCTCCACGGATCGTCGCGGCGATCAGCCGTAGCTGTCGCTTGATCGCTTGGTCGGCATTTGTCCATGTCGACCGTCGCCGGCAAGCTGTGGGTGGCCGCCGCCGCCGCAGCCGCCACCACCACCACCATTGATCGCCAACGCTCGCTGTCGTCGTCGTCATTGTCTCATGGGTCTCGTCGTCAGGTGGCGTCAGATGATGATGATGATGACGATGATGGTGGTGGTGGTGCTGCTGTTGCTACTGTTGATTGTGATAGTCGTGGTGGGAAGTAGTCAACTCGACTTCCATTTCAAACTCGCGCGCGCAGACCGGGCGTCTTCTAGTCAGTTTGCCGTCGTTTGCGGTTAATTGAACGCTGCTGACTAGAGTCAACGTTCGATCCGGGTCCGCGGTTGCGGGCAAGACGTCTGTCCACCAGCTTGCTGCGACGGCTCTCCGGGCACTCCGGATACCGTTACTATGGTTGCTTCGGCTGTCTCTGCTGCTGCTGCTACTGCTGCTGCTGCTGTTAACTGCTGAAGCATGCCTGTATGCCTGAGCGGTCCGTTTTGTCGTTGTCATTGCTGTTGTTGTTGTTACTATTGTTGTTCTTGTTGTCGTCGTTGTTGTCGAGATCGGCACTCTCGATGTCTTCTGCTCCGTCACTTGTAGAGCCGACGCGGCCGCCCAGCGTGCCGCGGACAGCCTACTCGTCATGTGTTACTCTCAACAGCTCGCTTAGCTTTGGAACGCATATATATATATATATATATATATATATATATATGTATAGATCGAGGGGTAGAAAGAGAGAGCGAGTGAAAACGAAGCAAAAACAATGTCCATAGCTCAAGCATCTCTTTTGTTAGGCGCCCCGATGACATTAACAGCCAACGACTTCTAGCAGAACTAACTCTCATAACTATACTTCTGCCGATACTTAGAAAAGCGTCTCCTAGTTAATCAGCGCGAGTGCATACTTGCACACTGTATATATATATATATATATATATATATATATGCAAACATACTGGAGAACTAACTTTGTTTATCCTTTATACTAAATGGTAATGTTGGCATCTTCGGCGAGCAGCAGTTTATGATCGTAGCACTTCTCGGACGACACGAAATGGCGTAATTACAAGATGCAATACCATCTGCCACACACACGCACGCATGCGGATACGGGGTCATTCGAACGAGTCGCATTTTTCCTGTTCGCCGATTCGTCAATGAGAATGTGCCTAGTCTGAGTGTGTAGGTGACGGAGGGAGGAGGCCAGAGAGAGTAAGAAAGATACGTGTTCAATTGTGGAACGACGAGCTTTCACTCCGGCGTTCCTCACACTAGTTTGAAATGGGCCCAGCAGACATGCCCACCACATGATTGACACACAGTGTTTATGCAGAGGCGCGGCGGCGCATGCCATGCGTGCCAAGAACAAATTCATGTATAATGATGATTGACAATGCCTGTTGCTGTTGTTGTTGCTGTCGTTGTTGTTGTTGTCGTTGTTGTCGCTGACGTTGCGTAGTGACCCCTTCCCCAAGTTCATCGCCTCAACCTTCGTCCCTACCGTCATCGTCTTCACCGACGCCATGCGGGGCGCCACCGAAATCGAAAAAGCGCAAGATGTCGTCGTCGTCGTCCTCGACGACGGCCTCGCACGCCGACGAAGAGAAGGTGCCCTCCGGGCCCAACCCGTACGCGCCCTTGTTACGAGGGAGATGCAACAGCCCCGCCCTGGAGAAGATCGAGTGCCACCTCGAGAACCGAGACCTCTGGGAGAGGTTCGACGAGCTCGGCACTGAAATGATTATCACCAAGACGGGAAGGTACGTACTCAACCACTCAACCCACAACAACCATGCGGGTTATTGACTGCGGTTTTGAGATTTGTTTGTTTGTTTGCTCGTTCGTCGTTTGGCTTTTGTACTGTTTGGCTATTTTTTTGTTGTCTGTCAAAAACTCTGTTCTGTTTCTAAGTTTTTATTTAATTAGCTGACTAACTAGCTAACTACATAAAGCTACTCGAGCTGAAACACTAATTGAACAGTGGTGGCGGCGGCGGCTGCATTGTCACGTCAGCCACGACAACGGGAGCAGTGACAGAATAACGTCACAGGTAAAGAAGGAGAAAAAGAGACAGGTATGCATTAAGCAATAAGACACCCAATGACGTTTGCAGTGTGTCTTGCGAGGCCGCCAGCTGACTCCGTCCTGCCTAGTGACGCTCTCTTTTTATTGAGTCTCTTTTCCTTGGTCTTATTCCTTCGTTATACTTCTTTTTTCTCTCATCACCTCCTCTTCCTTCTCCTGCTACGCATCCGCCTTCGCCGCCTCTTCCTCGTGGGTTTGATCCTTCCCCGAGGGAAGTTTGGGTCGTCAAGTCAATTCCCAGTTGAATTTGCCGTTTGCTTGCTTGCCTCGCCTCGCCCGTGGTTGTTGTCGTCGTCGTCGTCATCATTCGTTGATTGCCGGTATTGTCGTGTCGTCGATATAGATACTGTGGCGGCGGCAGCGGTAGCAGCAGCACTACCTCCACCATCACCACCACTATCAGGCTGAAGTGTGACCGCGCGCCCGCCCAGGCCCAGGCCAAGAGTGCCCAGCGAGAGACAGAGAGCGAGAATCGAAAACCTGAGTAGTAGATCTACTATAACAGGGGGGAGTGAGCCGACGAGATGTGTGGCCGATCCACCGACGGACCGAGCACGCACCCCCATTACCACCATCCTCTACTACTGCCACCATCACCCCCAACAGCACCGGCTCCACCACTCACTACCTACCACCACATTCACGCATTGGCTCATTGTCTTCTTTTTTGCTGCCTACCTGCCTGCCGCTGCTGCTGCTGCTACTACTGTTCTCTCTGCCATTGATGACCGGCCATGGTACATCGTCATCCGATGATGACGCGGTGCTGAGCGTACCAGCGGCGGCGGCTTCAGCAACAAGTACAGTGTGTTTCGTACCCGTGGTAGCAGCAATAGCATCCGAAACAGATCGGTAACCAACAGCGAGCTCTAGCAGCAGCAACAGAGCTGTAACAACAACAGCAGCAGCAACAACAACCGCAGCAACAACAACAGTAACAACTACAAAGACAACAGTCAGCGGTGCGACACCATAGCGCCCTCCAGGCGATAACTGCCAAGCTCTAGTTGGCTGGCTGGATGCTTAGCTCGGTGGCGATGGCGGGTTGGTGAGAGGAACCGCCTTACTGATTGGCTGACTGAGTGAGTGAGTGACATTCATAACAGGCGAGCTCTCTTGAAAGTAGGCGACAACGAGCGGAACGAAAAGGAAATGAGCGAGAAAAATAGATAGATAAATAGACAGACAGGCAGGCAGGCAGACAGATAGATAGAAAGATGGATGTAGACAGCGCCAGCGAGCGTTCACGCGCGCGAGGCGCGAAAATCAGTGAAGGACGCTGAATGGGGGCGTGAGCCTCAAGGGAGTAGGTCCTCATCGCCTACGTAGGCTAGACTAGAAGGTGGGGGGGGGGATGCGTAGTAGCCACCGCCACCGCTGCCACTGCCTATATACGGGTCCAGGCCGACCTAGCCAGTCTGGCACAGTAGTTGCACACTACTGTTGTTGTTGTTGTTGTCGTTGTTGTTGTTGTCGTCGTCGTCGTTGTCATCGTGTGGTCGCAGACTGAAGTTTAACAACAGAAGCAACAGCAGCGACACAATGAAGCAACGGCGGCGGCGGCGACGGCAGCGGTTGCTATGACTTCGTCACATTGAAATCATCACCGAGAGACATCAGGACAAACATGACGTCCTCATTGTTGTCGCTGCGGTGGCTGGAGCTAGTTGTTGTTGCTGCGGTGGTGGCTGCTCTTGTTGTTGTTGTTGTAGTAATCATTCTAGCGGTGTTGGCAATGCCGGTGAGCACGATGAGGAGGCAGATCACGATGCCGGTGGTAATGGTAATAGTAGTAGTAGTGATAGTGGTGTTGCTGATCATCCAGATGATGATGATGATGATGATGGGGAAGTTGATGATGGTTACGGTGCTTGTCCTGGCCCTGCTGCTGCTGCTGCCTGTTCCCTGATGACTCGTAATGACTCGTGGTCTGGAGGACAGCTGACCCCGAGAGAAGAAGTCCAAGCTGCGAGCTGGAAGTGAAACTCTTCGTCGTAGCGTGTCGCATACTCAACACTACCAGCGATGCTGGTGGTGGCCATGTGGGAACGAGGACGACCACAATAGGGACGACAACAACGACAACAACAACAACATTAGCCATGACGACACCACCGACAAGCACGCCGAGAACCCCGATGATGAGGCTGCTCTCTGAGCTCTCTCGGCGAATTCACGAGTGGACTTGGTGACAGCAGCCGTCATCTCGTGAGTCGCTCGCCATGCTGCTCATTGCTCGCTCATTTCGTCGCCTTCCTCAACGCCCCTTCCTCCGGACAGCAGAGAGGTAGGACGAAAGCTTCGACATTTCGTTTGCTTCGCGAGGCTGAGTGACTGACTGACTGATTGACGATCATTCAACTCGAGCTGGTCTGCAACCAGCGCTTATGATGATACGATTGTTATTGTTGTTGTTGTTGTGGTTGTCGTCGTTATTGTTGTTGTTCTCGTTGTTGATCTTATTGCGGTTTCGAAGGCTACTATAGTATGATGGTTACTACCACTACGAGGTACCACTAGCTCCCTTCCATACGACGAACGTTTGGCGCAGGGCACGTTTCTTCTAGGATACAGCACACCTTCTAATTGCGAGCGCATGCGGTGTGCGCAACAAGATGCAACAACAATACGATCAACAGCAACAGTAACAATAACATCAACGACAGCAACAGCAGCCGCAACAACAACAGCAGCAGCAACAACAAGAATAACAACAACAACATCAATAGCAGCAGAAGCAACAACAACAACACGATGGTGACTTTGCGACAACTTGTCGTGTGTCTTTGTCTTCTTCCTCATGTTCTTCTGGCTCTCCTTTGAGAGTGAGTTCATTGTTAGCTGTCGCCCGACTACACTGTTGACGTCATCGGAAGTGCTTCTACTACTACTACTACTACTACTGACTACCCCCAAGTAGGCGTGCGCTGGATTGCGCCGCGGGATTGCTGCGGTTTTCAATGTTAGCGGCTGTCTGTGACATGTTTAGCGTTACCTACGCACACACACACACCCATACGCCCATAGATACACAGAGCCACACAAATACACCCATACGCACCCCCCCCCCCCCGATATGCATACATGACACCCTTACACACATCTAGGCATACACATGTATAGACGACGTGTCTAAAGCGGATTTAGCGCAAGTCATCGTGCAAGTCTGCCGCTGCAGTCAAACTAAGAAGATCGCGGAGCCCGAACAGCAACGAAGAGCAAAACTAGCACGAGAGAGTGTTGCGGAACAGAAACAGGGGGAATCGGAAAATATAGGGAGAGGGAGGGGGAGAGAGATCGATAGAGAAAACCTCAGATAGAGAGAGAAGAAATCGAAAGAGACTTCTCACTTCTTCGCTGTCGTAGAGTAAGTAGAGAGCAGGATCGTAGAGAATTGAACAAAGTGAGGTGGTGACTTGGCTCTCTTGCTGTTTCTGCTGGTGCTGCTGCTGCTGGTGGTACTCGCCGATGAGGTGATTGAAGGTTGAAGGGCGATGAAGACGATGAAAAACACGACGAGGGAGGATCATGATGATGATGATGATGTTGCTGATGATGATGCATATGATGACCATCTCTATGGTGTTAGCAATGGCGGTTCTGCTCCAACTAGTGGTGGTGGTGTTGATTGGCGCATCGAGGTGCCGAGGAAGACAAAAAGCAAAGAGCGGCACTGGAGCAACGACGGAGCTTGGAGGGAAGGAGGAAGGGAGGGAGGGTGTGAGGTAGGTAGGGAGAAAGGCCGCCCGGCATGAACAAACAGGCAGTCTGTAACGCGTAGGAATTGGGAGTAGTGAGGTAGTTGGGAGCAAGTTGCGAGGAGCGGCTGACGGGCTGACTGGGAGGCTGATCGCCGCCGCAAACGATCAAACGACCGCTCCCTCGCTCGATCGCTCGCTGGCTCGAAACGAACAGGGAAACGGGGAAACAGACCGAGAAGTCGTCGTCAGTCAATTGTCGTCGTTGTCGTCGTCTAACGCCTGCCCGCGGCGTGATCTGGCAGGCTGGCTGGGAGTGTTATATGGGTGTCTATGTGTGTCCCGTGTCTATGTGCGAGACTACATGATGGCCCCGCCACGCCCCTCGAATTTTGGTGATTTTGCGCTTTTTCCCGTTTTTGTTCTCGTCGCTCGTTCCCGCCCTCCATCTCTCTAGCTTTTCTTTCTCCCCTATATCTTTCTCTCTTTCACTCTCTCTCTCTCTCTCTCTATATATACATATATATCCCTCTCCGCCTATCTCGTCATTTCTTGCTTTCGTCGTCGTTGTCGACATCATCATCATCATTGTTTTTTTTGTTGCTCTTTCTTTACACAACGAATAAGCTTAGTGTGAAGGCAAGCACCACAGTGACAGTGGCAGCCGCAGCAACAATTGGGATTGAGATTGGGATGGGATGAGACGGCGCTCGGGATCGCTTGGGACGGGCAACACGAGTATCTATCTATCTTTACATCAAGAGAGTGTATCGTGCTCGTGGTTGTCGCCGTCGTCGTCATCGTTGTTGTGGTGCTGCTGCTGCTGCTGGTGTTGCTACGCGGCCACTCGTCAAACATTCGCCGCCGACAATACAGTGCTCGCTGACACTTCGTGGCGATGGTGGCGGCCGAGCGAGGAACTGAGGGAGGAAACGCTACCATCGGCTGATGCGGCTGCTGCGGCTAATTTTGTGGCTACCGCATTTCTTCTCATGAGAAGTTAGTTAGCCTCGTCGAGTCAATCTCGCTCGCCACTGACGTGGCTAAGTTCCTCATCTCAGCACCTATATACGAATATATATATATATATATATATATATTCACGTGCATCGGTTGGCCTTGTCACAGTACCGGCAGCTGTACAGCCGTCGTTGGATCTGTCAGCTCGTCGTTACGCGACGGCCAACATGTCAAAACGCGGCTGATTGAACTAGTTCACGCCAGTGGTAACTTCTTGTTCGACAACTGCTGTTGATGTACTATCAGCAACAGGAGCAGCAGCAGCAATAACAACGACGATGATGATGATGATGATGACCTGTGTTGTTGTTTCGATTTGTACGTTTTCGATTGGCTGGCTAGATGTGGAACGAGTTTCATATCTTGCGTTACAAACAGATGATCACATGATATATATATATATATATATATACATATATATATATATATATATATATATATATATATATTATATATACATATATATATATATATATATATATATATATATATATATATACATATAATATATATATATATATATATATATAAAGAGCGAGCATAGTCACGCACAAACACACAACATATATCCAAACAGCAATACAAACAAGAGCGATTGTTTTGGCAATAGTCAACAGGCATAACACAGTAGCAGCAGAAGCAGTATGGCACGCCGGATAAAGCCGCCTGTTGCAGACACTGTTCGTATTCGTAGCAGTTAGCACAGTAGTAGTAGTAGTGTAATCTAGTAGTGTAATTACCGTTTGCCAGAAGTGGTTAGAACACACGATGTCAGAGGGAGTGGGAGGGAAAGCAGTGTACGAAACGAGAGCTAACGAGAAGTCTCGCGCGTGCCCGAGAGGGAAAGAGAGAGAGAGAGAGAGGGGGGGGGTGAAAGAGAGAGGGAAGAACCATTGGCCAGAGCCAGGTGGTAAGCGTGACACGATCGTGCCAGGCGTGACACCACCGTGTCAGGCGTGTAGGCGGCCCGCCGCCATCATGAATCTTGAGAGCCGAGAGCAACATCCGAATGTTGTCGTCGAGCATCGCCCGGCGGGCGGCATCATAGGCGGCCGCCCCCGCTACTATCGCCGCCGCCGCCGCATTGGCTCTAGCTAACGACCGTTAAGCGGCGGGCGCGCTAGCGTGGTGAAGCAGCCTGCCTGGTGGGTGACTGGGCAAGGACACGTCTGCTTGTTTCCCTGCCTGTGTATCCATCTAATAACTATCTATTGGTCTGTCCGCTCGCCCGTCCGCCCTTTTCCTCAACAATGGCTAACCTGTGATCATAATGCTATTGTTGAGTGTTGTTGCTATTGTTAAAGGTTGTTGCTATTGTTGAGGGTTGTTGCTATTGTTGAGAGTTGTTGTTGT
Source organism: Dermanyssus gallinae (assembly GCA_003439945.1). Taxonomy (NCBI): domain Eukaryota; kingdom Metazoa; phylum Arthropoda; class Arachnida; order Mesostigmata; family Dermanyssidae; genus Dermanyssus; species Dermanyssus gallinae. The sequence continues at coordinate 38,013 of QVRM01006240.1, read as the reverse complement.
TGTGTCTGCTGCCATTATGGTTGGTGTTGCTTGAGTTGCGTCGTCACGGGAAACATCCGGTTTATCGATGTCAACGGTGTGCGCACAGTCCGCCACACGTTTCTAGCTCCGATCAACAACGATTGACACAACAACAACAACAATAAGAGCAACAACACCGACAATAACATCATCATCAGCACAACAACAACAACAACAACAAAAGTGCAGCATCGCTAGAGACCGTAGAAATCCTGTCCCAAGCTGCTTGCGTGTCTGCCCATCTCTCGGCTGCGTAACAGTGTTGAGCAGTGGCTTCGTCGGACGGCAAACGTCTTTGACGTGACGACGACGGCGTTCCGCAATTATTATGAGCCAAGATTCCCACACAGCTAAACTAGTAACCGCTAGTAGAGTCGTAATAGTAGAAACCACTAATCGTAATGAGTAACCCTAGTAGAACCAGCGGAAGCTGTAAATGCCAAAGCAAACGTGGCATACATGGTCATGTTCGTAGCAAACGTACAAGGTAATCGCAGTTGTAATACTCATACATAAGTTGTACTCGTGGCAAGTATTAGCGCGATACGCGAGACGACAATCGCGCACTGTTTGTCGGTCTATCTCTGGCGTAGCCGCGCCAGCACAGACGGAAAACGAGTTCGCTCCGCATCCTCCTCGTTGCGTTCAATCACAGCCACACATGACTCCTGCGGCCAGATGTTTTTCCTTTGCGATCGTCGGCCGCCTCATCGTCGATGTTGCGGCGATGTTGTTCTCATAAGCGTGACAACATTTAGCGTCAAACCACAATTAAGTGCAGTGCAGAGCATTCATTGCCAGACGACATTCGTTGCTCCGAAAGTCTGGCGAAGCGACGTCGCTCGTTTGACTGGACGACAACCATAGCAAAAAACAACGACAACAACGACAACAACAACAACAACAACAATGACAAGAGTAACAATAACAACAACAACAACAACAATGACAAGAGTAACAATAACAACAACAACAATGATGAAAGCAACAACGACAATGGCCCATCTATGTATCTTGTAATGACAGCGCGTCATTTGATTTGCACTTGCCTACTCTGCTTATCTAGGACATCTCAGGTTAACGACAGCGGAAATAGACATATTGAGGAGCGGCGAGAGGGGATGAAATAAGCGAGCGAAAGAGGAAAATGGCTCCAGTCCCCATAGTGCGAGACCCTCTGAGAACACGACAACCGCTTACTAAGGCCAGCAGCACTACGTTTGATTGAATAGTGACAGCAATAATTACACTATAAAGTGTTCGTCAAGCGACGAACTTACTTAGACGGATATCGGGCAGGCAACAGGAAATGAGCGATCTCCGAGCGACCAGCTACCGTAACGTTCGGCGGAAGATGCTGAATACTCGCGACCATCGCTGCATCTTTTGTAAAGTGGGCATTGACCTACACCGATCGCACTTAACAACGCTAGGGAAATACGGTATAGTTGCTTTTGCCAGTGCTGCTGCTGCTGTTGCGTGTGTTGTTGCTGCCTTCGTCATTGTTGTCGTTGTTGCTATTGTCGTTGCTGCTGCTGTTGTTGTTGTTGTTATTATTATTATTAATTTTTTTTGCGTCCTGCTAATTTTTTTCGTTTTATTATCATTATCGGTAACAAGAAATTATTATTATTATTTATTGACGACGAGGACGTCTATTTTAGAGTTGAGTAGCGTTTTGCCCACAGTATCAATTTTCTAATATTCATTATATATACATTTACTGCTGCTGCTGCTAGAACAACAACTACGACTACTACCACATTTATTACTACTCTTACCGAGTCTGCTTTGGTGACCAGCGCTGGCTGTACCACAGTTGCGACAACTACCGTTTTTTGACCAACGCAGTGTGCTCTACGTTAACGAGTTGGAAATCCCCACGTCTCAGCCAGGCTCCAGTTCCCCCAGCGTCCTCCCACCTCTCTACTGCCTGGCTGGCCTGACATCACACAGAGGCGTTTCAGATAAATGGCCCTTTTTGCTGCGGCCGTCTCGTCTGTAGCGTTTGCAACGCCATTCGGCCGGATTACCACGATAAGAAACGGACGGGGGCCACACCAGTTGGACTGGCGGACAGACTCGGTCGGGTGGCCCTTTCTGTTTTCTGCCAGTTAGCCCCCCCCCCCTGGCAAGTTGAAGGGCGTGTGCAGGCGCCGCGCTTAGCAGCCGTGTGGCCGCCGGCGGCCATGGCGAACGCGCGACATGATGCGACTCGTCCACGGACGCGTATGGGCACTGCGCATGCGAGTCGCTTACGAGGCAATGAGTGAATGGAACCCCCGTATGAGTGGACCTCGCTCGCGTCTACGCTCCCTTGTGTCTCCTCTCGGCCTCTCTCTCTCGCTCGCTCGCTCGAGCGCTCGACCCGTGTGCCGGGCACCAACGGCACAGCGGGGCGTCCGTCCTCTCGTATCTCTATAAGCGTATCGTAGATTGGCCGCCCCACACGTTCAAAGTACGCTCGCGGCCACCTATGACGCGCAAATGCGAGGCCAATTGCTGGCAAGCGGGCTTGATGATGCACCCGCCATCGTCCCCAAATTGCCGCACACGCATATAGATATATATATATGCGTATGCATCTAACGATATTTTATATGATGTTGACTACCCATCGTGAATAAACAATGAATTCCAGAGGAGGTGAAGTATAACACATTTATCGTTGTTGTTGTTATTGTTGCTGTTGTTGTTGTTGTTGTTGTTGAAGGGCAAAGGATATACAGACGGATCCGTTTGTATACGGGCATATAGTAAATCGAGCGCCAATGAAGAAGAGAGACACTGTGCACAAACAGGTCTAGTAGTCTGCTTGATTTTCTTTGTATAGGCCGATGAGGCGTTCAAGAAGCACAGCTTTGGGGGAAGGCTGTAGGCAAGATAAGGGCATATCCGTTCAGGCTACGCATGCCACCAGATACGAATGTGTTTGAAGTGTGCGGGGGAGAGAATACAAGTATATATATATATATATATATATATATATATATATGTTCGTACAGAGGGGTCAGTGTAATGGGGGCGCAATGGGAGAACCCAAGTCCTGGAAGGGATTTTGCGTAGAATGGCCCGGCGAGAGTTCTTTCTCTACGCGTTTGACTGGCTGGCTGGCTCTCTGGCTTTGCTCCGTCTCGCTGTGCTCGCGCTCTCTGTGGAGAGAGAGCGCAAAATGACTTTGGTACTGGTGCAGTTTGTTGTGCAGCTTGTTCTCTTATCAAGTACGTGTTGTGATTTAGTAGATGCGGAGTAAAGGCGCCGGGAGGGAGGCGGGATGGGGGGCATGCTGCATGTTCTCCTTGCTGCCCTTAGCGGCAGTGACCCCAGTCGTACTAGAAAAGTCGTTGTAGTACTGTCGAAGCAGCAGCTGCGAAAATACTTGCGTGGGGTCTTCTTGACCACATACGGGTGGCGGCTAGTCGCGAGTATGTCTTTCTTCGGTTCCGGCTACAAAATGGTGGCGGATGTTATTCGTTTTCTCCCCTCGTGACCCCAACGTTTTCTGAATTCTCACCGTTCTTGGTTCCTGCCACGAATGGCCATGAATGGCGACACTATTGATCGGCAGCGGTGGCGTGGACGAAAACTGCGACAGCCTTGTCTCTGTTTCCGCAGTGTTGCCTTCAATTCGAGAGCCTATTTGTTTGTTTAGGCACGTCTAGCCAAGTCACTATAGGTCCAGTACCTAACCACAGATGTAGTTCTCACGATGTAGCAATACTACATCATTGTTCAGTTGTTCAAACACAACATGACAGCAGTAGCAGCAATAACGACACTCTCAACAATTTTCTGTGACAAGATCGCACATACTAACGTGATGAACACATGAAGACTTACGCGCCTCTTACACAAACGATACGTTTTCCCTGAAAATCAATTGCATTGCTAGTTGCCATCATGATGATTATTGTTGCCAACTTATTTTTAAATTTAATCATTTATCGCTTGAGCTTAAAATTTCTTTCATAATTAACACCTTTGTTTGAATTAGGAATGAAACTCTATGAGGAAAATCCCCAACTGTTACAACGATTGTAACGTTTGGGAGTATTTCGTAGGCTATTTAGTAAGTTGTAAAAAAAGGCTATCGCCCGTATCTGCGGGTATTGTTAGTAGTATAATCATAATTAATATTATTATAAAATATTGTTATTGCTGCTGCTGCTGTTATTTATACAGCATTTCCATATGTTGGCATGCGGCGTTTGGCAGACGCACTTGTTTGAAGCTACGAACGTCGACAACTATACACGTGCGTCATACGGCGACGGTTGTACAGACGGTCGGAAATACAGACGAAAACAGGAGTACGGCTATGCGGAGACTGGTCTTAGCTAGGAATAATATGGGCAGCGGCCTGTCGTGATGCCGTGACGACGACGACGACGGTGTTTTGACGATCGAGTCGACGAAACTTATTATGTCTACCCGGCCGAACTTGTAGCTAGCTCTCAGCACATATGGCATCACCCACCTCTCAGTCTCCTCTCGATAGGTGCCTGTTTTGTGTTGCATACACGCCTTCAACGACGACCACTGAAACGACTAATAATAAATAGACCAGGCGGCCGATGAGCGAACAACGAGGAGGAGGAAGAGCGAAGAAGAACAAGAAGAAAAAGAAGAGCGTCCTTTCAGCGGAGCGTCTACGGGGTCCAAGCCAACAGCTTGCCCAGTCAACCTCATTTCATTGGTTTCTGTGTGTAGCATAGTGTTAGTAGTAGTTGCAGTAGTAGTAGTATGAAGGGTATATATATATATATATATATATATATATATATATATATATTTATAAGAGAGACATCGTAAGACAGAGGCTAAGAAGACGTGGAGATTAAAGGAATACAACGTCCACTGGTGGTGTTGCTGCAATTACGAGACCCACAAGGAGGAGATGTCGCTATAGAGAGCCATCCATATATATATATATATATATAGCGCTCGAGAGAGAGAGAGAGAGAGGAGCGAAACGAATCGTGCCCAGCAAAGTGCTTTAGCCATGACGAGTTGACTTGTTCTTCTTCTTCTTATTATTATTGTTCCTTTTATTATGATCGTTATTGGTGGGCATGATGCGGATGATGTAGTCGTCGTTCGTCGTGTTAGGGGGTAGAACGGCCATGTGGATGAATATACTGCCGGCTGGGAGAGGTTCTGGGACACCACCACCACCACCATCATCCTCGTCGTCGTATAGAAGGGGGTCATTTAGAGGACACCAGGTGTGAATTCAGCCGTGGCGGTTGTGGCAGCAGCCGCAGGCAGCAGCAGCAGCATTTTCGACGATGAGCTTCGGAACAACGGCGTGAAGTGAAACGCTCAACTGAAGATGAGTCGCGCGATGAAGCGCCAAACTATGAAGGTGAGGTGGACAGTGAACGAGAGAGACATAAAGAGAACGGGAGAGATCGCGAGCACGCGAAAAGAATCGAGAAGATCGAGAGGAACTGACGAGAACGAAGGCGATGAGCCAAAGAAGACCCCGCATACGGCTTGGATACGGCATTAGGCGAGCAAGCAGAAGATGCTGGCGGTCGTTGTAGCAGTCGTGCTGTAGTAGTTGTAGCATAGGCATGGTGGCAGAACCAGCAGCAACAGCAGCAGCGGCGGCGGCGGCGGGAGCGACTAAGTGGTCTTGTCTCTCCTCATCTAATGGCTAATTCAAGGGGCTGGACTTCGTTGGATGAGCGAGAAGATACACGGTCGGTCCGTCAGGCGGCCAGGCGGCGTAAGCGGTGATAGGGGAAGCGAAATAGCCTCGTCTTCAGCTGGGGCCCGTCTTCGGCAGCAGCAGCAGCGACTTCAGCTACTTCTGCTGTTGTTGAACGGCGGCTGGTGTCTATCTATCTATCTACCTATGTGTCTATCGTCATGTCGGTGCGAGTATCCGTCAGCCGTGCCGACGTCATCGGCTACAGGCAGGCAGGCAGGTAACATCGTCGGCATCACATCTTTGAACATATGTCTTCGGGTTTGGCTTGAGAAAGTGTGCCACATGTAGGGCGAGTCGTTTTCTGTCTAAGGGGGAAGGTTTTTCACCTGTCTCGTCGTCGTCATCATCGTCGTCGATGTTGCCGATGCCGTGATTTTTCGCACGATGACGACGACAACAACAGCAGAAGCAGCAGCAGCAGCAAGGTCAGTTTCGTTGGCGTCGTCATCACCGTCGTACCGCAATGATGGGGATAACGTGCAACGTGCAAAGCCATAATCGAAAAGCCATACAGCGTGCAGCAGCCATGTCTTGTTCATGCTCTCTCTCTCTCATTTTGTGTTTTTCTGTCTTTTTCACTTGCATCCCGTTTTGCGCCCGCACGTCAATGAAACCTTGCACGGAGAACACGTGGTCTACGCCATTTCCCTCTCTATCTGCAGCTGAAGGGAATCATGTAGTAGCTCTGCTCGTACCCCTGATTCTCTCGTGACATGTCGCTGCTTCGCGAGGGGTACGTTTTCCTGTCGTTGTTGACGGATGCTGGACTGTTCTTAGGCGCCCGCCAGAACTTGCAGCTGCAGAAACAGCAGCAGCAGCAACAACAACAACCCTAACTGCAACGCCGATGACCTCTGTCTTGCAACAAGGGCATCGTTGCGCCACTTGATGGCAGCCTATAACGATAACGTTCGTATCACAAACGTATCACGAACGCTGGTGGTGCTGCGTCTGCTGTTGTTGTTGTAGCTAGTTGTGCTACTTCTCCAGTCGCCCGTGCTGCTGGATCGCCCCGTCACCATCTGCTGCACCGTCTTGCTAGTTTCATCGTCGCCTTCGTCGTGCGTTTACGGCAACAACGCGGGCACGGCTCTACTACGACTGACAACTGCCCGTCGGCCTTCTTCTTCTGCTGCTGCTGTTGTTGTTTCCTACGTCAGGAAGCTACTGCGGGAGTGGTGATGTTGCCGTTAGCCACCACGGTCGCTGCCGCCGCTCTTCGCACAACAGATATCCTTTTGAAATGACCGCCACGTAGCCACCGCAGCGGCGGTGGCGGCGGCTTCCCGTCAAAAGAGCAGCACCACCATCACCACAAAACGAAATTTAGTCAAAACAATAATCGGGGCGGAACTTCTTCTGCTGCTGCTGCTGTTGATGGGGCGGTGAGGATGCTCATGGTGATCGTGGTGGTGGTGGTGGTGATGATGATGATGCTAATAGTAGTAATGATGGTGATGGTGGTGGTGGTGATGGTGATGGCCCAGGCGACCACGTGATCGCCAATCGATTGGCTCACGGCTGGCAGGCGAGATCTGTTTCTCACTCTATCTATTTCGGATTCTATCTATGTGTCTGCCTGCCGGTCAATGTGTCTTCATGCTCATATCTATATCGACGCCTAATCGACGTAAGTGACTCTGTGTGGCGGCCGTCAAACGTTGGGAGGTGGCCGTGGCCGGCCATCGTGTTTTTTTTTCGTGCATACTTTTAATCTCTCTCTGTCTCTCTTTTTCTTATTCTTACTTTCTCTTTGTGTCTTTTGCGGATGATGATGATATCATGACCATGCAAGAAATCATGGGCAAGATCTCGTGGCCCTCGGCACGAGCTTTCTTGGCAATATTGCGCCCATGGATTCGATGATAGCACCTCTCGCAACCCGAGCTAGTCAGCACTGCTGGTCTAGCAGAACGACAGTCTGTTGACCCTTGACAATAGCAAGAACAACAACAGCAATAAGGACATGAACGGCTCATGGTCGACGTAATGCATTTTCACTGCCTGAAACCTCAGCTGCCGCCCGCCCTCTGTTCTGATGCTACTGCTGCTGCTGCTGATGATAATGGGGGTGATGATTTTCACAGCTTTAGTACCACACCCACCTTTCCATCATCATCATCATCATCATAATCATGACGATAATACCACAATCAATATCGATTTTGCATTGTACGCATTCTGCGCGGCATTGTCTCCGAAGGGCTGTGTCTCCTGTCGATTCATCTCATCTCTCAGCCTCTTCTCTCAGTCATTCTGGACCGCTCGCTGCCTTTTTCCAGCGAACACAAAGGCCAATTGAAACCCGTCATCATGCCGACGGCGACGGTAATGCTAATGATGATGGCGACGCCGACAACGACGACAGATAACAAACGCCGCGCCATTGGCATGAAAGGCGCGAGTACCACCGCGATTGTGGAGGGGACCGATGGGGTTGTTCATCGAACAGCCAGCCCTCTTGCTGGTCTGGTGAAAAACGCAGCGTGGGTAGGTGAATTGTATCGCCGTATTGCCGTAATGCGTGGTGGCGGCAGGCATTATTCATGATTCGCGATGATGACACGCGATGATGCCAAACGTAGACAAAACGCAGCGGACAAACGCAGCGGTGGAACGATATCGGCTAAATACGGCGCGTGTTCAGCGCTATTCTCGCTTTTCGCAACGCGTTTGAAATCGGCCGCCACTGCCGCCTTAAGAGCTCGTTGGCGTACAATTTCTGCCTTCACTATCATCGTCACGGCATCGAGCAGCAGCACCTCGATCATCGTCGATCGAGGTGATTTCACGACAGATGATGACTCAGCTTGACTGATGACCGTTCGCGACCGACCGACCGACCGACCGTCAGACCAACCGTTCGAACGCTCGTAGAAGCTGATTGAGACGACAATGCTGCTGCTTGATGACGTCCATAGCAAAATTGCGCTACCTCACCAGCCGCCAGCAGGGTAACATCACACATGATGCCACAGCGTCATACCCCACCATAATGGCGTTGCATGGGTATCGTTGTCGCATTTAGCCGTGGTCGTAGTGGTGAAAGTTGTCTTATCCTTTGATCCATCCACCCCGTTGATGGAATACAATACAAAGCGGCGTTTCCTCCTAAGCGACCACGCTGCTGGTCTGCTGGTATACGGTGGTCTAACATAACTGTCGTAAGTGTTTGGCGTTGGATTTAAATTGTTGATGTTGTTGTCAATGTTGTTGTTGTTGTTGCTATTATAATCTAGTCAATTATAGATATATTATCATTGTTGTTGCTGTGGATTTGCGTAGCGATTTTTGTGAACTGCTATTGTTGTCATTATTACTGTTGCTGTGGTAGTTGTTGTTGTTGTTGTCGTTGCGGTTGTTGTTCTTATTACGGCATGTCTGTGAGCCCGGCCGTGCTTCCAGCACGCGTTCGTGCATGGAGCAGATCGTGTGTTGTTCGAACCAATTCGAATGGCGACCGGTGGCGCCAATTGGTTGTTGCATGCTGGTTGGTTGGCGTCGAGATCATCAACCTCAATACAAACATACACACACAGTGCTGGGCGAAGCGAAGCTCGTTGATCGAGGTCTCGATCAACGAGCAGAACATTGCTGTGTGATCGCTACATTACTGCCACTAGAACGAAAACCGTCATTGTGTGGTTTTTGTTGTTGTTGTTGTCGTCGTCGTTGTTGTCGCTTCAATGCGGTGATTTGTAGGCCGCCGACAGCCTGACATGTAGGGGCTGACTTTTTGTGCTGCCTTGAAGCCTGCGAACGAAGCCCGACGGAGCTACTGCTGCGAGGTACAACCAGCACCGAGCTCAAATAGAGTAATACGAAAGGCGTGAGCAGACGGCCGAGCAAGCGAGAGACCCAGAGAGAGAGAGAGAGAGAGAGAGATACTCTGATCGAAAGAAAGAGCGCGAGAAAGAGAGAAGGGGGAATTGAGTTAATCAGCGGGCGACGGGTAAACGAACCCACACTCCACTCCGACTAGGCCGAACACAGCCGGACACAGCCGGACACAGCCGCCGCAAGGACAAGCGTTGTTGTACACTGTATTACAGGACATCATATGTATACATATATATATATATATATATATATATATATATATGTGTGCGTACCTACTCTGGGGACGGTAATCAATGAAGCAAGCCGGCAAGCACCGCCATCACCACCATCACAAGACCGTGTCGTCTCTGGCTTTCGAACAGCTTTTGTGGTCATATCGCAAGCCCGCCCGTCCTAACCGATATTGTATTGTTTCTCAACCGTCTCTCTATGTCGGTCTTTTTTTCGTATATCCCATTTTCTAGCTCCTCTCTGTTTGTATAGCCGGTGGCGGTGCTAATATGCAAACCACTATCAATCAATTTATCCACAGCAAAGCCCTGTTATGGATATTTGCTGTTGTTATTGCTGTCGTTGTTGTTTGTGTTGTTGTTGTTATTGCTGTCGTTGTTGTTTGTGTTGTTGTTGTTGTTATTGCTGTCGTTGTTGTTTGTGTTGTTGTTGTTATTGCTGTTGTTATTGCTGTCGTTGTTGTTGTTATTGCTGTCGTTGTTGTTTGTGTTGTTGCTGCTGTTGGAGCTTTGTTGGTTGTGAGTAGCCGGAGAGTACACCAGGCGTGAGTCGCCTGATTCTTCTTATTCTGTTGCTGCTGCTGTACGAGAACGAAAGCTGACGCCTGCTTGAGGTAATGTAGTTGTTGCCTGGTGTGCTGTTGTTGCTGTTAGACGTCCGCTGGCTGAAGTACTCATGATGTGACGTTTTGGCCGTCTTCGGCCGTTCTTTTTGATGCTGCTGCTGCTGGTGCCGCTGTAAACACTAACGTCACCATGGGCACGGTTGCAAGTCATCTAGCTGTATCTCATTGACCGCAGTCTGTGTTTGATTGATACAATCCTGGCAATCGAGCACAGGACGCAGGACCGAAATCGAAGCTGATTGAGAGAGCAGATAGGTAGGCATACAGAGATTACAGAAAGAGCGCGCGCGCGTTAAAGGACAAACAGTCGCAACGGCTTTGTTGGACGGAATGAATCGAGTATGCCGCTTTCGACGCTACGCGATCAACTCGGTATACAGAACCGGCCTCTTACAGCAGACGTGTACAGCGTTCATGAATGAATCCGTCGTTGTAGATGAATCTAAAGTTTAACTTTTTCTCGTCGTACGACGGGTAGGTATAGATAGAAATCAGTATAGGTTGCAGAGTATGCGCGTTGGGTATCATAAAAGTAGTCGTTGTAGAAGTCACTGTGTAATCGAAGGAGTGGTACTCGAGAGCTGGCGAGAGAGAGAGAGAGCTTTGTGACTAGTCTTATGTGTGTGTGTGTATGGTGAGGACAGTTTGCCGGCGAGTTCTGCTAGCTTCACTGCTGCCTACACGGTCGCTGGTGTCGCGAGGGCGCTGGTGACGAAGTTGAATTGAATGCTGTTTCTAACGAGCTGTAGGAGTCAGTCGTCTCGAGTTTCACTTGGTCATGGCGTCTTTTCATCAACACCATTAACAATAACAGCAACAACAACAACAACAACGACAACGACATTAGCAACAGCAACATCAGAAACAACATCAACAGTAACATATGCAGCAACAACAACAACAACAATAGCCTAAAGCGTCGCTCAGTATGTTGAATTAAAACTGACATCTTCCCTCGACATTGTGGTTGCATCTTGCAGCTGTAGTAGCGTTAGCGATACAACACCAATCGAAGAGTGCCACTTAGCTAACCGTTAGACGCGATTATGGTTAGATTATGGCTGACGGCTGACAAAGAACAAAGCTGCCAGTTGTTTATCTTGGCGGTTGTCAAACTAGACGACAGTGATAGAATAGAAGGGATAGCGAATCAGAGAGACAGAGAGATAGATAGATAGAAATAGCTCAATCAAGCCTGGCTACATCTATGCCTGGTAGTGGATCTGATACAGCCTGCGGCCCAGCCGAAGCATGGAGGTTAGGCGCGACGCATCCGAACATGGTCAGTCAAAGTCGACCAAGTAGACGCAGATACCTTGTAGACGAAGTGAACGTAGTCACCTCGAAGTGAGCGTAGTCGATCTATTGATCTATACATCGAAGTGATTGATAATCAATTCTCCGATGACCGGCGGTGCCGCCCGGCCGCCGGCCTGCACGCTTTCGTGCATGGCTTATTTGTTTACGTATGGGTTCCTACATACCTTACTCGTATATTTATTTACATACATACATTTCTACATGTATATATATATATATATATGTTTGTGTGAATACACGTACACGCGCATCATCACAGATATACGTCAAGATGACGGAGGCAATTCTAGTTTGACGCCGGCAAGGGCGCTTTCGGAGGCGGCGGCGGCAGCGACGACGACATTGTCGATCTTGTAGTTTGATTGCTGCCGCTGCTGCTGACACACATGGATTGATGTGGAATTCGATTAGATTGAAGAAGAATTTGGTGCTAGTACCCGCTTCTCATCTTTTCGGATGCTGCCGGTACTTACTTACTGTACGACGGTAGCACCGCGGCGGCAAGCCAGCTACTTTCGCGCACACGACGTCAGGACGTGCTTATTCCTGTTGCGCCTAAGGTTTAGGGCTATTTTCCCTGTCGCTCTGCTGCCTTCGGTGCCTTTTGCGTGCGCTCTTCGTTCCTTCTACGTGCGTTCTTTGGAGTGCGCGCCCTCGCAGACTGGTTCGACGGATCGGCCGGCAAGCGTCTCCTTCTAGTTTATCTGCCGTCTTTCGCCTGTCTGTCTGTCTTTCTATCTGTCTCTCTGGTCTTCTGCAGCGTATTCGACAGCCACGTGAAAAGCAGTTCAAGTTGACAGCTATTTTCAAATTGACACGGCTCGCCAGTCCTGCAGCCGTGGTTAGGGTTGTTATGGTGGTGGTGATGGTGGTGGTTGTTATTTGTTTGGCTAGGCGATGATGGTAATCCTTGATGTAGTTAGACAGTTAGTTATTGGCCGTACTCACTGTGGCATTGCTACAACAGCAACAGAAACAAAAACAATAACAACAACAACAATAATCTAATGACCTGCCGTCATCATTATCATCATCGTCGTCGACAACAACAATAACGACGACAACAACAGCGACGGCAACAGCAACAACAACAACGGCCAAACTAGCAAGAACCGAAAAACGAGACAAAAGACTACGCGTTGGTTGGACGTGCGGTAGTTATGCGCGGCCGCTGCCGCGTATGTGGGGCTAAGTGGGAGGGGTTGTGGGGGTGTCGCATCCGGGTGGCCGTGCTCCAATTGTTGAAGTGTTGCTTGTCGATTCCAAGAGCGAGCTAGTAGTGGTGCGAGAGTGTGGAGGAGAGAGTGTGATGGCTGCGCGAGCCTCGGCTTCGACCTTGTCGACTTCGACCTCGGCGAAGACGACGACGACGACGTCGACGAGGACAACGAGAACGACCACAATGACAGCCATGACATGACATGGTCGTCCATCGAACGGCCCATCGAGACACCTCAACTCGAGACAGACAGACAGACCCATCAAGCGAAACAAGGAGAGACAGATCGAGTGAAAGAAAGACATAGGCAGAGGGTGAGAAATAGAGAGAAAGCGAGAGAGAGGGGGGGAGAGAGAGGGGGGTAGCGGACGGAGGATGGGGGTTCAGAAGACAGGAAAAGCGAGTAGCAGACAGGCACGTCGGGGATTGCAGACGTGTCAAGGCACCCGTCGTACGTACGTCGATTGTGCGTATCTGTGTGTACGTGTATGTCTTTCAGTGTGTGTGTGTGTCTATCTGTGTGAGAGAGAGCGTGGTCAGTCACTTCATGTCAGATTCGCACTCGCAGACGGGCGGCAGGCCTGAGTAGACAGGCGTCGCGAGGCCTAATCGCGCGCGCCCCCCTATTGCTGCTGCTGTGTCCCGGTTGACGAACAACGTCTTCCGCCACCCATTCGAAGCGCATGCGGCATCAGCGGTGGCGGCCGGCGACACGCTAACGTGCCGTGCCGACGTTGAACAGCAGCAACGAGAACAATAACAAACAACAACAACATCACAACAAAAACAACAGCAGCAGTACAGCAACAAAAACAACAGCAGCAGCAGTAACAACAACAAAAACAACACCACCAAGAAGGTTCTCTCGTCTCTCAGCTTTCGGACAGCTGCTCCTCGATAATGCCACCCCCCCCCCATAGCTTTGACTACCGGTTCCGTCGTTGTTGTTGTCGGTGGTGTTGTTGTTGTTGTCGCTGTTGTTACTTCTGCTTTTGCTTATGTTACTATCGTTTGAGGAGATGGACAGAGGCGGGCATAAGAAGACGGCGGCGGGAAGGGAGCGAAATAACGACACTTAGACGACAGATAGGCAACACGTATAGGCACGTCGCCCGTAGTAGCGCATTGCGATGGTGCTCCCACTCGGCTGGTTAGCTTTAGCTGCTGCGCGATTACCAGCAACGATGTTCCAACAACGCCCTCGAGGGGGGGAGAGAAGACGTGTATTGGCTATGGTATTGACGACGATGTAGTTCTTGTTCTTGTTATCTCAGCAGTTGTAGTTGAATAGCAGGAATAGTAGTAGTAGAAGAAGTAGTAGTGGTAGAAGTACCGGTAGATGTTGTAGAAGAAGAAAAAAAAACAAGATGAAGAAAAAGACAAACAACAACAAGCCTAATTCGGGACGAGAGAGTGACTGACGTGTGCGTGTCGGCTGCGCACGCCAATATCGGGCCGGCATGCAGTTGGTTTGTTTTCTGCTTTGTTTATCTCGTGTGTGTCCTCCGGGGCTGGCTTTGTGTGGTTGTCTGTAAAGTGTGTATCTGTGTTTACGTGCCGTGATCTAATGCGTGAGCGACCTTTTCTTTCTTCTGCTACGCTTAGAACGGTGGCAATAGCTGGCTAGCTGACTAACTGACTGACTGACTGACAGGCAGGCAGTCAGGCAGACATCTAAATAGGCGAATAAGCACCCTATTGACCTGTGGTTGGTGGGTGCTGTCGCTTCTGCTAATTCGACGGCCACTTTGACGGCTACTGTAAATTCTTTGGTGTTCCGGTCCGTTCGGGCGGCTGGTCGGTCGGTCATTGTTTGTGTCTGCTCGCCGCCACCATCTCCGCCGCCGCCGCCGCCACCACAGATTTGAATCTCTAATAGGTCGAAAATTGAAGGCAGTTGATCAGCACCATCAGCAGCATCAGTAGCGACAATAAGAACTACTTCTACTACTACTACTACTACTAAAACAATAGCAACAACAAAACAACAACAGGAGCAGTCTCAAGTAAACACCAGCAGCAGCAACAACAAAGCAAGAACAATAACGACAACAACAACAACAACAAGTATAGCCAACACTTACACTTGGCGTCTGAATTATTTGAGCTTTATACTCTTTAGCTTGATTCTGTTTAAACCTCTGAAGAAGATGAGCAGGAAGAAAAAGGGAAGAATGACGACGATGACGACAACGACTACCGAGTGGGTGGATCGGTAGCCAACAAAAACGTACAAACCGAACGCGTAGAGAGAGAGATACGGCGCTGCCTCGCATCAAAGCGAAGCTGTCGGCTAACTGTACGTTTTGATTTGGCGATCATTTGTTCATGTCTATCAATTTTATAGCGGAAGAATTGTTGTCAATGAGACAGAAGGAACCAGGCAAAATCAGGACGCCTTCTACCTGCGCCCACCGCTTTGCCTGCGCTTGACGTTGCTGATCGTCATACTATTGTTGTTAGCGGGATGTTTGGCGTTGATACTGCTGTGTCAAGTTGATTTGTATTTCTATGTGCGTTTAAAATCTTCCTCACTCTCTCTGTATGTATATATATATATATATATATATATTGAAGGGTATTCCAGTGTCTGTAGCAGGCTCCAAATCCGAAAACGCCGGGCACTGCCATCTTTGTCATTAATTAGGCGTTACTATTTTCGTTTCAAATTACCGCAGTAAAAAGTAGATGTTAGGTTACGTATTGCTTTACTGTCCCAGCCGAGCATATGACTTGTGTGAACCGATCACCCACCCACCCGAATGACTGATCTAACCGGAGGCGATTGCGTCGTGTTGCGAATCTTGCAGGAGGATGTTCCCAACGGTCCGCGTGTCTTTCAGCGGGCTACCGGCGGCGACGGCTGAGCACCGCTATCACGTGCTGCTCGACATCGTGCCGTGCGATAACAAGCGATATCGGTACGCCTATCACCGATCGTGCTGGTTGGTGGCCGGCAAGGCTGACCCGCCTTCGCCCAACCGACTCTACCAGCATCCCGACTCGCCGTACGCCGCCGATCAGCTCCGCAAGCAGGTCGTCTCGTTCGAGAAAGTCAAGCTCACCAACAACGAAATGGACAAATCAGGCCATGTAAGTGTGTGAGCTCGACGGTTCACTTCGACTTGGCGCTTTGATGCATGACCACGACCGTGGCGGTCGTGCTTGCATGGTGGCAGCCTTCCTGGTGGGCTCTTCTTGATTGTTATCCAAGAGCAGGAGAAGGAGGTTGACTTCTGACGACCGTGAGCCGTGTGTACTAGGTAGGCGAGTTCCTATGTGGAGTCGCTATTGACTTAACTTGCACAAATACCGGTTTCCGATCTCGTACTGATCGAGTTGTTTCCAGTACTTTTGCTTCTAATCTCAGTTGTGGCAGTTATACGCAGCCAGGGATATGCTGTTGCAGCTGCTGCCCGCCGCTGACGCTAATCGGGATGCGTATATTGGTTATGGTATTGACTGCTTGCAGAGGCAAATGACACGCATCATCTACTATCGATGAGACGATGTGTTCGATGCCACTATTTCTCCCCCCGCCTTCTCTGTGCGCTTTGCTGGTGCTGTTCTTGTGTTGCGTCCGACTCGCTCTCACCCCTACAGGTTTCTCGGTCGTCCTAATTTCCTGATGCTCTTTCGCGCCTTTCCCCCTTTTCCCTCGATTTCGTCGTAGGCTTGCCTGTTGTTCGCGTTTTCGTATGGTTCCTATGGCACTCCTGTCCTCTGTCGACCTGGTCATCAGGTTAGGTAGGTCATCAAGAAGGCCACCCAGTTGTCGATGAGACGAAGTAGGTAGGAATCGTCGTGCTGCTAGAACAAGAGGTCGTAGTAGCCGCAGGAGGAGTGGCAGTAACGCTTTTACTTCCATTACTGCCTACAACAAGCACGGCAATCTACGCACATGGCAGAGGCAGGTTGGGAAGAGGCAGGTTGCTAGGTGGTGACGGTGGGGTCGTTCTGGATCTGGACGACGACGACGACAACAACAATAACAACGACGACGATTTCTGTCGTCCTGCTTCTTGCTTACTGTCGCCCATAGTCACAGTACGGCCGAGTATGCTGCCGCCGTCCATCATCACAGTTCAAAGCAGAGGCAGGACGAATGGCGACTGAGGAGGCGTTGAAACGTTCGCACATCGAGGTGAAATACGAGTCGCCGAGTTGGGTCGCCGTTGTGGCTGTTGTTGTTGTTGTCATCGCCGTTGTCGTCGTCGTCGTCGTTGTCATCACCGCCTGAGCGTATGCATCACAGACGCTACGGCGGCTGATACGCTCAGTGACCGCTGATGACTGCGCGATTCTCCACCACTTGTTGCGTTCAGCGTTGATGGCGGCGGCGGCAGCAACAACAGCAGCAACAACAGTAACAGCAACAACAACTACAGTAATAGCAACAGCAACTACAGTAACAGCAACAACAACAACAACCACAGTAACAGCAGCAACAACAACCACAACAACAACAACGATGAAGATGACGACGATGACGATCACGATGACATGTACGATGTACCGCCGGCCTTCGCCTCCGAAGTGTCCTGTCGTCGCTGTTCTAAGAACAATTCTCCTCCCAGCAGACTCTGTACCCCCCCGACCCCCCCCTATCTATATCCCCCTCGTTCTCTCTCTCTCTTCCACCCTCACACTTTCTCTCTGTCTCTCTTTCTCTCATACGTTCCAACTCTTCCCTCCTTCGTTCATTCCTTGCTTTATCCCTCACTATCAATTTCATTCGTGTGTCCTCCAGCATCAGCCATAGCAGAAGCAACAGCACAGGTCCAGAACGAAGCTGGGGCCCGACGGCAGATCGGCGGCAGGCCTAACTCTAGAGCTGACCGGGCGGGCTGAGTGGTTTCCACCCGCAGCGCGGTGCTCTCGCTTTTCTTTTCTCCGGCCGCCGTCAATGTTGCTGTTGTGGCTGCTGCTGCTACGCCGGACCACCCGCTGCTCTCGGAAGACGAAAACACGATGGGGTGGGGGTACTTCTGTTGCTCCTGCCGTTGTTGTTGTCGTCGTCGTAGTAGTAGTAGTAGTAGTAGTAGTTGTTGTTGTTGTTGTTGTTGTGCTTGTTGTTGTTGTCATCGTTGCTGCTTGTAGTGATGATGCTAAAGAAGATCGACACAGCATCCACTGCAACAGCTTGTTGGCTGTTGTCTCATGTCGCGCCCCAGGCGGCGGTGATGACAACGATGATGACCATAACAACAACAACATGAACATGAACAACGACACCAACAACAACGACAATAACAACAACAACAACAACATGAACAACGACCATGACCATGACGACGATGACAACATCCACAACCGACCTCGACCTAAGAGTACGGTACGGGCTAGGTTGTGAACATTCCCACTGTCTCAGCCAGCAGGCGAGTTGATATAGCGTCTAGATTATGGTGGCGATGCTCTTTGTTGTTGTTGTTGTTGTTGTTGCTGCTGCTGCTGGCATTGTGGTTGTCGTTGTTGCTGCTGCTGCTGGCATTGTGATTGTTGTTTTTGTTGTCGTCGTTCGTTATTGCTGTTGCTGCTGCTGTTGCTGCCACTGCCGCTGCGTGGCGTAGCTTGTCATAAACAAATATTACATTGGCGACAGTAGCTATTTCATCGGACGAGATCATCTTCGTAGCACTAGGCGTAGTAGTAGTCATAGCAGTCAGTGGTTGTTATAGCAGAAGTAGTAGTAGCAGAAGTAGTAGTAGTAGTAGTAGTGGTATTTGTCTTCCGCAGCCGTCGGTTGTGCGCTGTGGTGAGCCTGCCTGATCGTGGGCCCGCTGTGCGACCTGACGCGCTTGCCTCAACCGCTTGCCGAGGTTGAGGTCGAGGCCACGAGGTTGTGTTCGTAACTTTGCCGTCAACGTCTCCTGTCTGTCACCGGGCCGACAGAACGACGAGCATGTACTCTTCGTAGCTGTGGTTTGCGAGCGCGACGCATCGCCACGCCGATGGATGCCGCCGACGTCGGCCGTCATCTCGCAACTAAACGTTGCTATGCGAGGAATTTACCTGCTTCATGCTTGCTGGAGCTGGTGCCGTTGTTGTTGTTGTTGCTGCTGCTGTGTGTGTTATTGCTGTGGCTGTTGTTGTTGTTGTTGTCTTTGTAGTTGTGCCTGTTGTTGTTATTGCTGTCGTCGTCGTCTTCGTCGTCGGTATGTCTAGCGATGTCGAAGTGACGAAGCCGACGAGTTTTGTTCAATTGGCGGACCTTACCGCTACTGTCTCGTGGAGTGTTTTCGCACTTTTCGGCGAACTCACCACAGTGGCGTGCCCTCACAGATACACACTCAAACACACACACCGGTAGACTAACAGACTCAGGTAGACAACGTGGTGATGCTACAGCGGCTCATGATGATGATGATAATGATCATAGTGATGATTAAATATTGATGATTCGGCGGGTGGTAGAGTTGATGGTGGTGGCCTGTCGAAAGGCTGACCTCGCTGTGCTATCGCTGACACCAAAAGTAGCAGCAGCAGCAGCAGCAGAAGCAACAACAACAACAGCAACAACAATAACGGCATGCTGCACATATATGTACGTTTGTGCACCTCAGTTGTTGCTGCTGTTGTTCCCGACCGTCGTTGTTGTTGTTGTTGTTGTTGTCGTAGCATGCCAGTCTCTTCTGCTAATGTTGTCATTGTCGTCGTTTGTGAGAGTTTGTTGTCGTTGTTGTTGATACTGTACGTGTTGATGCTGCTGCGCTGTTACTGCTGTTGCCTTGATGCTGCTTTGTGTCGGTACCGAGTTTAGCTCGGTGCCTTCCAAAGGCGATGGACGATGCATCTTGGAAATCACGAATGCAGCGATCCATAGAACAAAAAAAAAACACCACGAGAACACCGGTGTTCTCGCGTCAGGCTAATTACTTCGATGTTTACTACTACACTACTACCAATTCTACATCTACTACCGCTACCACCATTCGCGCTAGCATTACTGCTAGCCAGGCATAGGCCGCGGATACATATATGTTGATATAATGATACGCAGATAATCATATAGACAGCTAAATCGATACATTCGATAGCTTTTTTCCTCTATCACTCCTACCCTTCCCTCCTTGCCTTCCTTGCTTCTTTTCCTCATTTTGCGATAATGATGATGCTAGCAGCATTACCGATAATGATGATGCCAGCAGCATGTACCACGAACCACACACGCATGGCTATCTGGTTGCTTGATTGGTTGGCTAACTGGCCGACTAACTAAGTGACTGTTTGTTCGATCGTTGGCGAAAGGATGGAAGGGTTGCCTGTCTGTGGTAATGTTGGCGAAAGGTGACGCCTAATGCTTCGTCACCACCCACGACCACACGTCGTCATTCGGTTTCATCTCCGTATCTATCTATCTATCTATCTATCTGTGTATTTATCTATCTATGTATATTCGTGCTGCTTCGGTTGACACTGCTGCTGCCGCCGGTACTGATCGACCCCCCCCCCCCCGACATTGACTCTATTGATCTGTAAGCGTATCTGTCTTTGTGTGTGGGTGCGTGTGAGCGTTTATGTGAGCTATGTGAGGCTTCTGCCCGTTCTACGGTGATTCCACCGCCACCACCATCGCTGCCCGCCTGCCAACACTGCCACTTCTCCTATTGCTATTCATGGTGGTGTCAAATAATATATATTGAAGGGGCTGCTCTGCTATGATGAGGTGCGACGTGCGACTCGTAATAAGATCGTCGTTGGTGTGTCTCTGGCTGTGAGAGCGTGTTGTGAAAACGATTCGCTGATTGTTGTTGTTGCTGCTGCTGCTGTTGTTGTTGTTGGCGGTGGTGGCGGCGGCGGCAATTGCGGCGTCGACGGCCAGCCAGGCTCCGCTTGAGCGACGATGCGACGGAACTTGATCATGATCAATGCATACATCTATATATATATATATATATATATATATATATACATATATGTGCAAGTCCTGCATCCCGGCGGCCTTACAATCAGTCAGTTTGTCAATCGCTTGCTTGACTACTTGATCTCTCTCTCTCTTGCTCTCTTCACTGTCATTATTAATCGTTTGGGCATCGCGCTGTGTCATCAGAACAACTTCAGTAACATCAGACAATATATGAAGTCTTCGCGCTCTCCAACCCATCTACTCTCTCCCCATCTCTCTTTCTCTATGACTGTCACTATCTCGATTTTTCTCTCTTTTTCACACACACACACTTTCTTCCACACTCCCTCCCTTGTTTCCTTCTAAGCATCTTTCCTCGTCCGTCATTCCCGTTGTCTGGCCGTTCAGTGGCATTCGAAACGCTGCCACAGGATCGCGTTGTGTCAAATGACCACAGAAACGCCACACAGGTTGGCGTCATCTAATTGTCTCATTGTTGCTTGTTCCGCTTCTGCTGCTGCTGCCGCTGCTTCTGCTGTTGTTGCTGGCGCTGCACTAGCGCAACCGGTCGCCGTTCCCAGCCGCCCTTAAGCCGGTTGTCTGTGGGCCGCCACCGCCGGCGTCGGTGTTGTCGTTTCATTAACATTGGCAACACCTATTGCCTTCGATCGAGTGCCGACTGTCTGTCTGTTAGTCTGTCTATGTGCCTAATAGTGTTGATGATGGTTTTGACGCGGTAAATTCAAATTGGCGCCGCCTAAATCGTTCCGAGTTGTTCCTATTCTCGCTTCGTCGTCTCCGTCTCCTCTACCACCGTCATATATCGCCTTTCTTTCTATCTTTGTTTCCGAGTGCGCCGAAGGCAACTTTGCTACGTGTACAGATGTGCTTGGGAAGCAGGATGTACATACATATATATATATATATATATATATACATATATGTATATATATATATAAATATGCATGTGCGTGTGTGTATGAGGGAGCTATGCATGATGAGGTGCAGAGTGTAGACTTAAACGAAAGACTGTGACGGTGACGACGCAAGAGACTGATTTCGAAACGCATTACTCATTTGGTTGCAGATCGTTCTGAACTCGATGCACAAGTACCAGCCACGAATCCACCTGATTCGGAGACGTGCATCGGCGATGGCTAATCGTCCGATCGGTAACCTCGACGACGAGGAGTGTGCGACGTTCGTGTTCTCCGAGACGACGTTCACCGCCGTCACCGCCTACCAGAACCAGCTGATCACCAAACTGAAGATCGACTCGAACCCGTTTGCCAAGGGCTTTCGCGACTCTTCTCGGCTCAGCGACCTTGAACGGTTAGTATTCGTCGTTAACCCCCCCCCCCTTTAGCCAATCTCGTTTACCTGTAGCCCCTTTACCCAACCCCGTTTACCTGTAGCCCCCTTTACCCAATCCCGTTTACCTGTAGCCCACTTTATCCAATCTCGTTTACCTGTAGCCCCCTTTACCCAATCCCGTTTACCTGTAGCCCCCTTTACCCAATTCTGTTTACCTGTAGCCCCCTTTACTCAATCCCGTTTACCTGTAGACAAACGCACGATTCGGCTTGTAGGCTTATAGTTGCTGTTGTTGCTTTACTTGTCACACAAAGAGCAAGCCATAACAGCTTACGTCCATTAGTAGAGTAAATCTCTTGTTGTTGTCAGTGGCGAGTTGGCTGCCCCCCTCGGCCCTAGCTTTGCACCTACTGAGAGGAGAGAACGAGAGAGAGAAGAGAGGTAGAGAGCGACGTCTATCAGCAACACAAACAACAACCCCATATTTCCATTTTGTTCGATCATCTGATTGCAGTGAGACCATGGAGAGCATGCTCGGTGACAATCCGTTCAGCCGACTCATGGCCGACCCCAGCGGGCTGTCGGGCTGCCACGACGGCGCGGCAGCGGCGGCCGCAGCCGCCGCAGCTGCAGCTGCCGCCTACCTGCCCGGCTTGCCCGGATCCACCAGTTTAGCGGGCGCCGACCCCGCCGTCTATCTGCAGCAGATGGCGGCGGCATACGCGCAACACCTGGCGCTGTTTGCTCAGCACGGCCCACTTGGAGCAGCAGCGGCAGCGGCGGCGGGGACGGCGCCTCCACCGACGTCGTCGTCGTCGTCTGCTGCGGCTGCCACTGCAGAGGCATTCCAACAGCAACAAATCTACGCTTTACGAATGGCTGCCCTTAGTCAGGCTGCCCTTGTTCAGGCGGCCCAGCATCAACAGCAGCAGCAGCAACACCAGCAACAACAACAACAGCACCAACAGCACCAACAACAACAACAGCAACATCAGCAGCAGCTTCAGCAGCGTCAGAGCCCACCCGTAACAGCAACTTCACGCTTCAGCCCGTATCCGTTGTCGCGACCCACCCCACCACTGTTATCACCGACGCCTCCACTATCGCTAGGCCAACAGCAGCAGCAATCGCTACAACATGGCGTTGTTCCGTCGAGTGGCGAGCGCCTATGCCCCTCGTCATCTTCGTCGTCGTCGCCGCCCCCTCTCCTCTTGTCGACGTCACTAATAACGAGGTCGACAGGGTCGTCGTCGGCGGCGGCGGCAGCGCCCCTGGGCCGTTCCAGCCCGCCTATCGACGTGTGTTCCCCGTCACCATCCAGCTCGCCAGCGCTTATGCTAGCACAGGCTACGGGGGCGTCCGTCGGTCCGCGTTCGCCGTGAGGAGTGAGGCGCGGCAGGAGTCGAGACTGCGAGCCCACCCGCCTGCCTGCAAGCGGAGCTAACCTACTTTCTCCTCTTCGGCCCCATCCTGTCCGCCCGGGGTTCCTGTTGAGGAACAGCGGGTGTCACACGTCAGCCTTTGAGCCTGAAGTCGACCTGTCGTCGTTGACGGCGCGCGGTGCGCAGTCGTCTTTCATGTTCTTGGCACGTTCCCGTCTATGCCCTCTATCGGACAACAACAACAGCAGTAGCAGCAACAACAACAACAACAACAATGATGACGACGGCGACGAGGATAATTATCATCATTGTGGTGGTGGTAATGATGGTTCTGATGATCTCTTGTGATGAGTCGACTCGGCGAGATTCTGCGGCGACTTCGCTTTTGTTGAAACTCCAAGTCAAACTGTAGCCGGTGCAATGCCTTTCTTTCTATCCCCCCCCCCCCTCTCTCTTTCTCTCTCTACACCACACTCTACGTCTTCCTTCCCCTTCTCCTCCCACGACGTGTTGTTCATTAAAGTCGTCTATTCTGTATGCTTTGATTTGATCTTCTTTCGTTTCGTGTTCTTTCTCGTTTAGTTCGGACTTTGACATATAACACTAGTGGTCTAGTGGAACTAGCACTTATTTTCCTATGCCTCTACTCCGTCTGTAGCCTCCTCATGCCCTTTTTCATGATTCCGATCTTCTGCGGGTACCGCCGCCGCTCCCATCTTCCTCGCCGGTGTCATCAAAAAATGCAGGACTTGTCCTGTGTGGAAGTGCGGAAGTTTTTGGAAGAAGTGCTACTTGTAGAAGTATTTATATTCGTTATTGTCGAGTGGCGTCGTCGGGCATAGCGCAGTACCCGACGGTATGACGGTGGCATGGGTTGAACTAGTAGGATGAGAGGTATGATGATGATGATGATGCATGTCCAGGATGACCATGATGCGGTTGTTGTTGTTCTGTCACTGCATTCACGGCCAATAGGCAGGACACACAGGACGCTTGCAGCTGGTCGCTACCCCGTTCGCACCATCATTACCACAAACGGCAATATAAACAAACACTACTAGCAAGAGACACTGACAATAGAACAAGAACGCACCAAACACACGGTACGCTGCGAGTCAGCCGACGAAACCGACAGGAGACTTCGAGCGCGTCATTCCATAGACACATAGAACACCGAAGGAACAGGAAGTTTCTCATTTCGCATAGCCCCGAACACGATGAGTGCGCCGAGTAAAAATTGCTCGATTTAATAGCGAGAGAGAGAGAGGGGGCGGCACGGCGAACTATAGATAATATCCTAGTTCTCAACATACCCGTCATTTCCATATTTATTTTAGTTTCCTTCTCGTTCTCTCACTTGATATATATATATATATATATATATATATATATATATATCTGGGTGTGTCCCTCCAAGCTGTTGCAGTGCACCTATTTCACTTGTGAATCCAATAATAATCATTATGAGTATAATGGTTATTTCTATTATTGTTAGTATTCTACTCACAATTACTGTTACAATAATAATAACACTTCTACCAGTTGTAGTTTCTACTAGTAGTAATAGTTTCCCTCGCGGTCAACTGTGGTTCCTATAGTTTGGAGGCTTTTCTGCACACCGCCGCCGTCGATACATAGATAGAAGAAGCGTTATTCACGTTATTCAACCTGGACATATATGTATGACGTATGTATGGTGTATGTATGTATGTACGTTCACACACATAGAGACACGGTCCGGACACCCACAACAGTTCGAACGTACACACACCTGCACAGATCGAATTTAATTTAATTTACGCATACACAACAACGCTATTACGCGGCCACATCTCCCTCTTCTACACGATTCAGTATAGCAAAGCAGTCTAGTAGACCAGTAGTTGTAGTAAGTATTAGTAATACTAGTAGCAATGTTCAGCAGATGTATTATGTATAGGAAAGGAAAACAAAATGCGACGACTGTTTTGACGGCTTGACTTACACGACGATACTTACTCGTTGTATTCAGTATGTGTTATTACGCTCTGTAACGATATCAATGCTTTGAGTTGAGAATTTTGTTCGTAAGTTGTTGTATTAGTAGTAGTTGTGCTGCTAGCGAGCTAATAATAATAATGGGACGATGCTTAACGTGACGGTATGGTGATGATGATGGTAAGCAGTATTGTTTAGCTAGGCTAGGGCACTACTACGAAGTCACCAGCGGTGATTTGCTGATGGTGACTTTGCTTTAACGAGGAGGCGACTTGTGCGCTGTGACGAGTAATGGAGATCGGTGAGCCGGTCACCGCAGCGTGTTCACGTGCGGTGTTAGAGACCGCATCGCCGATATCACCGACGATATCAACGAGCCGCCCAGTCTGCTGTTACTACACAGATACTGTTATGGTTACTATTGCGGAGTGAGTGACACCGGTATGACTGAGGTTCGCAGTTCCTGCCCCCCCCCCCCCCCCATCATAGATGCAATCTTGTATATAGTGATAGCATTACAAGGATGATAAGAGAATAATAATGATAATAAGATTAAGAATAATATGAATAAAAATAATAACAGCAACAACAATCTTAATTCCAACGATTGTTTTACGTCTGGATTCGTTGGGTCAAGTCGCTGACAGTGATGACGACGACGACGACGACGACGACGAAAGACGGTAAACAGCGATCGTTCGACGAGTCGAAAAGTTTGAGCGAGAATATTATGAATAATATTGATGAACACAGTAAGCTTGCGACGATGGTGTTGATAGCTGCTGCTGCTGCTGCCGCCGCCCGCCGTTCAGTAAGAGAGGCCCATTAATGAATTCATAATTGCAACAATTAAACGGCGGACTAATCGATTCATCCATTGGTTCGTTCATTTCTGTATTCATCGCGATGTGTGGTGTTGGACAACGATGGCAATTACCGAAGACGACAAGTGACAATAAGCCTACGCAGTAGTAGTAGTGGTAGTAGTACACTTCATTCAGCACATAAGGAGAGCGAAAGAAAGATCGTCGACTATGCCACTGTGTCACTGCTGTTGCTGCCGCTGCTAACTGTTTCGCTGTTGCGAACCAATTGGTATATATTTTTGACCATGCTTGCCACCCTCACAGCCAGCTAGAACAGAAAGTGGTGACAGCAATTAAAATCAAACTACAGCAACAACAACACTGACAGCAATATCAGCAGCCTTAACGGCGGCAACGCAACTGCAACAACAACAACACCTGCCATACCAAACAGCAACAAAAGCCATGGCGAGGAGGCGACGATGACAACAATAGTAGTAACAGTAAAAACAACAACACCGACAACAACAACATAGCAACATGAAAACAATACCAGTGGCAATGATAATTGAGTATCAATGATCAGCACAATGGCAATGGCGATAAATGTACGATGTCTTCACCAGTTAGCTTCACAGTTAGTTCACAGAGCTGTAATGAGAGATGAGTTGGCTCGAGTCGAGCAGCGAAGCAAGTGAATACGCCATGTTTGAATAGATGCGGTGGACTAGATATACGCATATACATATTATAAATAGTACGTTTTGGTGTTCACGGTCTGTGTGCCCGCGCATGTATTATTAAATAACCTACACATACACACCCCACACTACCTACACAATACACTACTCCGGAAAAACGGAGGAAAATGATATTACTGGAAACATGAAGAAAAACAAGTTCACACACACTCACACACAGCTAGATGTGAAAGCTAACGGTGACGCCGACAGATACAACAGTGGCGCGATGACAAAAGCAACAGTGGTGATCTTAATGGTGACTTACGCGCTGACATTATGACAACGACTATGATGATGATGATGATAATGATGACGGTGATGATGATTATAGCGACTACGAAACTGAGAATAAATTATATTGAATCCAACAACAAACTGTCTTTACTAGAATCATTCTATCCAGTCATATTTTTGCGTACTTGCATGGACGACTGCCTCGTAGTCCATACGCGTTGATTGATGCATGTTTAATTGACGGCAGTAGAATTATACGCGACCAAACGTTCCAAACGATGGGAGACGCGTGACCCCGACGTTTTGCTTCCCGTCTTGGGCGCATCTGCAAAGATGCCCTTTTCCATAGAGGCTACCTGTTCGATAGCTAGTGAAAACGAGATTTTTTGTTGATCGATTCTCTTGAATCTTTTCGAAAACCAAATAATTCCGCTTAAATGCCAGTATTTAAAACGCCAAAAGAAATATCGTGACCTCAATGCAAGTTGAAGAAGCTTATGTACCTTAAAGATAAAGTGTAATACGTTACTTTGTGAGTAAACAGCTGTTGCACACGCAGCTCGCTACTCTGAATGACAAATGATAGGACATCATGCATGAATTAACGCCAACAACTTACTGCGTATAGTGTTGTATCGTAAATCAGGCTTCCATACGGTTAAGTACAAATTGCTGTCGCTGACTAAGTAATGAGTGGTGTGAACGGTAAAATGGATCGGCGGTGTCTATCTCCTACTAAATAATAGGGTCCTTTTAGGGTAATGGTTAGCTTGGAACCCACAATTCATTTTGCGCTTAGAAGTCTCACAAGGAAGTTAGCTGGCTTCTAATGTTATCCGCTTCCCGTGTACACTTTTCAGTACAGTGAATACGTCCCAGAGCAGGTCCAATATCTTGAGTATGCAGGCAGTCCTGAAGTTGCATTATTCGATTGATTCGAGGTGATATGGTACCCGTGTTAAGGCAGGTGCACACTGCATGCAAGCTGCCGCTTATGCAGCTATATGTTGTATCCCACGGTGAAAATCCCGACAAAAAGAAAATCCCGTTTCCACTTATTTAATGTTGGTGCTTTTGCTACAAATCTTTGGACAATTTTGTTATTTCCATTAGAATGCTTGAATATTATAAATATGCCGGAGACTGCTGCGTATACTACACTTACTAGTACAACTCTATAGCTACCATGGAATATATTATTATTACTACGACAACTTCCACCCGCCGTTGATCGAAGTGCCACACTCAGTTGATCACAAATTCGCACGTATATCGTGATTAGATGATTATTCAAATGGTTGTCCCAACACGGTTACTCAGCGACCGAAGTGTATGGCGCTGATGATTCTGCAATCGGAGCATTTTAAAGCCGAGCTCGGAGATGTGCGCATCATATCAACGCTTCGCGGGTGGGCGAGGGGACGCACGCGATTTCCAACACTAAACAAAATAACACAGGTTGGCTTAAAGGAGTACGGTGGCCTAACCGCCGCATATCGGCGTATTGTTTGCTTTGGAGAAGTATTTGTATTTGTTTAGCCGTTAAGTATGAGCATGTCAACAACCGGCCACTGACGAATCCTCATCGCCTATCAGGAGTTAAATCAGTTACATATATATTAGAAAACCGGATTGCAGTACTACCGGCTTTCAATATTCAGAAATAAAATCAGATAGGCACATTTTTTATTTGACACCATAATGTTTATTCAAGGCGAGCGTATATTTGCTTGGATGTATGTATTAACCACTGAAAAGTTGGTAATCATGTGATTTACTTGTATATGCTTTGAATCGCGTATGTGCAGCCTCGTTGAACAAAAAGTGTAAGCAAAGAAGAGCAAACGGTCTTGAAGTTCTATTGATCAGTTTAGATTATATATGTACTAAATTGCTGGCTTCTGCACCCTAGCAAGATCTAGCGCACAACAAATCACATAAATAGAAAAGGCCAGCACACAGGATTATGATATCGGCATAATTGTCACATTCTGCTGGACAAAGTGCTTTCACGTATCAGTGGACATCGAACACGTCTCCAGCAGGTGCAAGAGTAAATCTCACTAGCAACAACAACTCTATCGATACTAGCAAAAAGCAGAAAACAATAGCAACCAACAACAGTGAACAAGAAACGTCTCCCCCCCCCTGTTCCTTACAGGCAACAATGACTGCTACAACAACAACATTAGGGACGGAAAACAGCAGGCGATTGATAGGCTAAGTAAAAGAGTAGCTATCATTAGCGCGCCTTGCTGCCAGTGGCGGCATGCATTTTGTGGCTGATGATCTTGGTCGATGTCGGCGTCGTAGTCAACGGAAGGCGAATATGACACGACCGCATATCCTTAGACCAGCTGCTGCTCGTGCTGCCGTTGCGGCTCATGCCGTTGGATGTTGTTTTTGTTGTTGCTGTTGTTGTTATTGTTGTTATTGTCGCCACTACTGCGAAAATCAAAGAACGACATAGCGATCCTTTGAGATGAACTTTTTTTTGGAGTTGAGTTTGAGTTGAACTAAAAGTCGGCCGGCCGGTCGAGCAGTGCAGTGTAAACGGCTGTAACCACAATACTATCAATAACAGTTACAACAACAAGAACAACAACAGTAATACCAGCACGTTAACAACAAGCACAACACCGCCAGCAATAGTAGCAGCAATCACAATAACAACAACAACTACAACATTAAAGACAGCAACAACAACAACAGCAACAACAACAACAACAACAACCACAACAATAACAACAACCACAACAATAAAGACAGCAACAACAACAACGATGATAAAGACAGCGCCAGCAAACGACCTCAGCAGAAAAGCTCCCTCGGGCCCGAAAACCTCGTATTTGTGGCCCGAGTCACCGTCCCGTCCTGATACAACAGCATCCATCTTTCCATCTATCTATGTAGCTACCTACCTATCTATCCATCAATTTGCCACATCTGTTCAGTACCCCTACACAGACTCGAGACACTTCGGACTGGCTGATACGCTCCCGTAGACGATAGAGGGTATAGACGGACGGGGTAATAGCCCGATAGGTTGTCATCTTTCCACGCATTCTTTCATCGTCCGGTCGGCTGGCTCTTTGAAAAATGACATTACATCACCAACAACAGAACCAGCAACAACAGCAGCGACAACAATAACGATATACGTAGCCACCTTGACGAGATATGAATGATTGTATTGTTATTATTGTCTGTTAATGAAATTGTTGTCTGTTACTTCACAATTTTGGTCGTTGTTTCTCATCGTATCGCATATATATATATATATATATATATATATATATATATATATGTGTGTGTGTGTGTGTGTGTTTCTATATAAATTACGTTCTGCACTTCCCACATTCTCTCCACCGTCCTACCTACGTCGCTCGAACGATCGCGACATCTCATCTGCCGTTTCAGCGGCCACCGTTGTTGTCATCGGCGGTGTTGAATGACCCAAAAACAACAAGCGACAAGAACAGGAACAACAACAACAACAGCAGACACAACAACGGTGGTTGTGTTTCCGCTGTTGTTGTTGCTGTTGTTTTCCTCTGTGTTGTTGTTCCAGGTATTGTCGTCTGCAGCTGGCTAGGATAGACTGGCCACTAAAGAGGAAAGACAGACAGACAAACGGGAAAAAAACGAGCCAGCGGGAGAGACAGACAGCGAGAGAGGAGAGAGAGAAAAATGACGGCTGGAAGCGGTTCGAAAAAGAACGCGCTCGATGATCGGGGCCGACAGGTGACGGTTTCCGTTCGGCTCTCGCTCAACAACAACTCGGCTAAATTCGGTTCGGTTTTTTGACGGCCGACGGTTCCCTGCCTCCCTCCATCCCTTCCTTCTAACCCAACTCAAATTTGGCTACCGGAAATGACATCAATGAGTCGTCAGTCAGTGAGTGAGTCGGCCAGTCCCCCAGTCCGTCCGCCAGTTGCTACATTATCATCTGTGGGTGGCGGCGGTGACTGCGTGATCATATATACATCAATCTATCCATTTATCGACGTACAAGGCCACACTGTCTGTTCATAGAGCTATGTATCTATTCATCAATCTATCTAGTAATTTATCTATCTATTCATCTATCTTTCTATTCATTTATCTATCTATTTATTAATTTATCTATCTACTCATGTATCTAGCTATTCATCTATATTTCTATTCATTTATCTATCTGTTCATCTATCTTTCTATTCAATTATCTATCAATTCATCTATCTATTTATTCATATATTCATCTATTCATCTGTCAATTGCCAATCTATCTATTTGCCTCTTTGTTTGTATGACCGTGTTAACTGACAGCCTGATGATATCTGTCTAATTGACTGGATGTTTGTCCATCAGTTTTTATATATAAATATGAGTATCTGTTTGTATGTGTGTGTGTGTCTGCGTATAGGTGCGTAGCTGTGGTTCGCGTGCAATCAATACGAAAATCTGCAATGGTTGCGATTACAATGGTATACAATGACAAGCGGTATTAAGGCCAGAAGCCGCCGCCACTACCACCACCACCACGATAGTAGCGGCACCATTTATTACTACGTGCTGATATCGGTTCCACTTTTATTAATTATTAATTATGGTTTATTAACTCCCCAGGTTGGGTAAAATTATAAACATATACATCAGACACAACTAGTGCTTCCTTCTTTATTCAGTACGTTTATGAATTATAAGAACCACTTCCATCGCAACAACTATATAAGAACCACTTCCATTTGTTTTTCTTTGCTGAAACGCTTGAGGTTTTTCTACGCGCTTGTTCCCCGTGTTTCTTGTTGTTCGCTTCTAATGCTGGTATTCGGCCGCCGTCCCAGCGGTCAATTCTTTAATTTGTCCCACCGGCGGCGCTCGTAGTTTGCCGCAGGTTGTCAACTCGTTTTTCCTTCTTGGTATGCTTTCCGGATCGTCTGCCGGATGAATGCATGTTCTCTGCAATTATTCTCAAGCACGGTGGTTGGTCTGTGATTGGGTGTGTCACCGTCCCCACGCCACCGGAGACGATATTTCCGGTTAATCCCTTCTCCGTACGTCCGTTAGTGTTGAGCAGAGGAAAATTGGCTGGGCTACGTCATTAACTCTTTTTGTCTCTATGTCGTACATGACACACTTGGTATCGGGAGCCTTGCCTATGCTTGCTTATGCAGGTGTTCTTAGAAGCGCCTGCACTTCTAAGTGCACGCGCTTAGAAGCCTGCACTAGAGAGAGAAGAGAGCACGGAGAGACGTCTTTGTGCTCTCTGTTGAACTATTTATCCTGGTCGGCGATGATCTAGCGGGAGTTTTCATTCACACACCATGCCACTCTCTAAACCTCATGTGTCTCCGGGCCTCCGTGTTTCGATGCGGAGCGGTTCTGTTCTCTTCGTAATCGTTCATCCTCGCTCTGGTATGTCATCATCGCTCTATCATCAGGGTCATCTATCATCCTCGCTTCTATCCTAGGTTACGGTCTTACTCTATCGCGATAACAGCCGTCACCTCGACCGTTCTGTATGTCCTGTGGAATCAAATTGCCAGTTTTGCTTATGCTTTCAGAAGTGTTTTCTTGGCTCTCTTCAGCTTCACAGCGTTTAGTCCCCATTAAAGAGCAGCGTACAGGACGATAGGCTTTGCGCTACCAAGGTGACAAATAGAAGTCTTGCCTTTCGTGACTCCACGTGTCTTCGCGGAGCAGGAGGCTTCTTGGCCAGTTTGTTTGCTAGCTTTTCTGTCTTTTCTGCAATCACCCTATCAATGTGCATATGTTCCCCCCAAGGGAGTATTGATTCTTAAGAACACCCTGACGGGAAGGGCTGACTTGTACCGCTTCTCGGGCGCTACCTCGAGACCGTGTATTACCATTCAGTCGTTCATACTATCAATGGCTACTTGCCCTTTTCCATGAAGTGTGGCTTCCTCACGCGCTGTGACCAGGATGGCCAGGTCGTCCGCGTAAGTGATCATCGATTTTTTTTGGACAACTGTGACGACGGCAACGACAAGCTGACAGACAGCGATGAAGAAAACGAAAACAAGCTGATTCTTTAACAAGCATTTTTGTTGTTCCGTCATCATCAAATGACCGGCTCCTTCTTCGGCTACTGTTGGTACGGCTATAACAGTTTCTAGTGCCGCTGGTGGTCATGTTGTAACTGTTGTTGTTACTAGTCATCTTGTTCGTATCATTGGTATCGTCACCGCAGTATTAGTAGCGGTGTTCTTGTTGTTGTTGTTGTTGCTGTTGTTATTCTTGACGTTGTTGTGGTTTCTCAGCTGTCACTGCTGTTACGCTTGCTCCTGCTGACACCGGTCTAGTTGCTGTAGGTAGTTGTGTTTGTTTTTAATACAAACAACACTGACACTGTGGCTGACAACGAACGGGTCTGTTCCAGCAGTTGTTATCGGTATTTTTGCTTTCGTTTAGATGTCAAGACGTTTTACCGGTTTGTATCGACAACCGCGAGCCAATGTTTGCTACTAACAGCTAACACACAGAGCGTAGCTTGCTGTCGTTTGCTGTTGTTGTTGTTAATGCTGCTCTGCTGTCACAATCGAGATTCGCGGCAACTTTGGCACCAACCCCTGTTTAGTTTTTTTAAAATTGGTTTCTATTGGGAAAGCTTTTGATTCCGAGTTTAGCAACATTTTTATTATTATTATTATTATTATTATTATTATTATTATTATTATTATTATTATTATTATTTTCTGTTGCTTTGTCATCTTCCACTTCTTTCACACAATCACAGGCACTCATTGTTCGCATTGGCTATTGTCTTTGATGTTGATGAGCCTGATGACTTTACGCGCGTAACTCTTCAATACCTCAATATCTGCTGCTTCAATGTCGTCCCCTTGGCATGCTTTTTTCTCCAATGCGCGCGTACTTTGCGGGCGTTTTGTCTTACACACACGCTTTTTTCTCCTTCTATGCCCCCCTCTCTCTCAGATTGTCCCGCTCGCTATTTTTCACTCTGTTCCCCACCGTATTTGTATCCGTATGTCTTTTGTTCTCTCCGTGTCAACTCTACTATGTGCTTGTGAATGATGCGATGAGCACAGATCGCACGATCTTTGAAACAACGACGAAAAGCCGGTCGTTACAATGGGGCATCAAAGCGTCATCAAAGCAGAAATTCACTGCCTACTAGTGCCTCGCCTACCGCTCACTCACACGTACACACTGTGCCACACTTCATGGGCCACAACGACCGCCGAGTATAGGAGGTCCGAACGAATCCGAATTGAATGACTTCCGCTCGCCCACTTGTTCTATGCACCGGGCATGATCGCTTTACTTATACACTACACACTACGCATCGCACACGTCGCACAGCGTGCCGCCGTTCTCCGCGTTATTTTTGTTGCTAAAAATGTGGCAAAGAGAGAATGAGACAGCAGGCACAGAAAAGACGACAACTACTGATCGTTGCTGAGCGTGTGTGTGTGTTTCAGAGAGACAGAAAGAGAGACATAGAAGGAGAAGGTGGCTGGTGAGAGTGGAAGCTAGAAGACAGGACAATGGCCTAAGCACGTGGTGAGGTAAAAGTCGATGAGAAGACAAGTCAAGCCTGCATATATATATATATATATATATATATATATATTTATATTTACAGAAGTAAGTGAGCACATCGTCGTAAGCGCTGTTACAGTATACTGATGCTGCTGCTGCTGCTATTTCGGATTGTGTTAGTGGTAGTAGACGTTCAGTGGCGGTTTCGGCGACTTACAGAGACTTCTGTATGAAGAACATCTGCCCGCTCCGAGAGAAGAGTGCAATGGCTTTTCTCTCGTGAAGTAGCGCAAGATGAAGTGTCGAAGCGTCGACCGTCGACGCCAGCATCGACGTCGTTTGTGTGATGGCTAATGGTGTTGTCGTCGTCGTCGTCATCATTGTTGTCGTCGTCGTCGTTTCAAAAGAGCACCGAGTTTATTTTCTACTACTACTACTACTACTACTACCGCTGCTACGACTAGCACGGCTTCAACCAACAAATTACGTTAACTAACAACAAAAGCTTGTCGGCACAACTGGTGATGATGCTATTGGCCTTGCTCGTGCCGACGATCATCTTCCATTTCATGAGAAGGAGGCGTCGACGTGACAACGACGAGGGCAACTGATTGTGATGATGATGATGACGATGATGATGATGCTAATAATAATTAGCACGGTATGTTATCCTATCAAAGCAAGCGAGAGAGAGAGAGAGAGAGAAGGAGGGACACAATGATTATAATTAAGCTATCACCACACGAGGAGGAAAGACACACCGGGCGAGTCCTACCTATGTTGGCCAGTTTGCACGACGAGTTTTGCATATATATATATATATATATATATCGCATAAATAGGCAAACAACATAAATAACAAACAACGCAATATATATATATATATATATATATATATATATATATATATATATATATATATATATATATATATATATATATACCTTTGAAACATCTTACTGCATTATTCTTAGTCAATAGTAGATTTCTATTTCTAAATCAAAACATAGCTCGCATGGCATTTTGAGCAAGTTAGAGTTCATCATGAAGGCTCCTAAAACGTATCGATTAAAGTTATAATTTCATGTCAATGTAATACCATAATATGCAATAATAATAGCATATGTAGTATTTATTCAGTTGTCAGGTACAGGACAAAATATCTCAGAAATGAGCATATATATGCGCGTGGGCACTTGCACTTGAACGCTTGCATAGCTTCTATTTGCTTACTCCACACTGCTGCCAGCGAAAATGTAGGCCAGTGCCTTGTACGTACTACCCCAGGCTTCAAAGCAGCTAGTTAGCACACTGCAGAATCAGTGAAGATCTAATATAGCTATTTGTCTATCGGGCACCTTTGAACTTAGACCAAGCGATGAGAAAGCCGGCGATGTTCTATGAAGAAAATCATTAATGCTACAGGTGTCAACGCAAACTGTATCTTTCGAGCCATGAAATAACACTGGCGCATAATCGGTAAGAGCAGTCGTGCAAGTCGGAATGCAAGTCGTTATAGCCTTCGACTTTTACCACGTTTCTCCAATTTGGACTTGCAAGCACTTCTTCGAAGATATGAAGTCACCTATATATATGTTATATATATGTGTTAAAAGAACTGCATTACAAATATTAACGCTATGATGTTTTCCAAGTCATTTAATGTCACCTCGCGTAAAGCGTTTATCAATCGTGGTATTTAAATTTCGAATTTTTGTTATAGTTTACTACGCGTCTTAGTTGAGATATTGGAAATTTCTTACACTACTTCTTGTGTAATGCGACTGAAAAGCTAGCGGTGACAGCTTTAAACAGTCCTGTAGAGTTTAGTCTATGGTTGAACTTATTTTAGGTATTTGAAGGATTTCCTTGTACCCTGTGCGGTGTGGGTTTATAATATGAGGTTCGTCAAATAAAGGAGAAATATATCATCTGTAAAACACGTCGGAGAAAATGAGCTCGCTTGCAGAAGAAGAAAATTTAGAAATATCTGGAAAACGTTGGGAACGAGGTTGTACCGTGCGATGTGTGTGTCGCACATGTTTAGTAAACATTTGTCGTAAAGATGGTTGTCTTGTTAGTTGTAGATTATTGTCCGTCTCCTACGGGCTTGTAATAGCAGGGAGCCAACTAGCTAGAATCGAATGTTTCGCAAGGAGTTAGTTTTATGTATTGGATAGCTAAGGCGTATAACAAGCAAAATCAGTAATCCTAGCTAATAGAACGATACGGCATATAACGCAAGTTAGTTCAAAAGCACCTTTCGTTAGTCAAAGGCGAGGGGAATAGTTACAGCAATATAGAATACACACAAATGCATAGAATGTATAGCATAAAGTTGATTAATTTTCACAATTCTCGCATGCCCTAAGCAAATATTAAAGTAGTGGGATGTGTCGTTTGTTGACCCAATTCGTTCGTACATTTTAAGATCGACATTTTCGTGCAATTCTTTATTTTTTGGATGACTTGGGTGTTCTTGGATTGAATCTCTGCGTAAACAATTTGCATTGAACCTTGTCAATAGCCTCAGTATAATATTTTATTAGCCTCCATATGCTTGTCTTAGAGGAATTTAAATGTGTATATATTTCCCTTGAGTACATCCCCTCCAAGTCACTACACCTCAGATCACGGAACAAGAAGCCTGTGAAATTCGCGACGATACACATTGTAGAGGTTGTCAAGAGAGAGTTTTCTGTCTGTTACATCATTATTCAACCAAGTATCGGTTATCATTATAACATAATTGTTATGCATTATAGTATGATCCTTAAGAGCCAGTATGATGCCATCTTTGTGCAATGAGCTTGCATACAAATATACAGTTTATACATTGGTCCATGGAGCACGAGGGGTTTGCTATAATGAGGGCTATATCAATATGGTGGAGAGCACCGGTAGTATAGGAGGCGGTGATAGTCAGAAGCAAAAAGGAGCCGTCCTATATTGGTTGCTAATATTGTTACTGCCGCTGATATTAACAGGCGTGGCCACTGTTAATGCTGGATGTACGAGAAGTTACGATAAAACAGGGCCGAATCCCTAAATTCAGCCAACGTGTTACCGTGAACAAAGTCGTAATCCGCGAGTAACCAGAAGATGCACGTATTTTATGCTATATATATATATATATATATATATATATATATATATATATATATATATATATATATATATATATATATATATATATATGTTTTAGTGAAATGTAAATCAATGTGGAGAGGCGT
>QVRM01006239.1:0-62587 GCA_003439945.1 Dermanyssus gallinae | reverse complement strand
AGTGGATTGCAGAGTTGGCGACGTTCGTAGGAAATCTTGCAGTGACATCTTGGGGAGCCGATACTGTACCTTTAAATAGGGCCGCTTATGTATGTATATATATATATATATATATTGTTGACTATCTTGTCAAACGTAAGCTTTCGTCTATGTCACTGTTGCCCCGAATTACCGTACTATTCTATACCAAGAGAAGAAGACACAAGCACTTTGCCTTACTAGTTACCTACCGTCTCTCTGACGGCTCGACTGTGTAGTCTTTATTGCTGCGATGACGACGGATGAGTGGTTGTCGTACGACTGAGATCGTACGGTAGTGTCCGTTGGGTTTGAACGCGCGAACTGAAATGCCGCCGACGCTGGTTGCCCGCGCAAATGAATGCATTTCAAACAAAGGTACGACGGCGACAGACACGGCTCTCATCATATAAATGCAACATATATATATATATATATATATATATATATGAATAGTTGTCTAGCTGTCAAATGGGGATAGACCGCTTCGTCAGCCTTTAACTTCTAGCTGTGTGTAGGTTAAGTTTTGAAGTTGAGTTCACAGGGGCGTGTCTGGGGTCTCTAGATGGTCTGGGTCGACTTTTGATATTCTTGGAAGGTGTTGCGAAACACACTGCGAAAATTCAGTTTAAGCAAAACTTTTGCAGGCCTCCCCTTTACGGTTAAAAAGAGCGGCACATAGTTGGACTGACGGCAGTTGGCCTTATGGTGAAGTTCTTTTGTCGGAGCGGTGAGGCTCGCGCCATCAAAGGTCATAGCCATACAAATCGCGTTAAAGTTCAGTTTAGAACTAATCCAAGATAAGTGATTATATTTATGTTTTAAAAATAATTGTGAGGGGCGGACCTGAGCTGGAATTTTTTATCATTATTACGTAATCATGACAAAATGTCAACACATTTTTAGTGCGGCTGACACTGGTTGAACTCCAACGATGGGTGACACTGGTTGAACTCCAATCATAAATGTCTATTGAGGTAGTTATCACTGCTGACGTACTGATGATGATGGTAATATTAATCAAAGCATCATCCATATTATCAATCATACAAATGTATCAAGAACAAGTAATACCGAGCAAGATGGCTTAGTGGCAAAAGCCTTTGCCTTGCATTCGGGAGGTCTGGGTTCGAGACCCAGACCGGCTACTCCTAAATTGGTTTTTATGGTTCCCAATTTAAACAAGGCGAATGCCGGAGTGGATTAAAAGTCGACCATGATCGAAAAAAAACGGGGAGCACAGATGTCTCAATAAAAAGAGATGGTGCATTACCATCCAACCCCCTCCCCCCCAATCGTGGCTATGCTGCGGTTATTATTATTCTTATTTTAGCTACTGATGGGACGGCCAACGCAGTTTTTGTGGTTTTCGCTCCCGTGGCTGTTGTTGCTGATGTGGTTATTGTTGCTGCTGTTATATTCGTTGTTCTGGCACAGTTGTACATGCTCTTACTAAATGTCACTTAGCATGACCTACTTGTCAGACATGAAAGAGACGAAAGTAGAGATGAACAGCAGTGAAGTGAAAGGCATGTGCCTTCCTCATGTTTCATCATGTCTGTTTCATCTAAAAATGCAGCGCAATATACTTGTATAAACAAACAACAGCCCCTATATGTAGGCAAGGATAAGACGGTGAGGGAATTTATGCTCGTACGCGACTCAAAGGCAAAACATCTCGCAAAGTTTATATTGACCCAAACCACTAAATACGACAACAAACCACTAACTGCTGCTGCTGCTGCTAAGACGAATAACCTCAAGGGATTCTCCCAGTCATATACACATTTGTGGCGACTTGACAGTGTCGCTTCTAATCAATTTGCACACCCCGTTTATACATTAAAGTTTAACAATACATTTCCCTCTCGCACGATGTTTCTGTTTTCGATATGGCATCGATGATACCACAGAGGATCAAATGTCTGAAGTATACTCTTCTAGTTCTGTAGGGAAAGTGGAATGATCTCTGAGTGACAAATAACTGGTGTCGTGTTTAGCGTAAAGAAGCGCGACAGTGCTACGACCAACATGTACTATTTGCGAAGTTTACAAGATATCTCGAAGTGCTTTCAAGCACGACTTCTCTCACCTTATGTCTGGTATGGTAAGAGAAGGGTGCTTTATTAATAAAGTTCCTGATGTATGTGTGCGATTATTCAGAACAGATTCAGCCGTTTATCAAACGTTATTTGTTGTCTCTATCTATAGAAAGAAGCCTTATCTTAAAAAAGATAAGACATAACACCAAGTTTAGTACTTTGTCCTGACCCGCTTTAGACTTGCAGATCAGCTTCGTCGTGTGCAAAAAACAAACTATTAGAATTGTATTTATATATATATATATATATATATATATATATATATATATATATATATATATTTGCTTTTTCTCATTAAACACAGGTTGATCAACTAACAACATTGGGCTAACAACGGTTGCGATACTCTGTTATTCGGCCATCATTACCAGATATTTGTAGTGCGATTCTTTTATCATATGTTGCTCTCCATTATTGGGTCATAGAGAGGTAGCACAGAGAAAGAGCAATTCGAGAAGATAATGCTGTCTGAGATCTGAGAGAGAAAGCCTATGCTACGATATGCCAAGATGAAATCGATTGCAGGCCAACACGTGCATTTAGTGGATCAAATGAATGGGGTTGAAAAAGTAACCTTTCCGTACAAAACATATGAAACAAACAAAGGAGCGAAGCATGCGCGTACGTGTAAAAGAAAAGAGATATATGAAAAAAAAAGAAGAAAAAGATGGAGAAGGAGATAGAGTAGAGGAAAGACCGATTATTTTATACTTGTATAACGATGGGTGTGCTTGTACATTATCGCACTTTATTGCACGTGTGTCTCTCTCGCCTCCCTCAACGTCGAATTGAGCAAGCTGACCTGGAATCTCCGTCATAAGTGGCGGCGAGGCCTGGGTAGCTACAGCGCAATAGAACGTCCGATCGTGGTTGGTTGGTTGGTCGGAAGAAGAAGAAATTCTATTTTAGACTCTCTGTCGTTGTCTGTCGTGGTGCACAGAACAAAAAAGAAATTGCCGTATGGATACGGCAACAAGTGTCTTTCGCCGTCTGTGTGTGCTGACCTGACAACCTGGGTGACGCAGGGTAGAGCGGGGCGGGCGTCTAGGGCGGAGCAACGAAACGGCTTCTGGAATGCCGTTGTTAACGGTCAAATATCTTTGGGAGATTAGTGACTAGTTTGATGACTTCTTTTGTGTGCTATTGACGTTTATTTTGGTTAGTGTTGATCGGCGGCGGCGGCGGCCGCCATCAGGTTGTTTGTCCGACGCTCAGACCATTTCGGCGGACAAGTCAATACAGCACCTGTTTACAGATGCTGTAATTGCGCATTCGTTCAACAGGTGGAACAGTCGCTCACAATGGCTCATACCCGTAGTTACAGTCTGATATCCATTCCTGTCACGTCCATTATATTTATGCGTGGTTATTCGTCGTAACGTTTAGCCGCGTATAGATGTGATGTAACTCATATAAGGTCCATTGCTGGGAATTGCGTGCAGAGTAGGTTAAGGCCATGATCCTTTGAGTCAGCACGGTAGAAAAAGTTTATGTCGGACTGGATAGCGGTGAAGCACGAAAATAAGCCGAAAATCTCCGAGGAAGACAGAAAATGCTACGCGTGACGTTGTTATTGCGATTTTTGGAGGACGTGTTGGGCTGTGTATCCTTAGCGGCATTTAGGCGGAGACTTTATATTAACATAGCGGTGTGTGTATATATATATATATATATATATGTATATAGGCGGAATGACAAGTGTCAGTACTTTAAATTTTACAAATTGAACCGACACTACCAAGGTCTTCCGGGTTGTTTTGCTTAGAAGGGCCATTCATCACCTACATACAGGGCACATTTCGTGCCAATCGGTGGTGGCGTTTAATGTTTGAGGTTGGTTCGAAGAAGTGAAGAAAACGAGGTTTGGCAATTTTTAAGGATCCGAAACTGGAAGAGCAACGAATCTGCATAACTCTGCACTTCTGTATTACACTCCAAATTATACGTTTTAAAGTGGTGGAAATATTACGAACTGCTTATGGTAATCAATAGAGTATCCCGAAACACTGTTTATACGGGGTACCGTGGATTTCGCACGTGAAGAGACCGGAGATAACCGTTCAGGAAGACGACGTCAATGACAGAGGAAAACGTTGAAAAAGTCATGGGTATATGATTACGACATTTGGACTAAAGCTCAGTCCTCCCAGAAAAAAAGAGAATATATATATATATACGCATCGAAGAGTATTTGCTTTGAATGGCCAGGCTAACTTCCTCAATCCTGTAGGAAAACAATTTTTCTCGGGCTGGTCATCCAGACAGAAGATCCTTAGATGTTTATTTAATTTATTCCACAATTTAGGTGCATTTTTCGTATTACTGATTTTCAAACTAGTGACGCCATATGAAACGCTAGCGCCCGTCCCACGTTGAGAGGAGGGCAGAGATCGCCGAGACGTCTGAAAGTTCATCGCATGGTACTTAGCGCAAGCCTGCTAGCAGGCCGGAATCAGCACTCGCCATATGGCTGGCGAAAACCCGGAGGGGAGCACCCGACACACACTGGTGGTGGTAGTCGTGCACGAGACATCTTCCGTATACATGACGGCTAGAGCGTTTGCAGCATCGCTCCTAAAGGTGCCGAGAGACATAGATGTTAGAGTTTCCCGATCTCGGCCGATGTTTCGACAGCTGCCAATTCTGGTAAATACTTTTGCTGGAATGGGTCGGTAATCGGTGACCCGATTGCCCGGCTTCGGATTGGTTCTACTGCCGGTCCATAGCCGGCGAGGCGAGAACGTGTATAAAGCGACCGTCTCCGTCTGAGCAAGACAGAAAAGTCGCGTTATATATGCGGCAAAACATCTCTTTAGTTGAGCAAAGCTTGCCGCCGAGAGATGTGTCCACACTCTACCGAGGCTGTAACTCGGGTTATAAGAATATATGTTTAGCTCAGTGTTTTAATGCATCACAAAGGACGTTCAGCAGGAGAATTACAATTTTCTGCAATGTTAGGAGATGATATTGCTTCAAGGCTCAAACGGAAACCTGGAGCTTTTAAATCTATAATATTGGCCAGGCTCGCAACATTTTCTGCCAATATAACGCTTAAGTGTTGTTAGCCTTGAAAGGCCTACTATTCCTTCTCGTAATTTTTCATTCTCTTTAATTCCTGAGTCCAGAATATCATAACTGACAGAGTAAACTGCGTTCAATACTATGTACAAATGTGTCTGCTGCGTGCGATTTTTTTTCCCGCTAGCCCTATGGCTTTATTGATTCCGTCGTTTTTCCGGCACTAATGATGACTGATCTGTGGACGACGTGGTGACAAT
Organism: Dermanyssus gallinae; assembly: GCA_003439945.1. Classification (NCBI taxonomy): domain Eukaryota; kingdom Metazoa; phylum Arthropoda; class Arachnida; order Mesostigmata; family Dermanyssidae; genus Dermanyssus; species Dermanyssus gallinae. Next base: position 57,189 of record QVRM01006239.1, on the reverse strand, counting down.
GTCTTACAGGTGATCGAGACGGAGAAAACACTCTACCTTGTGATGGAGTATGCTTCCGGTGGTGAGGTGTTCGACTACCTCGTGGCGCACGGCCGCATGAAGGAAAAGGAGGCCCGAGCGAAGTTTCGCCAAATAGTGTCGGCTGTACAGTACTGCCATCAGAAGCGGATTATTCACCGTGACCTCAAAGCGGAAAATCTACTGCTCGATGCAGAGATGAACATTAAGATCGCCGACTTCGGGTTTAGCAACGAGTTTATGCCGGGGCAAAAACTCGACACGTTCTGCGGCAGCCCCCCTTACGCTGCACCGGAGCTCTTCCAGGTAGGTGAACCGGTCTCATGAATCGTTGTGGTATGTCGCACGCAGTTTATCCCACATTGGTGAGCTCGATACGATCGAGTCAATCAGTACGAACTCTAAGACACTGCAGCTCCAATAGATGCCGATAGCCGATTTTGCTGTCACCGTTACATATGTAGATATTCTTCCCCTTACCGTTCCGCTCACCATTGTGCACGTCCGTATTTGATGTGCTGCTGCTACTGTTGTAGATCGTTCCGTAATCTGCCCTTCTGCGCTTTAAGAGAGTTTTTTTAAGTGCGTTTTATTTACAGTATTTTATGTGTATTACAACATTATAGTCGTGTAGTTCGTAAGGCTGAAAGGCGCCCGTGTACGCAGCACTAAAGAAAAGCTTTAAGAGAGTGTGAGAAATATGAATGCGCCGATGGACGAGGTCGACCTTGACGTTTTACGAAATGTTGTGCGCTATGCGTCGAATTTCCTGCGCAACATGCAAATGCTCTTTGATTTTCCTATGATTTCGGAACCATCCAACCAATTTGTCTACCATTTGATGGTGAAATAAATACTGAATCGAACTGAACCAACCAACCTGCCTGCCTGCTTGTCTAGCCAAACAACTCGAACACGTAACGAACGCGAAAATGTTTCATTTAACGCTTGCTATCTTCAGGGCAAGAAGTACGACGGGCCAGAGGTGGATGTGTGGTCATTAGGGGTGATCCTGTACACGCTCGTGTCCGGCAGCCTGCCCTTTGACGGTGCCAACCTGAAGGAACTACGCGAGCGAGTTCTACGAGGGAAGTACCGCATTCCGTTCTACATGTCGACCGACTGTGAGTCGCTGCTCAAAAAGTTCTTGGTGTTAAACCCGCAAAAACGAGCGACGCTCGAGGCGATCATGCGTGAGAAGTGGATGAACCTTGGGTGAGTAACGATGTTTCTTTTTATACAATAGAAAAAAAAAGTTATTGTCGTTTAGATATTCAATTCAATATTAGCACTTTATTGGTTAAACCACTATACATATAATACATCCATCTACGTCATTTGTACATATATATATATATATATATATATATATATATATAGATAGATATATATATATATGTATATATATAGATGTCCTTTTGTATGCTTACTGCTGCGTGTTGTCTGTTTGACATTTCGGTTCGATGTGTGTTCTTGCGTGTTTGTTTGCCTGGCTCCCTGGCTGGTGGGCTGACCGGTCGGCTGGGTTGGGTGTGGGTCTGTTTTGGCGTATGTTTTTGCTATGCTGTGCTGTGCCACGCACGCGTTGTTCGGCCGACAGGTACGAGGACGATGAGCTCCGACCGCATCAGGAGCCGCCAATTGAGCTCAACGATCAGCGGCGCATCGACGCCCTGGTCCTGATAGGCTACAGTCGTCAGGAGGTCGAGGAGAGCCTGCGAGCGCGCAAGTACGACGACGCCATGGCCAACTACCTCCTGCTGGGCGGCATGGCCGACGGCAGCAGCGGAGGCGACTCGGCCGGCGCGAGTCGTTCCGGCAGTTCACTGAGTCTGCGACAACAACAGGGGGCCGGCGGCGGCGCCGCCATGCTGGTGGTCAGCAAGGAGTCGCCGATGGGCGGCGGCGGTGGCGGAGGCGGCCACGGGGCCCTGCATTCGGGCGGGGTGCCCGGCAACGTGCAACGGTCCGCTTCGGCAGCCGCCAACAAGCCGTGCATGGGCCGCCGCCTCAGCGGCAGCCCCGGTCAGCAACAAGTGGCGACGCATGGGCCGAGCAGTACTGCGGGTGCCACCACCACGACCACGACGAGCAGCACGGCCGCCGCCACTGCCGCGAACAACAATAACACGAACAACAACAATAATCACAACAACAACAACAATAATCACAACAATAACAACAACAACAATAACAGCAGCAGCAACAACAACAATAACAGCGGCGGTGCGGGCGACGCCGTACACAACGGCGCCAAGAAGACATCCAGGTACGACACGACGAGGGTCGTCACTTCAGACGAAAAACCGGTGACCGGAATAACAATAATAATAATCATGACCTCTATGGCATTACTTGCCGTAATGATAGCACGTTCGATGACAGGGTCAACAGTCACAGTAACGACGACAATCTCCAGAGAACTAGCAATATCAGCCTAGATTTGGCAGAGATTTCTCCTATATGGTAGAAACATGGGCCGCAAGAAACACTTGGATTTACTTGCTTCCCCCACGTGCTTGCCTCTTCTACTTGGTCTTGTAGCCAAGACCGTCTGCATTTGCTTCTGCTGCCCAGCGATCATAATGAGTGCACAGGTGAAGGGCGCAAATAGCGTAGTTACCAACTGTGAACTGGTGGATTCCGCTCACTATACTGAACTTTTGTCGCGCTCACCAAGTTCTAGAAGTGGGACCTAGACATCTCGGTCGATGAATAAGCCCTGTAATATAAGCCAATTACGCACTACAGGAACCACTGCTACCTGCGATTAGCTAGGCATTCAAACCAAGGGCATCGTCATGCAGTTTCCGACTCACGAATTTGGATTTTGGTGCCCTCAGTCAGCTCAGCTCAACAGAAACGCTGTGGAGAGTCATAGGTAGTATTAGAACTATTATTAATATTGCTCATACTATTGCAATAAGGGCAAGGACACAAGTTTAATCAATTGAGGCTAGTACCTATATCAAATCAGTACGTTTGTATCTCAACTTTAGTCTTAGGTTTTGGCTTCTAACGCTTGTCGATAGTTCACAACGGCAATATTTTTTTTTAACCTTTGAGTGAGGTTCTTCTTGTGAAAGAAAAACCTGCTCCCACTGACATATCGTACATTACATTGTTACCAGTGTGTTGTTTGCTGCCAGTCGATTACCCGTCACGCGTACCTCTGAAAGCAATGTATTTATTGCAATGACAGTATGTAATTGGAGTTGTGTTCTGTGGCTCTTCTGTTTTTTTTTGTTGCTGTTCGGTCGCTGCGCGTTTCGCACACGTAGTCCATCGCGACCAGTGGCAGGTTCGATGCGGGTCAAGTCGGCGGCAGGGAACGCAGCATTGGAACGGGGCGATCACCGAGGGGACAGAGAAGCTCGCAGCTCACTGGCTGCCAATGCGGCGACGACAACGACGACAGCCACTAGTGCTACAACTACTCGCGAGTCCGCAGGACTCGGCCAGGCGGGACACGCGGCTAGCCCGGGAGCTCTCAGCAACTCCGCCGCCGTCACAGCAGCAGGAAACAGTACAAGTATCGGTCACGGTACCACCGCCACCGGCGGGCCTACGAGCGCCCAGCACAACGGCCAGTCAGCGCAGCGAGGTCCGCTGTCTGTGTCCAACAGGTCAGTCAGTAGTAGCGGGAATATTTGCATGCAGTCGGCCATCTCTTGGGTCGGTGGGCGGCTGACACTGACGGATCAGGTTTTTGTCCCGTCTGTCTCTTTGTCTGGGGGGAGGGAAAGCCGCCGTGGGGTATTGAGGGCCGGAGTTTAGGGCATTTTTGGATGTATATATAAATAGATGTATACTTCGCTGTTGTCAGGTCATTCGTGGTCAGTCAATTCGGCTGGTGTTGATATACGATATTGTTTTTGGGTACTCGTATCTGACATTTTTATAATAATATTACTAGTAGTGTAGTAGCATAAGAGATTAGTAGTTGTTATAAAATATTACGCTCTTGAGAGGTGAGAACGCTTAGTGACATTTAGCAGATCTAGATTATCGGATCTACCGACATAGACTAGAGCCGTAGCCGTAATACACAGTCAGTGGTTTTCGATCCCCGTTAGTTGATCCCTGGTTGATCGTCTGTGACCAGTAGTAGTAAGGCGGGTCGATTCTGTTGGGTTTGCTTGCGCCCAATTTTTCTTTTCGTTTATTGGTTGTGTGGAATTTCTGGCTGAAAGGCTAATGTGATAGCATCGCTATCAGATCGTTCAAGCTTATGACGGTTATGTGAAGTGTATGGCTGTTGTACGTACGTTTACCATATATTGTGCTGTTGACTTGTTTTGACTCTTTCGCTTATTATTTATTTGGTATAAATCCACTAAGATTTATACTGCTTGTGGCATGCACTTCCAGTGGTGTTTTTGTAGTCAGTCAACAATTCATCTTCTGTACCTACGGCGTAGTTAGTGAACATTCTGCAGAGACGGTGTTGTAAGTGGATGGACGTGCGTGGATGTTAGGTTTGCCATGCTTTTCATTTTATGTTCGCTTTTCTAGTTTTATTTGGCCTTTTTATCTATCGTCTCGCTTCTGCGAGAGATCCCGTTCGCTAGCCCTTGTTCTTCATCTGTTGCTCTAGCTGCGCAACGATTCACCGATTCGCCTAGCTATTTATTGACTGCCTGGAGAGATGGAGCGTGCTTGCAGGGATTGTCGATGTATTTCGTAGCGATGCCGGGTCTTAGGTTTCAAAGGCTAACGCCACCACCTTCATCGGCTTCGTCAAGATGTGTATCTGAAAGTGTGTCGTCGGCGCGCGCCCGCGTGTGTTTGTTTGATGCCGACATGCTTCTCTTCTTTTACCACCAACTATCCGTCCGTCTGGTGACCGTCTGGCTGGTAATAATTGGTAATTATTGCAGAGCGAGCGTTGTCATTGGCGAGTCGGGCGTCGCAAACAGAAATGCCCAGGGCCACCCAGAGAAGCATGATAGGTCCCACGATGGTTCGGGTATGCCCAAACGGACGAGCTCGGCAGATAGCTCGCCCCGGTCGGCACGGTGAGTCGATAGGCGCTGTTCAGACAGACCGTTGTTGGTGTTGTTGTTGTTGGTCGACCTTATCGAGTTGTCGTCGTCGGTGAGCTGCACCGATATGTCACAGCTCTGAACCCTTCTCATTTCTCCAATGGCCACTCACCATTACCACCACCACCACCACCACCAACTCCAACTTCCCTACCACTGCCACCGCCCGATCATCATACTCTCATTATCACCTTGGTGACGTTGGTGGCGTACTATTGTTACCTCGCCTGAATTAGCTGGCTGTGTGACCACCTGTTCCACGAACTGATGATACATCTCTGCCTGTGCACCATGGCATGTTGTTGGCCTGTTTGTCAGCCTGCGCCCACTACATCTCCCAGTGTAGTGCTATGACGACGTCGTCGACGAGGAAGACGAGTATCCTTAGATTGTACTACTAATGGTTGTTACACCAGCACCAGACTAGCTGCTGCACGCTAGTTGACTTGGACGCAGACGCGACTGGATTATCATGAGCTTGACAACAACGACGACGACGACGACGACGACAACGACGGTGACGACCATGATGAGACTGCCCGACAAAACGTACATTGTGTCTACTGCTACGGTTGTTGCATGTATGACAGACGAGACAATCGCAATCAAAGATCTATGTTGTCGTCTACGGCCTGGTTACTGTAACTTGCTACTGTGATGCTGGTCTTCCCTTGTCTGCGACTGGCATGGCTATTGCTGCTGGTTTTGCTCTGTTTATTGGTTGCAAATACTGTTGCTGTTGTTGTTCATTCAAAAACAACATTTATTCGTTCATTCGTTGTTTTGGTTGATTGCTTCATTAATTTATTCGTTGTCGACATATACCGTGCGTTTGTTTAGTTGTTTGTTTGGTAGTCGTAGTTAGAGTAGATATATGTGTTTGTTAGTTATGCTCGTTCCGGCATGTGCGCCGCTTCGTAATGTAGGCATTTATAGGCCTTCGCCTTCGGTCTGCTCGTGGCAGCAGTCCATTATGTTTACGTGTTGCATGCGGGAGTGCACCGCGACACCTACGCTACATATCTACAAGACACACACACAGGCGTCCCTAGAGAGCACCGAGTGTGCGAGGACATGCGGTAAGGGGGTGGAGGAGAAGTAATTTGATCTTACGTCAACCTCGACACCCTCACAGATAGCAAGCGTATATAATTCAACCCATGGTCAGCGCCGCGAATGACCCTACCTTCCCTTACAGTGAAGCGATTTATTATGTCGGCGACAATTAAGCCGTCTGAACCTTAGTTATAATTAGCTTCCCCGTAATTGTGATGGTGGGGATACCTGTCGTTGGGCAAATGCATACATATTAACTTGGGCTGGTTCGACGAAGCTCAGGCGATGCTAGATACATGGGAAGGGTTGGAATTGAGCGGAACTCGATCGAGGACCCGACAGTGTTCAGCTGCTACATATCGCCCGACACGCGACGGCAGAAATTTAACGATTTAGTGGACAACCTCGCGGGGGAGATCAGGCGATCTGCAGCAAGAAAAGAGGCCATCCGTATTTGAGGAGATTTTAAAGCAGCTGCAGTCGAATAGGGAAGCCGACGTTCGAGCGGCAGAGGGAGCTGTTGGAATCGTTATATCAATTGAGCAAGAAAGCCCCTCTTTAAAGATGGCCTTTGAGCCATGTACGAACGAAGAGAAGCCAGTGAAGCAGGCTACAATTCTAGACGGATATCGCCCGATGTTCCTTCTGGACACCATGGGACACCATACGGACGGTATTCGAGATGCTCATAAACAGCAGGCTCACGGCGGAATTGGAGGAGAAGGAGGCGCTCTTAAACAGACTATTTGGCTTCCGACAAAAGTGCTCGACGGAGATGGCCATCGATCTGGTGCTAGGAAGGCAAAGAAAAACCAGTGGTCGAGAGAGCTTTGCATGGTCGTCCTTCTGTACATCCGCAACGTTTTCAGCTCACTGAGCTGGCAAGTAATCCTGGATCTCATGGCCAAGAAGTACGTCTCTCCGTACCTGGAGAGAGTCATGATCTCCTATCTCTCAGCAGTCGTTTGCGGAGACAAGGAGTTTGATATGATAGTACGCGTCCCACAAGTATTCATCCTGGGACCCCTTCTGTGGACGATGGCGTACGATGATGTGCTGGGGTTCTGCAATATAGAGGAACGTTTAGATAATTGCGCACGCCGAAGACTTAGCTACTCTGATTACGGCGCGCTATAGAGACGTACTCCCAGGGCGAGCTCAGCCTGATTGAGATAATGAACGACGCGATGGTGGGGCCTAGGCTACGGCTGTCACTCACAAAACTGAGGCCGTGCTCCTCACAGTACGGAAAAGACACGGTGAGGTCCTATTGACTCTGTATGGAGCGGCCATACAAATCAAAAGGTCTGCTCGATGTCTGGGCATGACCATCGACAAGATCCTCGCCAGCAATAAGCACGTCAAGAAGGTGACCGCCAAGCCAGAAAGGATCATCAACAGCTTGACCAAGATCCTGCTGAGACCACGGGGAGAGACAGGGAGCACGAGAAGACTTTTCGCCTCCGTGGGAGAGTCGACCGTCTTTTACTCGTCACTCATGCCATCTTCCTCTGCAACGCAGTAGAAAACGCACGTATGGAATTACCGGTAGCGTCTTCGGGCACGGCGGTGATGGATCTAGTTTCCGCCATGTTCGACGACGAGCGCAAATGGGACCAAGGAGTGAACCTAATGAAGGGCGTCCCAAAAACGAAAGAACGAGCTGGAGACGAAGCGGATGCGCCGACAACGTTCGCAAAGAGCGCCGGGGCCGGCCGACTAACATTAAGAAAATATGAATATACGGAGAGCACAGAAGAACTACAATTTTTCATCGAAGTAGATCGCACCCTTATCCTCGCATCCCTTAAAAAATGTAGTTAAAGTAACATATATTTCAACTATAAACAACGTGTCATTGTACAATAACGGCCCACCGAGAAGGGGTACAATATCAATCGCACCCCTTAAAAAAGAATAGTAGTTCAAAGTACATCGCATCCCTTAAAATGTAGTTAAAGTAACATATATTTCAACTATAAACAACGTGTCATTGTACAATAACGGCCCACCGAGAAGGGGTACAATATCAATGAAATCGATGTTGTTGATTCGAAACCAGATACAACGATAATAGTGAGCGGCCCAGCCCCCCCTCCCCTCCCTAAGCGGTTGTAATTGATATATGAGTATGCAGTTTATTGTAGTATGTTGTTGTTGTTGTTGTTGTTGTCAATAATCATGGTATGATGGAGAAGGGTGCGTGCGAACGAGAAGAGGGAGAAGGGGCACCCGTTTGTTTTAGTATGCTACTGCTGGTCTTCGTCGGTCAGATGCCTGGCTGCTCAGTGTGGCCGGCTGTCGAGCGCGTATCGCTCGAAGTGCCTGTGTGTGTATCTGTGTGCGTGTGCGTATGGATGTATGTATGTATGTTGTGTATGTATGAATGTATGTATATGTGTGAGTGTATTGTGCTACACCTAGGCTTTCTTTGGAGAAAGAGGCTTTTCCACTACGATACATGCTGAATTTCCTTCCGCCGACTCGTTCCAACCCAACCCAACCCGGCCGTCTTCCTCCATTAGGCTTTTGCGAACGTCGCAATCGTGGTTTGCTCGGTCCGATAGTGTCCGTGGTGCTGTTTTTGACGTGTTGATTGTGTTTCTGCTGCTGCTGCCGCCGCTCCTACTGGTGCTGCAGCGTCGTTGCAGCTCTATCTATTGATCTGGCTCTCTTTCCAGCTGTCTGGTTCTCTGTCGGTCCTGCTACCACGAACGAGCAACCCAATCAGTCAGTGTCTGTTAATTTCCAGCGCGGCAATGCCGACGACATGGAAATTAATTTCAGCGGAGACGTAGTAACTAAAACCCACATTATTACGTACAATTCAATTTGTAGTTGAGATCGTTTATTGAGTTGTTTATTGCTGCTGCTGCTACTGCTGTTTTTGTTGTACGCCTAAATGCTTCTGCAATCACTGCTATTTAAACAATAACTGCGTTAAGCAGTTGCGTAATTGGTGCTTTTGCAGTAGTATATTTGCTAGTAGTAGTAGTAGTAGTAGTTATCGCAGTTCCGAACGGCGAATTGACCCCGTCGGCCAATGCCCGCCTAAATGTAATAGCTTTACGGAACGGAACGGGGTTGTTCAACATGGCAACACCGGCATGCGTTACCATCCGTTTTCTTCGGCTTGCAACCTTTTCAACAATTTAGATTAAACAAGCGTTGTTGTATGTTGTAGTTGCTCCTGCTCTTGCTGTCTTTGCTATTGTTGTGATGGTAGTGGTGCCCTCCGCTTATATACGCCTGCAGCGGAATGGCATTAATTATATCATTTTTTTCGGCATGCCCAGTTGCGGATCATCCATCGAACGACGGTATACGCTTTATTACTTTTTGAGATCCGTTTAGCTACGAATTCCGGGTTCGGCGACCGTAGTGGTCTAGTTGACCTATGTAAATGACGGAATTAGACGTGAGCTCTTATGAGGCAATATATATATACCGCACATATAGGTTTGCTATTCCGCCCCCGCTGTCGAGTTGGTTGCCTTGAAGTTATGGCGAGATTCTCACGCAGCATTTTTTTCGCATTGTAATCGATGCGCCTTGCGCGATGTCGCATTATGTATTCTTGTGTTGCGTCTCAATGACGACGACGACGACGATTCTGCTGCTAATGCTGACGCTGATACAATGCTAATGAGTAGACATAATTGTTATTCCCCTCGTTGTGGACAGATGGGTAGAATGTTTTCTCAGACGAGACCATTTCTAGAAAAACACAAAACATGTGATAGTAATAATGACAATGACGATGATGATGATAATACTGACAACGCAAGCAGCTCGGAAAGTGGCGGCAGTGGCGGCGCGATGGGAAGCGGTGAAGCAACGCCGACAACGGTCGACAACAAGGATACCGCAGCAGCAGCAGCAGCAACAGCAGTACCGACCGAGGGTGACTCAGGACGACAGCAGCACCACCACCACCACCACGTGGATCAATCAGCAAAGGACAGCAATCACGCGCCCCCAACGACGACAACGAACGCTGCTTTGGCGGCGACCATTAGAGATCGATCGCAAGCCGGAAGCGGAAGCGGAAACGGAGGAGACACGATAACCAGCAACAGCCATCGGCAAACTGCGACAGCAACCTCAACGGCAGCAGCAGCGTTGGACAGAACAGCGGAGCAACGACAGCAACACTCAGGAGGGGGGCTGCACTCTGCTGCACTCGACAAGGAAGGGCACCCCACCATGGGCGGGGGCGGCGGCGGCGACAACAACAACTCCAACATGAACGCCAACAGAGAACGGGACCTTCGAGGTGTCGACGGTGGTGGCAGTGGTCGAAGTGGTGGTGGTCACCGATCGGGCGGCAGGTGCAGTCCCCCAGCAGGGTTGCTTCACGCGGGCGGTGGCAGTGGCGGCAGCACGCTCAGCGCATCCGGCAGAGGCCACACTAAGTGTGCCTCGGTTTGCGGGGGCTCGATCACGCCAGTCACGCCGCCATCCAGGTAAAGACAGGTCTAGTCGTCGTCGTCGTCGTTGTCCGGTCGAGGCCGCGTAGTCGTCCGCTAGTGTCCGATCGAATGATGATGATGATGATGCATCGGGGAAGTCGGGTCGGGGGTGCATATCCAGGCACTTAGGCAGCACACTCGAGGTAGCGTCTCGGATCGTTTTCTGTAGTTCCAGCTCCAGTTGACCTAAGTTGAGCCTGCCTGCCTGCCTGTACACCACACCTGCAGCACCAACTGCTGCTTCTGCCACAACGACGGCCACAAAAACAACAACCACAGTAGTAGTTTAGGGAACAGAAAGAACCGTTCGCTCGTATTGTGTCCGAGTAACCTTTGTATTTTTTTTACTCGTAAGGTGAATGAGACGCGTAAACGATGTGAGCTCTTATGGACACGAAAGGCCCGCATTATCGTATATTTGTCTAGCATACAATTCATTTAGTACAACTATTAATACTTTGTCATCCAGGGCCGAGCCTTGCTCGACGGATTTTTGAGGGGTTTTTAAAAATCTTACATCGAGGGGCTATATCCTTCTACATTTCTAAGGGTCTCTTAGTAATCTCTTACCTCGTTTGTGATCCTAGACGAGTTAAGGGTATTTTTTGTTAGGACATACTCAAGGATGGCATTCAAAGATGACTTCCACTGTCTTCTCTCGATACTCTACCCACGCCACATACACGCTGCGGCATCCTCAGCTAGAGTTACTCGGGCCGGCAGCCCTACACAAAGTATTGAGAGTGCACAGACCTGCAACTGGTCCGCGTGGCTCAAATCGACGACTGCATGTCAAATGCAACGTAGGGCATTTGCTTAGTAGCTTAAGCCGAATGGACTTAAGCAATAGCGTCCGCAGTTCCGATGTTCGGCGGTAGTAGGTAGTGAAGTATCACTGACGAACAGACTGTCAAGCATTTTCATTCACACTAAAGGGAGCAATTATTTATCATACTGCAGAACTTGATCAGATTAAAGTCTTGTTTTTGTTTGGCTGGCTTGGTATACATCTTCTTAGCAACGCCAACAGGCAGTTATTTGGCCACGATGGATCGTCCATATTTCACTTGCCGTACCACATTAACCAGGGCCATCCGAGCGCCTTGGATTGGATAATTCCCTCAGGGTTTCTCGAGTCGGCAGTCTTTTATGACTGTGTTCTATGACCTACTCCGTTGCACCAGTTCGTCCCGTCTTGACGTGCAGAGCGTTGGAACGTCGTATGCGTTGTGTGCTCAGAGTTACGAAGTTATCTTCTGCCACTAACAACGGACATAACAGAATGATTGTCACAAACACAGTGTTCACAAGAATGTGCTAGCAATCGATGGCGATCGAATTGTGCTAATCGAATGCGAGTTTTTGTTTTGTTTTTTAAGTAACGGGTCTTACTAACACTAAACGAGTATGTGTACTCGTACGTGTACATTCAGCCTAGACGGCAAGCGTCCAGTACGCGATATCAACTACCTACCACATTCCTTTGCCTGTCTTTTTTAACCTGGCCACTGACGGCGAAAACGGACGATCTGTGTCAGTTGTACACCCATTCACACCAGTGCCACTATTATTCCTACCACTTCTATTACTGCCGTCCATGGGCAGTGATGTTCGACCTCAGCACCTCGGCGTTCGAGGTTCGGCGTTCGAAAGAGCTTGCCAAGCCGAGACGATGTCTGCTTGTCTGAGTGCCGATGCTATCCGGGCGCGTCTGGGGCGCACTTTTGTTTGACCGTCCCTGTTCGTGCCTATTAGTATTGTAAACATTACTATGATTGTTATTATTATTCTTTTTGTAGACAAGCCAATCCTAACCCAGGCCCAGATTTCCCATCCACAAGAACACCTGAACCTCATCTCACACACTGGCTCCGTTTGTGCGCGTGTGTGTGTGTCTCTCGATCTCCCTCCCCTCACCTTTCTTGTGTCGTTAATGCCGCGGTGGTCCCCCGAGAGAAGAGAGACGCAAAATGAACTTATTTTCACTAACTCGATTAACAATATAACTCTTGTTTCTCGTCGTCGATCTTGATCGCGGTCGGCATTGCAGCGTGGGTCCTCTGTCATCGTTGGGAAACAAGCCGCTGGCCTGTCATCCCACCTCACCCCAGGATTCGCTGCAGAATCGGCATGCTCCACCTGCATTCCCCAGAGGTAAGCGCAAGCGAGCAGCTAAATTACAGTATTATAGTTATGATGATTGTGATGACTATGGTGTGTATATATATGTATATATATGCTTTATTTTTAACAGACATAGCCTCCAGATAGAATAACAATTCGTGATTACCTACGTCGGCACACCCTTGATAATAACGTTAACATGATTGCTATTTTTTCGTTGAGAGATTGCGAATCTAACCGACATGCTCCCTCAGTCATTGTTCATTCTAAGCTTATACCTAGCCTGTTGATTTTTTTTATATAATGCCATATGGTGAAAGCAGTCATTGTTATGCTTTGTTGATTTTATTGTAAAAAAGCAGTTACTGAATTGAGAGTCGATGATCGCAATTTAAATTATTTGTCATGCTAAGATTACAGAGCTTAGGCTAATATTACTGGCCGCCTTCACGCATCGCACAGCCCCTTTCTTTAGTACACTGTACGCGAAAAAATGCGTTTTGTTTGAGTTCTTGTAAAATGTTTTTTGATTTTACATAGTCTATTGCGACTTGTCTTGGTTAGCGATTCCTCCCTGACCATAGATATATCGAGGTACTGGGCAAATGTCTTCCCTATGTGAACGCTGTATTCTACCTGTGTGTGTGTGTGACCGATAATTGAGAGAACTGATGTGAATTTGTTCACCACGTTCTAGGCACGGCTAACCGTTCGACGTTCCACTCTGGCCAAACACGCGTGACGAGTGTGCGCAGTCAACAGGCGGCCGACGCGCGCTGGGCCAACCAGAGCCAGGACACCTCGGCAGCGTCTCACCACCACAATCCGCGTGGATTCTTTTCTAAGCTTAGCTCCAAGTTCAGTAAAAGGTCAGTGTTGAAACCGCAGCTACACACTAGCTCTCTAGCGAGCTAGTCAGTCACACACCTCAGTAGCGGGCTGATAATAGATCGTCGATGATACACGAGCGAGCGAGCGACAAACTGGCTGGGTTAACCTCATGGTGATCTCTAGGTGGCTGGCGATTGCCTCGCGGTGAGCGCTATGGCTAGCAGCATGTTGATACGCACGTGTCGCACGTAGAGTTCCTAGAACTGCGGATGCTACTACTCTTCTAAGAAGAGGAGAAGACGTAGAGGTCGAAAAAACACCGCAAACGAAACACACGCGAGAAATAATCGCCTTTAATTGTTCTGCTAGTTGATTTATCGCTGTATTCTACCTTGCCTTTGCCCCTCGCTTGCATTTTTCCCTCTGCCTGGGCAAGGAGGTCGCTGCTGGATGACTTCGCAATCGTGCGTGCTTACTAACCCCAAAAACGATCATGTCATTTTAAACATTCTTGCCTAATGCATTCATTGATTGGTTAAGTTCTGCTTGTTCTTCTTGCTTTCGGGATTAGCAAGAGATTTAAGTGTTCTTTCTAAACTTTGCGTTGCTCGATAAAGCTGATTGGACATTGACGGAACACGACAGACATGCGAGGATATCTAGGGTTTCCCGAAGAGTTATTTTGGCAGCATGGCCACTGACTTTCAGCGGTATATTGTGTATCATCTATTCTCAATGAACATCGCTCGAAGAAAATTCGATCAACACCGGGGATTGAACTGGCGATACCCCGGTAGAATACGATATGAAGTAGTGGAAAATCGTCCAGACAGGCCAGCGATCGTAACAATCAATAATAGTATCTATTTTCCTAGCTACATACACGTATAATCGTGCCTACGGCTACTGTTCCTGCTTCTATGTGTGCCTATTGTGCCCTCTGGCAGTAAAGGGAATCACCGAAAACTTAAAGGTGCGCCAAAGGTGGCTGTACTGCTATAGTGTTGGAAAGTTAGAGAATGGCAATTTAAAGCTAGGACAAGTTAGTTGGATAACGACTGCTCTGGTTGTTATCGTGCGAAGGACTGAATTTTTTTTTATATAAGGGATATCCCATTTTTCGGTGTGACGGGAAGAAGACAGGTATGCGATAAGTCTGCACACCGTCCTGCTACTAAGCCGTGATGATTGAGTGGACAGGCGTGAGTTATGCCTATTGCGTTGGCTTGGCCTTCGTTCGAATTTGTGGTTTAGGCGATTTGAGGCCGGCGTTGATCGACCATTTACACCGTACAGCTCCGCGGCAAAGTTGAGGCCGAACCGTGTTGAGAACGTCCGTTTTCATGTGCTCCTGGCCTGACCGCCTTTACAGAAAAGCGGAATTATTAGTTGGGAGATTGCTGGTATATGAAGTGTAGTCACATAGCACATCTTCGGCATACTTGTACAAATAAAATGTGCAGTTTAAGGCACATCTTGAGTAGAGACTAGCCAACTTGAGGGTCGTTTCTAACAATGGCTAATAAAGCATTAGTTGCATAAACAATTTAATATAGACGTAACAGCTCTTAAGAGTGCCTACCTTACTGTTCTGGCCACGATGATTGTGCCACGGGAGTAACATTAGCCGTTGTGGGAAGGTGGAGTTATGGTTATTAATGGCTTATACCGGTAAAAACTGGAGGCAAGGATTTCCTCTCTCTTTTAGATATTAGGGAGCGTGATTTTATGGGGACTACAATCCATCTACGGTGCACGTGTAAACCACCAAGAACAGATGCCGTTTCGCCCTGTACACATCTACAGTCTTAGTAAGTCCGATATGCATTCATAGTTGTAGTCATTTGTAGACCAGAATTGAAGACAAATGTAAAAACTTCTAGGCGCTTTTTATTTTCGCTTTGCTGCAAGTGAGATTGTTACATAAAATTTCAAACACTGAAGATAGTTAAGGTCTTCCTTCAGTGCGTAAGGACATCAGTGAATGCTGCTGAATGTTTCTTTGTCTTTGAAGGTTGCACGGAATTAATTACCATCAGATGCAACCGTTTGAGTGTGGTTAGATGCTGTAGTAGAACCGGGCATAGATTAACTACGGCCCCGCTGACAATTAGATTTGACTGCTTAATTCTTGGGCCTTGCAGACCTTCGCTATGTGAGCCAGATTATGGCCGAGAGTCATCCTAGACAATCCTCGTTAACCATAACACTCGTAGGCGACAACAATCATACAGATACACATATCAGCCTGGTCTAACGTACTCGCCGCATCATTTTTTCTTGTTCACTGTTTATCTGTTCATGCTGTTCTTACATGACTATCATTAATACTACTATCCCTGTTCTTCTTCTTGTTGTTGTTGTCGTTGCTGCTACTGCTGCTGCCGGTGTTGTTGCTGTTGTTGTTGTCGCTGCTTTTGTTCTCCTCTTGTCTTTGGCTTGTATCGGTATGTCTGTCCCCGACGCGCTGGCCCGTCTCTGATTGCTCTCTTTACCTCACACTCTATGCATCTGCTGCGGGGTGACCTCTGCCGGCAACGACATCTGCAATCCACTACAATCGACACCCGCGCCATCCATCGTGTACTTCGGACTTCTACTACTACAACTACTACTGCTACTTCTACTCCAACAACAACCACAACAACAACGGGCAACTATCACCAACTTCACCACCTTCACCAACACATCTCTAACAACTACAACAACAACCAATATTACCGTTGTTACTGCCGCGCGATCCTACACGATCGATCCTTCTCTCTCCCATCTCTGGCTGGCTTGGCGATCGTTGATGTTTTCGAACGCTGGGTGATGATCAATCACCTCAGTGGAGCGGCAGCGGCGGCTCCAGTTTGCAATCTGGCAAATAGAGATGATCTAAGGTTAGCAGAGCAGCCGAGCGCAATCATAAGTTAGTAGTAAGGCAAGGGTTGGCAATCCGCGCCAGTCTGCGGGTCGGCGCGAGCTTTTTAAAAACGCACAGGCACAGGCGGGACAAGGGGTAGACCATACTGTTCGTACGCTTGATGTTATTCTTACCCAAAAAAAAAAACGTCTACCTCCGCCGCTGCCACCACCACCACCTACACCACCCCACCGTCAGAAAAATATCGTCTTCACAAAGCCGATGCAGCACATCTGCTGCATCATTGCCTACACGTCTGACGAGCTATCCATAATCTACTTACTTAGTTACTTATCTATGTATCAAGCTTTCGAACATCGAACTCTCAAATGAACATTCAATCTTTTATTCTTCAGTGTGAATGCACACCTATT
Source organism: Dermanyssus gallinae (assembly GCA_003439945.1). NCBI lineage: Eukaryota > Metazoa > Arthropoda > Arachnida > Mesostigmata > Dermanyssidae > Dermanyssus > Dermanyssus gallinae. The sequence continues at coordinate 40,361 of QVRM01006239.1, read as the reverse complement.
TTGCAAGCCACTCCCCCCCCCCCGCCCCCACGTAGGCACACGTTAGTGCTTCTGTTTCGGCACGCATGTACATGAGGTAGGCGATGGCCATCACCGGCAGACGATTTATACGCAGAGTTGCTCTCTCTTAGTCTGGCGGCCGGTTCAACTGGCGCGACTCCTGTGACGGCATCTGGCGGTAGCGGTGAGCTCTAGGGGTATAACGGTCGTGCGTCCATCCAGCCCAAATGTTGTACTACTTACTAATTAAGTGGCGGCCGTATGTGTGGGTTGGGCTAGGCGGCACGGTACAGTATTCTACGATAGACTGTCATGGACTGACATGGAGGGTCGACGACCTTTAAAGGGCGACCACGCGGATTGATGACCTGCGTGGAATGAAGATCCGGAGGACCTGAAGCGTTGCTAATCATCTTTGCTAGTTGTTAAACGACCTGTCGTGTCAGCTCGGGTCGCCATCAAGTCGTCGTAGTCGGTTTTCTCGGCGACGAGCAGCGTTGTTACTGTTGAATTGGCGATCAAATCATACTCGTGTGGTTGCTTTTTGGGCGGAAAGCGCTTCCACGGTGTGTGTGTGTGTGGGTGTTGTTGCCGCCACACAGAGCAAGCTTTGCATCGCTTTGTTTTTCTCAAGAACTAACTGTTTGCGGCTCGCGGAGGTGGACTTGTGGACGAACGAAGCACATTCTCTTGTTCTTGCTGCGCGTGGCGTTTAGGACAAATTGATAGGCAGATCACCTATAGTAGTAAGTGGGCTAGTTAGTGGTGACAGTGATGATAAGGTTCCATGTGCGCTTATCGACGTTGGCGGCGGGGTCGCATATGTTTGTCCCTGGCATTCTACCCTTTTACCAATTGCTTATGGGATGCTTCTCGAGTAACTTTGTTTGCCCTATTCGATACACAACCACTTCAACTCTGCTGCGAAGCGCCATCTGAGAGTAGTACGTGAACGCCTAAATGAAACTTCTATGCGAACTTAGTACTCCTAGTAATGTGCCACCATCAATGCCATCATCCGTGACCTTTTTAGTGAATGACAGCGGCAATCTTAATCACCACACTGAACATATTGGGCACTAGGAAGCAATGGGTACTGGGACTTTCTTTCGAACATGCTTGCATGCCCCTGCGCTGTTGGTCAAGGCGAGACACCTAATGACATTGTCTGCGTGCGACGTGTGTTTTCGTAGAACGCTGAATAGCGAGGAACAGGTGAAGCCTCGATCACTGAGGTTCACCTGGAGCATGAAGACAACCTCCTCGCGGGACCCCAATGAAATTATGGCCGAGATTCGTAAGGTAAGCAAAATAAAGCGCAAACTCTGTGCGAATCGCAGCTAATGTCCGATATTGTCGCAGATGAGTGAAGCTTTGACGTAAACGATGCGTCTAGTTGAGATCATAATTGCGTCGTGATACGCCTGATGGTCATCATCATAGTGGCCTTTGAGAATTACTTTATATTGGTCTATACCTGTATGTGCTATGTCGCATATAAGTAGCAGCGCATGTGTTCTACCTTGCGCATGTATTGCTATCTTCCGGTTGTACTACAACGTCTACAACGAGACGAGCTATAGGCAAGGTGGTCGTAAATACTGAGTTATATTTTAGTGTTCGGTATTCGATTCACCGATTTTTCACTGACAACTAGAGCAGGTTGAGCCGAATCAATGGATCGAGCCGTTAGCTACGCTGATGATTGCTTATTAAGATTCAACTGACGACTGACTTTAAAATAAACGGTCTAAAATAAATTGTATTTCTTGGCAATAATAATTTGTCCGAGCTGTGTCTTCAACGAACACCTTTGTTACATGTTCATTTGTTGTCCTGTTCGTTCTAAAGGTGCTTGATCGTAACAACTGCGACTACGAGCAACGGGAGAAGTTTCTCCTGCTGTGCGTGCATGGAGATCCGAATAACGAGTCGCTCGTTCAGTGGGAGATTGAAGTTTGCAAACTTCCTCGGCTTTCTCTCAACGGGGTGCGGTAAGTGCGGTACATGATACAGGTGCATGCAGTTCGATCAATTGTAGTTCTTCCGTGTCTTCCTCGTCTCTTGAAAGGTTCTGTTTAACTACATCATAATTGTAAATTCTTCACACGAACTTCACCTCAGTATAGTAGCGACTGACAGGCCCTTTTTCTAGCCATGGTTAAGTCCGCCGAAGCTGTCCGATGAGAGTTGATGTGTGGATCTGCTGGTGATAACAGACTGTGAGCTGTGTGTAGGAAGCCATGAGTAAAACGCTGCCTTGCGTCTTACGTAATACACTTGAATGCTTGTATTTGTAAAAAAAAGACAAAGAAAACAACATCCCTACTTTGTTGCTTTTGTGGCTGTAGACTCGTCATAACAATATCGTTTGTGTCTCGACTTCTAATCTGTTTTTTTTTGTCGTTTCAGATTCAAGCGAATTAGCGGCACATCAATAGGCTTTAAAAATATCGCCTCCAAAGTGGCCAACGAACTCAAGCTGTAACAGCGTGCTGCCGCCAGTTATTTCAACGTTAGTCTCTTTTCGTTGTTTTTCTATATACGGCTCGCTTTATAGCCGTGGTTGTCGTAGACTGCACTCGGTTAACAGGAACAACGACAACAACAGCAGCAGCAGCGACAGCAGCCACAATAACCAGCAGCAGTAGCCGCAGCCAGTCCCCTGTATAGGGGCTAGCTGAGCTCGCCTAACTGACTTCACCGTCTCAGTCCCGCCGCGAAGCGCGTTTGGAAGTGCACTGTTGTTTGGCATTCCCGTGAAATAATGAAATAATAGCCAGAATGACCAGGGCAACGACTACGACGACGGGGAGGAGAACAAATGTGAAGGCCCGAAGTGTACACGCATCTTGAATGGGATTTCGGCAACTAGTGATTTCGGCGGCTTCTCCTCACTAAAGCCGCTTGCGAATTATCACTATTTGCTGATCTCGTCGGGGCACATAGCTGGTCGTGGCGCTTCGGAAGACCGCTATTTCGACACTAGTGTGAGACATGTTCCAACCAGATAGATATATATATATACCCGCGGCGGATGGTTTTGATGGGTGGACAAGGGAACGCTCGCTAACAGTGGCTCTGGCCGGTCCAGATTCATCACCTTCATCATGTGCAGGGCCCAAAGACAGATGAGTAAATGGAGAACGATAAAAGCCATCTATATAAAGGCTAGCTATGGACAAGACTTTAAATACGTTAGACAAACGTTTTGAGAGGAAGTGGCGAACCTAGGTAGAAGAAGCAACAGGATGATCGATGAAATAAATGTAGCATTGTATTGCGACTAGCGTTTGTTGGTAGCTGGTACGCTGCTGAGTTGGCTCGACGACAAAGTTGTCCAGCGTGGACAACAAGCAACCAGGAACGACCACACGACGGGTTTTAACCGTAAACCTTTCATCCTCCATTGTCGAGCTACTGATAACAACACAACAACAACGACACACAAGCTTTTAGTTGCAAGTGTAATATTTTAGGTACACCTCTAGACTAGAATAGAAGAACGTTGTTTTACAAATACGATATGAAAATCTAAAAAGTAGTTATGTAGGTGATGTGATGATGATGATGATGATTATGAGGACGCGGCGACGATGGCAATGGTGGCATGTCTTTGTCTCCGTCATAATGTGTGTGCAGGGGCGCACTCGTTTAATGATGACCGGCCCAGCCGCGGCGTCACTAATGTGGCGCAGATTGTTGTGGCAAAACGGGCTACCAATCAGTGGTCAGTGAGTGCAGATGACGACGCCCCCGTTGTTCCCGTGCTTTGCGTTTCTAAGCCCTTTAAAAACGGCGTTTAGTGACTCGCCAGGCCTGACTGCTTATACACACGCACACACCCCAATGTGAAAATGAGCTCCTTTGTGCAGGCGGACGCCATATGCCATCGCGCGTGTTCGCCACGCAGCAGTACCTCAACGTGTGTACTAGGACTATCGTGTTATCCTCGTGCGGCAAATATCTGCTTCATCGTGTTTTAGTACACGGCAGTGCGCTGGTTGTGTATTGGTGATGAATGAGCTGCTATTTAGCTGTTGCGTAACAGTTGTAATCGCCCATCTTCGCAACTACAACAGCGGCAACAACTCTATAACAGATATTAAGCAAGGATCATCTCTTTCTCGTCATCTCCCTTTCTCTTGCCCCCTTTCTCCCGCTTGTCCGTTATCTCTTCAGTATGTCAGTCAACCAACAGAAGAACCATCAGTCAATTACGTTCGAACGATTGCAATTCTACCACTTCGGCTACCACTAGCTAGAAAAACTGTCACGACGACTATACTCTTACCGCTCGCTAGCTACACCAACAATTACAATCTAAATCAGTTAAGGCGGGCGGACAAACTCGATAAACATCAATGCGCACTCGTCACGTTAAAGATAGAAATCGAGCATAAGTGACAGCTAGTGCTTCAAGTGCAGCTTTGGTTTCCCATGTAATGTAAATGTTGATATGGGCCTCAAATAGTGTATGGTACGGCACATTGCGGTGATGGTGGTGGTGGTGATGGTAAACTGAAGAGAGAACAAAGAGACACAAACACTCAAAACTACAAGGGATAGATAGCTCCGAGGCCCGATATAAGCTGAATTACGTGAAACCGTAATGCCAATACGGAAGCTGTGAATCGAACACTTTATTGATATACGTACGAACAAACGATTTATTATTGCAAAGCACAACCACTACAGCAATTACTTTGACTGCAAGGACGAACACATGGAAACGACAAATAACAATATTCACAGCAAAAATAGCAGCAATAATAACAACAACAGCAACTACAACAACAAGGCGCCTAACAAATAAATAGGTGCTTGCTGCAATGCGGCACAGGATTTCTCACGATTTGTTTTATCATGTCTGCTAAAAGATGCCTTTATACAAAATAGACGGACATCTAGGATAATAAGCTTTCGATCGATATGGGTCCAAGGACCTTGGAACTAAGACAAATCGAGTACTTCTAATGTTCGTTTTATGTTTACGGATGTGAGTAATGAGGCTATGCGCGTATGTTTGATTGGAGCTTCATTAGGCTATATATATATATATATTATATATAGTAAGATCGTGTAGGGGTGGTAGCAATGTTCAAGATTGAGTTTTGCATTCAAGCGGCACACGAAACACAACTGGTACTACTGCAATTAATGTGTATTCTTTTAGTTGAAATTTAAGATTCAGTTTTTACTAGATAACGACCAATCGCACCATAGCACTTGGACAAGCAATCACAGCTCGGCAAGAACATCAGTTGCAAAACGGGGTTTGTATAGTAGCAGCAGCAGCCAAGGCAGATTTATAGAGAAGGGCTGCAACAGCAACAGCAGCGAAGGGGGCGGGGTGGGGTAGAAGTGCGAGCATTAACAGTAAAACGGCCAGCAAGAGTTTAAAACTAAGCATGAAGTTCACCAGCTTCATAACCACAAGTGAAGTTCAATGAGCAAAGCGGAGTGGAATGTAGGCACCGACCGGCCGGTGATGTAAATCAACATTTTATAAAATATTGACAATGGTCTGGACAATTCAATTGTAGTGGTTGTATTACTACTACTACTACTACTACTAGCAGTGAGTGGTGTGATTACTACCGCTTGATTAATGCCGAGGAATAAAAGGAAGGCGAGTGTGCACAAAAGAGCGAGCGAAAGAGAAATAGATAGATACTTAAACCGAATGAAGAATACGGACAGCCGCGAATCAACCAACCAGAAATGGCCGTTCCGCAGAAACCAGGCCAAACTTTATACATATGTATGCATGTGTGTGCGAGCGAGCGAGTGAGTGAGTTAGTGAGTCTTGAGCATGTGATTGATTGTGCATACGTGTTGTACGATGATGGGCTGGCTTAGGATTGCTTGGTAGATTTGGCGATAGCCGTAGGCGAAGAGACGTAGCCGTCAGTGGCCGTCGTAGTTGTGCTAGCAAAGAAAAATTACGCATACACTGCATCAAAGAGGGAAGAAGCAAACGAATAATAAGAAGAGGAAAATTAATCACCTGCTAGGGTGGGAAAGCGAAGGGCGAGTAAGAAGAAATATAAAAATATTTCGAAACTGTGTTGGCCTGAGTTTAAAGCGACTTGTAGGGTTATATTATCGCTTGATTGATTGACATGACTGCTCACGTAGTCAAAAGTTGTCTGATAGACGAAAGAGGCCTGCCGTCGAGCAGATAGATGTCAGTAATACGGCCAAGCATTCAACTTGGGATAGACGCGCGACAGTTCCCTGCCAGCAGCAGTTGTAGTAACAGTGTTCAGGAGGAAAGCAGGCGACATCACAGCAAACATTCGGTAGCTACATGGGGACATCACCATCAACCGACCATCAACCGAGAAGGAGCAGGAGGAAGTGTGGTCTAGTGGCCAGCGCTAGCACGTCAGAGATACGAGTGGCACACATGTGAAGACTAAGTCGCTGAGTACATATGTCCTCGTAATTGTTTGAGTGTCTGTGTGTGTGTGTATATGTCTGCGCGATGTGTATGTAAGTGTTCAATATTATTGCGCGCATGTGCTGTATGTATGTGAAGGCGATACATGACCGTTATATTTAAGTACACAACTACAATTCCAATTGCTGCAGCAGTACGTGATTGGCGGTCAAAAAACGTCATAATAACAACAATAAGAATAAATAATGAATACAACAATATTGATAATGCCACAAGATGTTTATGTGAAAAGCGAGAGAGAGAGAGAGAGAGAATGGTAAGCGTCGAGAGATAGGCTTATAGTGATGACGATTATTATATCGGACGGTGAAACAGAAGTTGACAAGAAGGAAGAAAGGGACAGGAGAAGGAAGAGAGAGGGTCGGGAGAAATACAGCGACGATGCGGATCATATTAAAGGAGTACGACATTTGATTGTGGTGAGGCATTCGAGAACGTAGGTAGACGCAAATTGTAGACTAGTGCTATCTGTATTTCCCTTAGTGAACGCAGAGCAGAGAGCGGGGACGAGAGACAACAATAACAACAATAGACAGTAAGGAACATAGATGCATGCGGCGCACGACAAAGCCAGAGGTAACGTACGAAGCGTGCGAATGCGAATATCTGCTGCCAGCACAGTTAGGGTAAACTACAGGAATCATCATCACCACTACCACACCACCACCACCACCACCAAAACCAACACCATCTACCTACAAACGACACCATCACTACAATAAGAATAGCAGCAACAACAACAACAATAACACAAACATACCAATGCTGTGGCGTTCCGCACAGGAAGCGGTCAACCTAAATGACACAATTTGAAGAGACAGTCTATAATTGAAGTAGTGAATAAATAATATTATTATTATTATTACTACTATTATTATGCTAACAAGAATCATAATGACGACGACAAAAACGACGAAAATAACAATGATATTGACCCGTGAATACTGAATATAATAATAGTAATGACAGTAATAAAGAAAAAATAGTTCATGGGGAGCGTGAATTAATCCGGCTGCAGCTAGAACGTAAGAATAATAATAATAATAATGTCGACGACGACGACGACGTGCATGACGTCAACTACCTGACGACGAGCGACGAAACTGTAACGAACAACTTCCAGTGAGGAGAAGTCGATAGAATAAGCTTTGTTTGCATCACGTTTTCAGCTGCTGAACGCAGGTGTGAAAAGCCGACCTAAGCGGAGGGAAGGGTGACCCCCCCCCCAAAAAACAAGGGCCCATTCGAAACAAAGATCATGATATAAGGCCTGGTCAATGGCCGAAAAACGAGGACACATGAGATAGAGAGAGAGAGAGTAAACAAGCGACACGAGAGCCTTGATGTAGTCGAGTTATTATTATTATTGTTATCGGTATAATAAATAGGCGTACTAGACGGAGTTTGGTGATGGCTCGGTAGAGAGGATGAGAACAGCAAGAATGGGGTTGAAGGTAAGAAACGTCAGGGGAGACAAATTCGGTACGAACACATTAAGTCGGCTACAACTTAACGAGAACCAAGCGGAACGAGACAACACTATGAGATGTCTAAGTAATAGCGATAACTAATAATAATAATAAAAAAACCTAAGGTGGAGTCGATAATTCTGCTCGTTTTTACTTAGACACTGGAGTTACGAATGAACTAAAGTGGTGTATTTGTGTGCGATAAGCATTTGATAATAATTGGTGCATACATATATATATATATATATATATATATATATATATATATATATATTTGGAATTTCATTAACTAGTCCTGCGGACCCTTTATGGTCCTAAGGAGATAGCCAACGACCTTAACTGAATAATAATTATAATAATAAAATGTTTGCAATAACCATAATCATGGTAGGTGGCCATACGCAATATCTTTTATTGAGGCATCTATGCTTCCGGTTTGTCTGTAAAATTATAGTTCCACTGCAACATTCCGCTCAACAAAATTGGAAAAAAGTAAACGATTATCCCTTGTGTACGGTACTCTATGTAAGATGATCCCTTACACGATGTAATATAGTGTTGGACTTTTATTAATGTTTTTTTTCTGCCCTTTCTTTCCGAAACACACTCGACATTGCGTTGACATTACCTTGATGGTTTGGGGGTTCTTGTTTCCACCGTTCAAGACAAATTGCTCCCGCGAAATGGTCTGGTTGGTCACGTACCTAACCGTTTTACAAACAACTTGTAGAAGGTCTTTTTTAGCGTCCTTTCACACCTTATACCGCGGTATAATATTATCTTAAGAGGGCTGGAAATAAACGACATGAAGTCTAAGGCTGTAGATTTTTTTATTATAAATTCTAAAATGGGGGGATAATTGACTCCCAATGACGTTGTACATTGCATGGGCCCACTCTCGGACTTTGTCAATTCTTTCTGGTAAATATGGTCTGGGGCAAAGTATAGGGAGTACGTGACAGAATATCGATTTGCTTGAAAGATTTTACAATGTACATGGTGCGGGTACTTTGCTTGTCAATGTCTGTAAGAAGCCGCCTTGTGTACTCAGCCGGCTGCTGAGGTAATTCGACGGAGCTTGAAGACTCCGCGTACAGCGTGCTTCCAAGGATTTGTCTCGGAATGGGAAAATAAAGTTGAATAAATCTGACAGGAGGTTAGAGACCTGGATATTTTTCAGTACCTCTCACCTTACTGGGGCGTTTTCCATTGATTGTATATTTTACTTCCAGGAACCGACTCGCTAAATCCGCCAGCGTTTTCTATTCTACAGCCATTACTACGAGAGCGAGATTCTCCACGTAAAGCATAACTAGTATTACTTCTTTTTCTTCATCGTAAGACTTCATCGCTTCATCGTAAGACGGGTTTCAATAGACTTCATGCGTAAAGGTGTGTAAGCGGATAACTATCTTTTCAAATCAACGACTAAAACGTTATGCGCTAGTCTAGTAGTAACGAAACATGAATATTGGCTAGTCAGAAACTTCTGTATACTATTACTTCGGGCCTCCCTTCAACCAGATCATAACTCCCATTCTGGACCTTCATGGAATTTTTCCAGCAGAGGAATGTAAAACCACATTTATGAGAAGTCAGTCAGAATTAAAATGACACTAGTTTCGTCTAACACCTCCGTGCGGTGACATGAGGCATATATCGTTTTCTCATTATAAACAGTCGTTATTTTGATTTTTGTCACATAAAGTAGCTTATACAGCTGCTTATGCATTTTTCTCACTTGCATTCTCCCGCTTCTTTTTCTTAACTGAACTTCAGAACTCATTAGATAATACAATACGCATACTGGCCTCATTTTTGGTACATATAACGGTAGCGTGGGGCTCAAACCTTTCAAAAACCAGTGGCCTCCTCTCCCTTTGATCCGCAATCGGCTTCAAATGGAAGATTATTTCTGTAATGAAGCGCTACTCAAGCGCTTATCCTTCTGTTGGTTCAGCGTCGTGTGCTAATCATTCGTGTGCCCCGAAGATGTCTGGCATTCGCGTTCATCGTCATCATACTTTACACGCCACAAAATGCTCCTATGCCGGAAGGTACACCTATCGTGTCCGAAGTGATGCGAGCAGGTCAACACATGGATTTGCGGCACTGTTGCAGTATATAATTTTTAAGTAACTGGCTAGTGCGGCACTAGTTATACGGTAGAAGATCTTGCCTGCATGGAAATTTTATTTGAAAAAATTATTCGTTGGAATTGCCGCGTAACTGCCAATTGTCTTTTCTAGTATTCACAGGGGACTTGTAACGAGGTATCGAAACAGTTCTGTACGGGCCTTACTTTCTACCGCACCTACACACCTATACACTTTAAAATCTACCGAACTTTTAAATAGAGTAGAACAGAAAACGCTTTTATTGTCCTAAAGGGAGTTGTTTTATATACACAACGGCATGTGGCGAGAGTCAATGATGATTTGCCCGTTGCAACTGAACGGAGGCCTCTTTATGAAATGCGACTGTACGCTTTCAGTAGGTTTATTAGGCAGTTAGCTTGCTCTACGCATTGGCAAAAGTTGTAGAATCTCTTCTTTGGGGCAACGCCCTTCTTGCCTCCAACCGTGGATATTTGGCGCAAGACTATTTGCCTTTAAGAAAAAGGACGGATCGGTACGTCCAATTGTGTGTTCGTCTTTGCTACGTAGGCCCGCTGCGAAGATCGAATGCAACCACAAAAAAGCCGTTATTTCTTAGGCAACTGATGCACATCTACTGGGATTTGCGACGTCGGGTGGGACCGAGGTAGCCATTCACGCACGGATCTAGTAAATTCCTTCAAGAGCCCGCCAAACCTCTGGTACCATGACGATGGCTTAATAGGCGCACGCAGTTCACGCGGGCGGTCCTAATTTGTGGGCTCCACCAGTGTCTTGCGGAGGCTCTCCTTGGGCATCCTTCTCTAGCCGGACCGCCGACCGCCTGACATACCACTGTTATGATCGCCGTTAGATCATCCTCGTCGCGGGGGCGCAACGCCGAAGCGAGTGAACCGTCCTTTGAGGGTGTGTGCCAGTAGTTTCTTCTTGGTTTGTCGCATGTGCCAGTATCGGCGGTCCGGCAGACGCGGGTGATGTCTGTTGTGTTGCGGCGTTATCTGAAATGTGATGTAGCGGTGGTCGCTGGGATTCTCCTCCGCCTTCTGTAGCCACCCAGTCCTGGATGCTGAGTGCATTGCAGCCGAGTTCGCTAGCGCCAGATCAAGGAAAGATATCTGGCCGCGACGCGCAAACGTCGGCAAGTCGCCGCTATTGGCAAGTACCAAGCCCCGGCCCGACAGCCAGTCCAGTAGGGACCTGTCCCCGGTCCGTGATGCGGCGACTGCCCCACGCGACGTGCCGTATGTTAAAGTCGCCTGCTACTATCAATAAGTGGCCAGCGTAGCAATTAGTGTCAATCGATGCGCTAATGTCGTCTATAAACTTGATAAAATCTACTAGTGTCCTATTTGGGGAGAAGTAGCAGCTGTACAGTAACGATATTAATATCTGGCAGATAGGCCCATGAGAATCCGTTTCCCTGGTTGTAGCCCGTGATGGACAGTGCAGTGTCCAGTAACAGGCATTACTACCCGTCTCTAAAGGCGGCCTCGGGGTCCCGCCTTTGAAGACCCTGGCCGGACCTGCCATAGTCTCATCCATGCTAAGCGCAGAAAACAGGGCAATCCCCGTTTTAGATTTAGCGGGAGTCGGCCATATTAGAAGCCGCTTAGCCCCCCTTCAGGAGAACCTTGAGGCCCGGTGCGGAGGCAGGCCTGACCACGCTTTATCCCAACGTGACTGGAGTGCCCCTTTGCACACTCAGGTACAACGACGTCTCTTTAATGAAGGTACCGTCGACACAACCAGAGCTCACCTAAACGCCGTGTCCAACATGGATTCAGGCGCCTGGTTGCACGCGCTTTCCAGTGCACCCATAGATACCCTTGTTGAGAACAAGACGATTCACATAGCAGTAGGCCTACAACTAGGGGCAGACCTAGTTAGCCCTCATCGGTGTTAAGGTGGTCACCCCGTCGGCAAACTGGGACATCACGGCCTATGTACGTGTATCATCAGCGCAGGATGACGCCCTAGACATGCCTCTATTAATGAGCATCCGAATCTGGCTATGTAGCCTACTTAACGGAGCAAACATCTCCATGAGAATTACGATGGAATTCAAAAATGACGTGTATTGTGATTCGATGAAGTCACAATGGGATAAAAACAAACGCTAGTGGGTGGCTGCAATGTTAGTCGCAATTGCGTCATAGTCTGAGTAGAAGTAATCTAAGGAAGGGCTAGCGGACCTTTGAGGTGTGTCAATAAGTATTTTAAAATACACAGCAAGGTGATCCGACTTTACCGGTGGCTCGCCGAGTAAAAGCTCTGTTATACAATCCTCGTTGTCAGTAAATACAAGGTATATAATGGTACCGCTGCGTAATCTAGTGGGAACGTTCACAAGTTGTGATAATCCACTAAGGAAACAAAAATAACTACATATATACTCTTTCGTGGTTTCACTTGAGAACAATGTCAATACATCTCCAATTATTGTCAGGTTGGTTAAAGTCTCTCGTCAGAATCACCGGAAAGTCTATTTGCAAGAGCTCGTCAAAGTGTAGTTATTTTCTCAACAAGTTGTGTTGCAGAACCCGTAGGTGAAAAATTACAACAAATAACTGGGCACTTTTGATCTGTTCCACTCCTCAACAGGAAGTTTCCGACCCCTCCTTCCATTGGGAATTTCTTTGCCGAGTTCTACCAAATCTTGAAATAAGTTCATACGGTTATGGAACCTCCTGAATATGTCTAGTATATTTAATAATCCTATTTATACCCAATTAGATATTGCCTACATGACTACAAACACGAGTCAAAACGAGAGTTTGTGTTCAAACTAGCTTGCTTAAGGTCATTGTTAAGGATCTTGATCGATATCGTATTTGAGTACCTGATCGTATGCACTGATCTTTGCATCTGCTATTTTCTAAGCGCAGCATAACGTCAAAAAGCAGCCATCTTGTCGTGATAAGCAACCATCTTGTCTGCCAACCAAACTCACTAAAACTATCAATATACAGTCAGTGCTATCATTCAGCACCTTAAAAAACCATGGGAATCTTAAACGAATAGGGATCAGAGAAGAATGGGGAACAGTTTGCTAACAGACTGAGGGAAACAACAGATAAGCTGGATGATGGTACGAAGCCGGGGCCCTAGTAGCGTAATAATAAAGCGGTATGCACTGATCATATTTATCTCCGGTCAGAAAATACCGAAGCAGACATCCGGTTGATTAATAAAAACTACTCCTGCTTTTCCAACGCTGCGAGGCGAATCTAAAATTATTTCTGAATGGTATTTCTGTTTTAAATATTACGTTACAATTTTGTGATGCAATGTAAGAGCCTCCGGAAAAACGGTACTCTTCAGCGTACACTAAAAAATACAGAGTTGTTTACTTGCTTACTGAAACAGTATTGTTTTCAATGATGGCTACCCACAGTGGGACGATTTTTAGAAAGCCTTTGCCGGAACAGCGCTCCTGCACTCTTCGCAATACCAAGCCGCATGTGCAACGACGAGGCCCAAAACTCACGCTGCCTATGGTCGAAGGTATTACATCTGAAGCTAAGAAAAGCTGTCGAAAGTAGACCGCAAATGCTGGAGCACTACGACGACACGAATTAGCAGTTCTGGGAGTTCGCATTGTATTTTTGTTTGAACGCAAAATGCGTAGCACGTATTTGTTTTGGCGTGGTTAATACAGTTCCCACCCGCAACGAGTCTATGAGAACAAACGTTGCAATAGCACAGCCAAGAGAATTGCTACTCTACTTTCATTTTAAGGGATCTCTACCGGCTACGCTTTAGCTTCAGACTGGATATCGTGTAATGTAATGATGGATATTGATAAGCAAACTCGATTAGCCTGCCGGCGCCGTTCCGTGATGAAAAGGTCGTTTGCGGGCCTTCTGCTGGATATCGAGTTCTCAACTGTGTCTGTCTAGGATGGTCTGTGTCTATTTTAATTAATGCCGAAGAAGGCAGTAGGAAACGGCTTAGTAAAAACAGACAAATACACATTCTGTTGTGCGTTTACTCGACACTGGCCTCGAATGGCTTCGATTGCATGATTATGAGTTAACGCTTCACAAGCGTTTATTGACATGACAAAGAAGGTCGTAGTGTATGTGGTGTTCCGTGTAAGATCCACCCAGTCGGTGCTGTATATCTGCCGGCTGCCTTTGTATATATATATATATATATATATATATATATATATATATATATATATATATATATGCGCGTATGTGCCTGCCGCCACTACTTGGCAAAGTGTAGAAACGCAGCACGGGGGGGGCCGCTACGCTGATAAGAGCGTTAAGTAGTGCGCATCATACCGGTTTATCATTTTCGTCCTGTACGAACAACCGCCGGGGTGCAAAGCGAACTGTGCCGACGAACAGGCGACAGAGAACAGAAGTGGGAGGTGGAAGAAGGTGCTGATGATGCTGCTGTAGAATGACTTCTGTCTACTACGAGTACAGCATCGTCGAACACGCGACTATTTCTAGTACGGACACGACTGAAGCCGCTGCAGCGGCAGCGGCGGCGGCTGCTGACAAAACCACAGCAACAGCAGCAGCAGCAGCAGCAGAAGATGAAGATGAAGATCACGAGAATAAAGAAATTGCGACAGAGAAACTCAGCGACGTCAAACAACGGAGACGGTCTAGCCGGATCGGCAGCGGCGACGCATAGAGGATCGGATCACTCGACGGCTTACTGCGTTTGCTGTAACGAAGTCCAGCAGCAGCAGCAGCAACAGTAGCAGCAGATGTCTGTCTATCTATCTATATATCTATCTATATATTTATATATCTGTCTATATATCTATGTGTCTGTCTATATATCTGTCTATATATCTATATATCTGTCTATATATCTATATATCTGTCTATATATCTATATATCTGTCTGTCGCGTGGTCACGTTGATAGTGGTGGGTGGTGGTGCACAATGCAGTACAGGAGGAGGATGAGCAAGTCATCAGCGCATTTTTCTGGAATGCCGACCACACGATCGACACGGCGACAACATGGTAATGAACATGAGGGTGGCCGATGCGGGGAGTGGGGTGGGGGTCACTGACGAATTTCCCCCGGCAAACGTTGCCGATGCGCCGAGCTGTCGTACGCCGGCATCAGCAGCGCACGCCAGTGAGTACAGTGTCAAGGAACGGTGAACGAATAAACGGGCACGTATACGTGCACGTATTGTACGCGAAAGGCGTCTGCAGGTAAGTGTGAGAGATGCCCAGTTACCCCCCGATCCGATCCGATTCGATTCGTGTTTGTGGGTCTTCTTGTTCTGCTGCATGATCTGTGACAACCACCCGCCCGCCAATCGTTAAGCAGCTTGTTTCTGTGTCTTTCTGTTCTTTCTTCTTCTGTCGTCGGCGGCGGCAGCGGTGGTGGTGGCGGCCGTGAATAATAACCATCAACGATGTCTACAATCATCATCATCATCACCATAGTCATAATATAAATTAATGTCTGTGACAAAGAACGGACTAGAATTATGGCTTTCTGCTAAGCAGCTTTGATTGGCTTTGATTATTCGGCACCACGAGTATAATCTAAATACACATGCTACTCATTGATACCCTGAACGCTTAGAGCGGCGGTCGGATCACGTTCCATATCTTTGACAATATGTACGTTGCTTTTTGTTCTTCATTGCCATAAATGTTATCATCATGGTTAAAGTAATAACAATTAAAGCAAACATAAAGAGTAGATGATGGTGCGCCATATCTTGTGATAACTACTACTGCTTACGAATGTGAGAAGGGACACATTAACCATGACGTCGGAGCACGTATGCGGTAGTTTCCTATAGTCGAAGCTATCCTCTATAAATAGAGCAGCATATGTTGAAATATTGCAAAGGTGTTTAGCCTGGACAGGGCAGAACTGAGTTAAAGCAAGCTATGAGTGGGGATAGAGGGGTCTCTAAAATGTACTGAAAAAGTTTTGAAAAAAAGTTTTGAGCAGAAATAGCATCGTTGTGGTATCGTAGGTAGCTGAATTGCCATCCCCCCCCCTTCCCGTGGTCTAAAAGAGATGCTCTTTTAGAACGCAGGGGGCCTAGTAAATGCAGACACTTGCTTTTGCTAAAGCGGTTGCTTTTATTTGTTTATTAAGCTCTTTGCTCGCTCAACGAAAAACGATTGTGTTAGCAAGGCCGTGTACCAGACGGCGGTAAAGTCAGTGACCCTTCTAACCTCAAGACCCCTCCCCTACATATACAATGACTTGCCCTTTCCCAACGATTCGCTTCTAAGCTGATAGCACTCTGCCTAATGTGTATATATTTTGGTTGTTTTGTCGTAGACAGCGAAATTTTTGCTGCATTTGGAGGCCGGAGGCTTGCATTATTACGCCAGTGATCATTGCATCACGACTCAAGGCTGTGTCTAAGAGGGTAGAGGGACCGTCTGGGGGGTGCATACTAGTCAGACATGGGCGAATGTTTGCAAGGGCATTTTTTTCGTGGAAAAACTAGAAGGGTTCCTTTGACATCAGCGGGACTCCCAAAACACACACAGGTCAATCTGCTTTGACTGAGTTATCTTGAAAATGTCACCGTTGTTCGAAATTTCGTTACGACTAGCGCTTTAAAATGTTGCTGACTGTTGTTCTTATTTTACACCGTAGCAGGGGTTGACTTACACATTTGATCATTATCAGATTGCTTTTCATTTTTTTAGGTGTTGCCCAGCATGACCAGGAACGATTGCTTTTCCACACGTGATCATAACGCCATATGATGAGTGACTAGGGTCGGAGGCTAAAGAGACCCAAATGGAAGCAGAAGAACTAGAGCGTCTGAATTCTAGGAAAAGAAGATGTCACACGATTAGGTTTATCATCATCATCATCACAACGCTACGATACGCGTGTTAATATATTGGATGTTCTGTTCTGTCGTCTTCAGCATACGGGCTTCAGCATAACCGCTAACCAGCCGAATATTTGTAACTTCCTTTACCGCTGGTGTTCTGTCGGTGTTCTTAACCTGGCAGAGGTAATCGCGAACACACGAATTGCAGAAGTGGCATTAGAAATAATAGCCAAAACAGCAGCATATATACTCAAGACAGTATCCGTGGCTTAATAATAGAATTAATTGTTGCTATGGTAATTGCAGGTCTGGTCGAGCCCGGTGGCGTGATGCATTCGTCTGCGCCTCGCGACCGGAGGAGATACATAGGTGCGCGGGTTTGAACCCCACCGTTGCACCGATTTGTATTTATGAGGTCCGTCCATGAAGCAATGCGAAAAGCAGTATCGCGGACGTTAAACCTTGGCTGAGGGTCAGCCCAAAAAGTTGAATTTTAGGTATGGTTTTTGCTACTGTTGCACTTCTATCAACTGTGTGTTGTCGATGTTATTTTGCACCAACCATTAATAAGTAGAGATGGTATTCTTGTGTCTAGCTTTTCCTTCTTCTGAACGTCTCGTGGAGCTCGACCCTCCGATGACTTAGCCAATGGCGTTCCACAGAGGAGGCCGCGTTACGTTTACAAATGGCATTATCTTCCTAAAAATGTTTACCTCGAATAAAATATAATTTTAAGAAGGTTACTTATTTGATATATTATATATATATATATATATATATATATATATATATATATATATATATATATATATATATATGTTGTTTTTTTCTGCATAAGACATTATATAATGGATATGCTGAGGATAGACAAGCTCCTGTACAATTTTTAGGAATTTTAACAATTGAGCCGAACCACCAAGCTTCGGCCTATTTTGCTCATACGCAGCATTCATCAGCTTTACACAGGCCACATTTCTCACTAGTCGGTAGCGGCGTTTATTTTAAAGTTTGGTTCAAAGATGTGAATAAACGAAGACGTTCGGTGATTTTGAAGGAACCGAACATGGAGGAGAAATTAATCTGCATTAGGTTTTATAATAAAAACCAATTCATATGTTCTAAAGTAGTGGACATTTAAAATACAAAAATAAACACCATATGCTTATGGTGATATCCAGCAGTGCCTCGAAACGCTGTGCATACGTTGTATCGTCGATTTTGTGACAGACGTGACAAGAAGCCCGAAGATGAGCTCCGTTCGGAAAGGCCTTCGGCGTCAAGGACAGAAGAAAGCGTTGAAAACGTTTGTGATATCAACAAGTGCCGAATTACTACTGTAAGGAAGATAGCGGAGAAATTGGAGGTATCTTATAGATCAGTTGTCCGTCAGTCTTGACCGATCTTTATGCGTCAGAAGACTGGTAGCAAAGTTCATTCCAAAAATGTTGAATTTCCGTAGGCAAGTGTCTGAATTGAACATTCGAGCGGTAGCAGAAGACTCTGGATTGCATTTAGAGAGTGATCACAAGAGATCAGTTATGGTTACGACATCAAGATCAAAACTCAATCATCCCACTGGTGCTTCTAAAGAGAGAGTCGAGCAAACAACTTCAAACCTAGCAGATCCGGAACACCAATGTTCTTTTAACAGTTTTTTTTTAACAACAAAGGAATGATATTTTACGAATTTTGGTCACCTCGTTCTACAGTCAATAATACTGACATTTTCTTTTTTTTAAAGAAAATGGAATATCCGAGATAAAGAAATCCTTTCGGGGGAGCAACGCAACTTCGAAAAACGCGTTTTCAATTATTTGTGACAAGTAAGATAGAAGACAGCAAAAGGACATTGCAGCGGGCGAGAGTAATTTTGAAGGAAACGACAACACCTTGGAAGATCAGATCAATATAAATATACTGCGGTTAGATCCTTCGAATAGTTATAGATCCTCCGGCGGAACCGCCGTGAGGCATATCTTCAATGTGCTAAGGGCCGGACATGTTGAGCTATCTATCTAAGGTTTCTTCACAGTTCTTGTGGCAGCATGGTCGCTGACTCTCTACGGTATGGTCTATCATCTATCTCTTTGAGCGTCGAACGGGGAGAACAGATAATGAACTCTCTCAATAGATGATAAACTCTCGCTCAAAGAAAGTATATCCGATTAGCAACAATAGGGATCAAACACACCTGCTCATGACAACCATGACTAGCGTTATGCCCCAAACCACGCTAACGTGAGTAAAAAAAACGTGTTTGGCATTGATTACGTGTGATTTTGTTCACGCGATGTTTACTTTTTCACTGACATGCGATTGCCTTAGGGAGGCCGCGCAGCATACGGCGGCGAGGTCCATCTTAGGGCTAGAAGAATTAATCAGACCTTTCTAACTACAACACCCCCTTACACATCGGAGCTTCCTTCCACTTTTAAGTGGATCACATTAGCACCACGCATAATATCTATTTAAGTGGTTTCATCGCAGGCAGAGGGACCTGTGGGGGCCGGAGAGTCTTTCGTAAGTGAATTTTGGCGACAAAAGGCGATGCCTCATAAGACAAAAGGGTGTCTTCGGGCTGCGCATACCGGTCAGATATGGGCAGTACTTTACCATGGCTCTCCTTCAAGGTTTCATGGTAAAACTGCAGGATTTCCTCTGACTTCAGCGGGGCCCCCTAAAACGTACAGGCGGGTCTGTTCTGTCTGGGTTTTCCCGGAAATGTAACCGTCTTACGAAGGCTCGGTAAAACTTCTCTAAAATAACATGCCGAAGGCAGCTGACAACTGTAAAAGTATCAAGGATAAATGCATGCTCTATATGAGTTAAATAAATATAATAAACCACACACACACACATATATATATATATATATATATATATATATATATATATATTAACTACAGAAAATGTTTCCGTCTTGCCAAAATCTCGGTAAAGGCTTCGGGGCCTTCTTTTTACTGTATTAGTACTCGAGCCAATGTTTGTTTCTTCTAATGCTTTATTACCTAACTGGCATTGTGTCAATCTCCGTTTAAATAATCTCCATTTGAATAGGCACATTTCAAGTCGTGATAGGAACAGTCAGGTCAAAACGTCTTTCAGTGGCCTTTAATCAGCGTCCTTATTATCGTCGTCATTGCAGTACTAATAGTATTATGTTGTTGTTGTTGTTTTGTTGTTGTTATTGTTGTTGTCGTTTCTTCTACTGCTGTTGTTGTTATCATGTTCTTATCGCTGCAACTGTGCATATAATTAGTCTCTGCGGATTGTTGCTGATTGACCGTGATGTCGCTCTAAATATATCGCCGCCGCCGCTCCTGCTGTTACTGATGTGCTGGAATCAACATCGTTCACCTTAATTCGAAGAAGAAGAGTTTGGCCCCCTTGGCGGCGAACAACGACGGTGAGATGTTCTTCAGTCTAACCAGTAACAATAACGGTATCGAGACTACGAGCGTCCTTCGTGCTTCACTTACCGCCGGAGCCCAGAAATAACGGGGGAGTGAACGTGAGTTGGCAGTCGGGTCATGGCTTGCTGTAGCGGCTGCGAACGATACGCATCGACTCATCTGCTGTGTACGCTGCGTCTACACACATATATATATATATATATATATATATATATATATATATATATATATATATATATATATATATATATATATATATATATATATTGATAAATCAACTACTAATTGCGATAGTTCAGCATGATGGCAACGAGGCGGCAAGGGGGGCCTTGTCGGGAGGGGGGGGGGGGTGGCGGCTGATGAAGGTATTAGCACGCTATCTATAATATGAAAATTCGGGAAGTGTTGCGCTGCAGTCGTCATTGGCATGGCTGCTAGGTGACAAGATCATGCTTTACCATCAGCATCATCACCATGACCAGCCACAGCAAGAATAACAACAACGAACAACAACCACAACAGTAACAACAACAATAACAACAACTACTACTATTACTACTACTACTGCAAAAAGCTAAACATTTTGGCCGTAACAACAACCACACCAGCAACATCATCAACTCCTTTGAACCGCTGCCCGCCCCCTCCCCCCCCCCGTTCCCACTGTCGTTGTCTTTGTGGTCGTGATCATTGTGTTCGGCTTTGTCTTTAACGTTGTTTGCCTCTGTTGTGGAAGAGATTCCCGCTAACGGATTACATCTATCAGCCGGTCGTTGCAAGCAATAACAACAACAACAACAGTAACAACAGCAGCAGCAACAACAACAACAACAACAACAACAACAACAACAACAACAACAACAGCAGCAACAACAACAACAACAGTAGCAGCTGTAACAACAACAATAACAACAACCATCACCAGCAGCAGGAAAACTGCTCGTTCGAGCTTGCCATACAAACTACTCACAGACACTCGCAGACACGACACACACATGCAGGTAAGCTCATAGAAACACATACAACACATGACACACACGCACCATTGCCCCACATGCCCATAGGGTTGCATGTACTATTACGACCACGACTACTACTACTACTTCAACAACAACAACAACAATGAGTATACAAACAATCGATAGACGCACGTTTAGGCGATGGCAATACGACGCAGCAGCTCGTTGTCTTTACCCCCGCTCCCCCTAAAGGAGCCCAGCACCCCATGCTGTTGTTGCTGCTGCTGCCGCTTCTGCTTTGCGATCTTGAGGGCGAGCTGCGTTGGTCCACGCCAGCGGTGTCGCCCCGCCGCAGCCGCCGCCGCCGACGACGACAACTATTAATAAATAGTCACCGGTGGCAAATCGAAGTCACTTGGAAATCCACTGTCTACTGCCTGACATTCGTAGAACGAAGACACCTGTCGCCGCCATCATGAAGGTACATCTCATACAACAGCTTCATGTTTGAATTTGTCTCTCGAATCACTCAAACAACAACAGCAACAACAACAACAACAATAACAATAACTCGACTGCGACGTACTTTTAATTATCGTTAATTAATAACGTATCGAATCTATCCGTCGGTCTGTCGGTTTATCGATCTATTTATAAGAGACATCTAGCTTCTATTTTCGTGTTTACTATGTAAAACCTATTTTTGTATCTATCTACATACATAGGCCTGTACCTGTATCAGACTAAGTGAATTTCGACTATATATATATATATATATATATATATATATATATATATATATATATATATTAGCCGTATATTGTACCACTACCACAACTTGCCTGGCCTGGATTCTTTGAACTAGAGTGGTTTGACATCGTAAAGGACAAGGATATGCGCAGTTTTTCTTGCTCACATTATAACGAACGCTATAATAACGTATAATACTACTCCTGCCGTTTGCAATTTCTTCCAAAAAATAGTCGAACGCAGTCGACTTATTATTGATCTAGTTAACATTTTATACATCGTACAGGTTCAGCGATTCAGCAGCCGATCAGCATCGTAGCCGCCGACCAGTGTCCTCTATAAGTCGTATCATACGACGTCGAGTTCGTGACTTTGGCACGATATAGCATACCAATCTACTACTTAGGTACCTATCGCTTAGTACTTATTAGATTTCACACCGATTACGTTCGTATCCGTGAGACCTCAAATTTGCTTATCACCTATCCTTGAGATCACGAATCCTTGAGACATCGTATCGAGCTAGGTGACCTGCGTATCCATGGCATTGTATCGAGGTGACGCTCGCCTTTGTCGCACTTGTGTCTGTCGGCACGGAGGTTATGACCTAGAAAGACCTCCTACTAAACGTCCGTCGATATAAAATCTGACCTACGATACGGATTCGAGATGCGATCTACAACTGTGTGTGTGTGTGTGGTTGCTGTGCTGCACTGCTGTTGCAGCTGTTTGTAGCGATCACTATTGCTCTCGTATCGGTGGCGAGCGGCCAGCAGCAGCTGCGGCGTGTCGTGACGTCGCCGGACGCCCTCAACACGGGCGCGTACGTGGCTCAGCAGAACTACGCGCCGACGCCGTTCGAGTACGCGTACTCGTCGGAGGACGTCGAGGGCACGCACTCGGCGCAGCAGAGCGGAGACGGCACGGGCCGCGTGCAGGGCTCGTACACGCTGTCGCTGGCCGATGGCCGCACGCGAACCGTGACGTACGTCGCCGACGAGAACGGCTACCGCGCCGAGGTGACGACGAACGAACTCGGCACCGAGAGCCGCAACCCTGCCGATGTCGTGTTCACGTCGTCGGCGCTCACCGGCGAACAAGCCGCTCTCCAGTACGGCCCGCCGGCGCCCCAGCGACAGATTGTGACCGGCGGACCGGCCCAGGTCCAGGTTCGTCAGCTGAACAGCCAGGTCGCGCTGCCTTCGTACGGCACCTTCGCCGGAGTCCAGTCCGCGGGCTCCGCCTCGGCCTCCCGCCGTAGCTAGACGCGCCTGAGTTTCGAGTAGGGGCGGCATGACGATTTAGACCAGCTAGAAGCCTAACAGACCTAGCCAAGACGAACGAGAGACCCCCACAGGGAACGCGAAGGGTCCAGTAAGAAGCTTGTTAGTTGTTAGTGTTGTTGGTTAGTGAGTGAGAGAGAGAAGCCAGAGTATTCCACCGCCGACACCACCGCTGCCACCACAATCGTCTGCCAAGTAGAGATCACCGTCGCCCAACTGCTGCTATTCGGGTTCTTCCTCTATCTCGTTTATTTATTCTCGTGCACAATGTATGATTTTATCTCTCCTTTTGCTAGCCTAGCCCACCTCGAGCATCATCGAGGTGTTCGGGCCTTTCATTGTTGCAGGTGCTTCCCGCCAATGGCTTTGGTGGCCTCACGTCAGAATGCTTGCACGTTTTCTCAGCACAGCTCTCTCCCTCCCCCCCTCTCTCGCTCTCTCTCTGTCTCTCTAACTCTCTCTAGTTCTAAAGCATCACCTCTGCCTATCTCTCTAATCTCATCTGAGTTGGCTGGTGCTACTCGGCCTGGTTCGGTCTTACGAACGACACTCACTCTTCTGTTTCACTCTTTGTGCAACCGTCTGCTTGTTTTTTGTTGTTTGTTGTTAGTAATGGTGAATAAACACGCCACGTTAGTAATTCAGGTTGTGTTTGATTCTTTGTTATCGCATACATTGTCGTGCGATTCACAATTGTGATTTGCAGAGAAGACCTTAATTACAACTGTTCCTACAGAGGTCCACACAGTGATTGCAAATAACCGGGTAAATAAGGCATCTTTTAAATAGTTAGGTGTTGAATTTCACTGAGACCTGCTGAAGAGATTAGAACATTCTAACTGCGTCACGTCCAGAAACGAAGACAGATTTAACCGACTAAGACATACAAGTTGAGGCATTGCGCAATCAATTAGCTATACACTCATCCGACTCTATCTATATGTATACTTCTTAGCTATTCTATATGTACCTCGCACTGTATTGATTGCCATTTTTATTTAATTTGATTTCTAAAAGACAACGAATTCACAAGCAATTTGTTCACCTGCTGTTGTTACACCACTACTTATAGTGCAAGATTATGCGCAAGCCTGCGTGCCTCTCAACATTCAAATTACGGAAATGCAACTTTTTTTATTTGATACATAGCCGATTTTCTTAGCGTTTACTTAACTAAGCAGAGGCTTGGTTTTGACTAGTACAAAAATAATATTGCTAGCATTATGTAATTCATATTTACGTACAATATATTTCACAATGTAAACGTCGACAACGAGAACATATTGTATAGAAGACATTTTAAAATATATGACTGTGTGTTGTACGTTGTTGCCACTTTTGCATAACAGCATCAATGGTATTTTCTGTTTTCTAGAACGAGCTATTAGCTAGAAGCCTGCAAGATAAGGTAGGTTCATTAGTTCGCTCTTCTCTGCCAAACATATTGCTTATTTACCACTTTGCGAACATTGAGAAGGAAACGAAATGCTTGCCAGTTTCGAAACGTTTGTAGGAACAGACGGACAGATCTTTCTTATCCCGGTAACGATCCTGTACATGTTTCACTGGTGCTTTAGATTCGAAAGAAATTTAATTACGCTACGTGCAGATTACAGGATGCATTTTTTTCTGTACAACAACTTAAATACTATGTAAAAAATTAAAGAAACGCGATAACAAGCTACAGGCTGCAATAATTGAATAAATGGCTGTAAATACATGATGCATTCATGATATTACAGAGCAAGCGGTTTGATCAATAACAAATCAAACTGTTTTTTTGTGATATGGTAAAACAATAAACTGAAGGCATCTTTCAGAGGTCCGGCTACTTGTGACTGTAGAGATGCACGAGTACAACAAAAAGAAGATTTCCTTGCCTGAGTCGACTTGACCTGCATTCACGAGCTCTCTAACCTAATCCAATTTTGATATCTGACACCTACGCAAATGTTTAACCGTCGCGGTGATAACAACGCCGCCCTCACACTAGGAAAACACCGGTGGACATATCCATTTTGCTCAACAAGCCTTGAAGAAACTCGTTGCTCTAGAGAACAAAGCAGCGTGGAGAAAGTTGGCAGTGGCGAACCCATTGGGCGTCCCTTACCGTCCCTTACAGAGCGGTAATGGGTAAAATCTTCAGCTCAAAACCGCTCCTCACTGCTGAGAAGATCCAGGAGCAGGTGCGCCTGTTACTCCCCCCGACAGCCGCCGAGAAAGGCCGAAGCCTACACCGTTGACCTGGACAGCATCCCTACTATAACGGAGGAGGTTCTAAGAGCACCAGGTATCAGGCCCGACGGGGTACCGCCGGGGTGTCATGCATCTGCTCGCCTTACATCAGCGGCGGTTCTCGTGGCCTTGATCACACTCCTGCTAGCGGAAGGCACGCATCGCAGGCAAGTTGGCAGCGATTGTTAAACCGGCCGACTCATCTCGGAGATCGAAGACGTACGACTACACGCCCTGCCGGATGACCAATATGGGTTCCTACAAGGGCGATTGACCCTGAACGCTCTTGAGCGCATCCTGCAAAGGCGACCCAAGAGAACACAAAGTTACTAAAGACCCGCTCCTTTGTACTTCCGACTTCACATGGAAACTAAAACATATTGTTTATTTCGCAATAATTTTGCATTTTAAGATGGTAAATAATTACATGTAATGGGAATGTTTTTGTGCCATCTCATGGAAATTAGGAATGTTTTTAACACGGTAAACTGGGGGAGCCGTGATTATGGCAACGCTGCGGCGCAAAAGCACAGCCCGGCCTTTTTCGGCGGATCACTTCTTTCTACCGGGAGATAAGGCCGCTCAAAATGGGAAGCGGGTCATACGAGGTAGCTGCCGAAGTGCCGCATGACTTTGTCCTGGGGCCGGTTTTGTAGAATCTGGCCGTCGACTAAGCCTTGTGGCTAGAAAGGATGTAAGAGGCGGTAGGAACAGTAGCGTACGCCGATTGCCGCGACTCTT
Source organism: Dermanyssus gallinae (assembly GCA_003439945.1). Classification (NCBI taxonomy): domain Eukaryota; kingdom Metazoa; phylum Arthropoda; class Arachnida; order Mesostigmata; family Dermanyssidae; genus Dermanyssus; species Dermanyssus gallinae. Next base: position 14,130 of record QVRM01006239.1, on the reverse strand, counting down.
TTGTCACGGCACGGCTAGATTTGTTGTTAGAGACGACCTCACATGGTTTAGGAGTAGATGAGAAACCATCATCCCCAACTGGCGCTCCAGAAGACAAAGACCCTCTGTTTGACGGGTCGCGAGGCTATACACGAAAGCAACCTAACCTTTCACACACCACGGGGGCCGCCACCCTTCCAACTAAGGAACGAACAGATTGCAGCTGCCCGCAGGACTTGCCTACTATATGCGACCTACTATATGTCCAGCACGGCTTCCTGAAAGTCAGGTCCACACAGGGGGCTCTAAAAAGGGTTCTACAAAAGGCGGGTAAAGACTCTCAAAACGAAGGAATCCGTACACCTGATCCTCCTGGATGTCAAAAAAGCCTTCAACACAATGAGTTGGAAAGTAATTGTGGAGGCGATGGAGGAAAGGACATTTCCCCCTACCTCCGTCGAATGCTTTCATCCTCCCTGGATGACAAAGGTCTGGTTGGAGGAGGGCAGGAGTACGAGGTTACTGCCGGAGTCCCACTGGGCTCGATCTTAGGACCAAGATCTCACTCATGGGGTGGAAAGGTTAGTTTATGCTCACGACATTGCACCTATAGTTACAGCCAGGAGCGAGATTTCCAGTGAATGAACGTTTCACATTAAGTGTTGTCGGATGCCATGCCGATTGTATATTAGCATTCTCCCAAACTTCCCTTATTAAAAAAGCTAAGCGATAACTTCCACGGAAGATAGCGGGATAGGGAAAGAAAGATAATATTGTTTCGTGGCTTCGAGATTAACGCTCTGTTTTCCGCAGTACACACTGATGAAGACGCTGTGCCACATGATCATGTGCTGCGTGTCCGCGAATCTGCCACAAGCCACCGCTTGTTATCCGGCTAACTTGCTCATATCGTGTCGAGCTCGTTTTTGTTCTTTGCCGTACGCCGTTGTGTCTTAATCGTGTAGAAGGAAAACCTCGCCCCGCTAAGTAAATGAAACTAAACTGACCAAATTGTTTCAAAATAAAGAGGCGACCAGTATGCAAAATAATTACGGATGGGATAAACACACAAGCTCCGGTATCGCCTGTTGCTACATGACCATCTAGACAAGAACAATTTGTTATGAGGAATGGCTAAGTAATCGCTTGGCTGTAAAGCAGCCGAATAAAATAAACTCCAAATTAAAACAGTCGTACACGTCTAAATCTGGGGCGTCAGAGTTTGGGAAGCGGAACCCTGTACTTGCAAATACGCAATGTATATGAGCAATGCAAAATTTCACGGGAACCGTCAAGCGAATTTCTCCTGAGCAACAATTCTCTGTGAAGTACGCAAATATAACGCGAGGGTAACTATATATATATATATATATATATATATGTATATCGTTGTTTGAAGAGAGAAATGTATTTTTATAGCAGAGGACAATCATGTTTTTTGTCTGCTTAATTTACAAAAAAAGTTAGGGAGCAGGCGCGAATCAGAGCCGTGATCGATCCGATGAGCGGAAAGTGGCTTCAGGCCATTCCCTCACCGCAGCTGGGGACGATACTGGACAATACCACACTCCGCATCGTCTCCGGCCTGCGTCTGGGGGAGTCAGTCTGCTTCGCACATAACTGTGCAAGATGTGACCTACCGGTGTCTTTTACGGGTGAGCATGCTCTCTCTTGCAAAAGAAGCACCGGTAGGTTCTCAAGGCATTCAGCTTTGAGTGACGTAATACACCGAGCAATGCAGTCAGCCCACATACCGGCAGTCAAAGAGCCGGTCGGTCTGTCAGCCAACTGCGTCCTTACAGTCTGACTCTAGTTCCATGGAGTAAAGGCCGCTGCTTTGTGTACGACGTCACCGTGTCTTGCACGTTGGCCGCTTCTTATGCCCGTCATACCAACCGAGATATCGGAGCAGCCGCTCGCCTTGCTGAAGATCGCAAGTTGGCAAAATATCGTGGACTGGAACAAAACTTTATCGTTTAACGAATTGCCTTTGAGACATTAGGCCCAATGGGAAAAACTACAAGGAACTTTCTGGCGGATAGAAGAGCATGGCAGTTTTTGCTACAAAGAATATCAGTTGGAATTCAACCCGGAAACGCCGCGTCGATAATTGGTTCATTGCCCACGGGCAAGGGATTCCTCTTTCTGCCGTAGCCGAATCAAGTCAGCGTCAAAAATTATATGTACAGCTAAAGGACCTAAATAAATGTATGTGTAAAAAAAAAGTTAAGCATAACGCAACAGCTCTAATATCGCGTGACAGCATAACGTATAGCTTACATCCGTAGATTTTTTTGATAGCAATGTTTTATATTGACACTTGCCGACAAAACAAAGTTCATAAGACAGCTAACATGGACCTCGTAAAAAATGACGTTGCCCTAGGATTATTGGCGACGTAGACATGTACTACGGATTCCACTGGACTGCGTGTAGTACATCAAAGGTCACACCAAAAACAAATTTAATACAGAAAGAGACAGATGTGGCAATGAAATGATTTGCGTTTTTTTTTTATTTGGAGGTTCTGCAGGCACTCGTAACGAGGTTACAGCCTTCGGGAAATCTTATCAATGTATCTTTTAATACTCCCAATACCTTTCGGCTTACCTACCAAGGACCTTTCGGCTACGGCTGCTCCTAGCATTGACTACCGACAGATTAAACGACACGCGCGTTCACGAGAAAACGAGCTACGATTAGGGTTAGCTACGCCCAGGGACCTGGCCGCTGCGGTGGCGGCTAGCCTTCTCTGCGCGACGTGGCCCTCCGTCTTTGAGACAGCTCGGAGGGGAACGAGTTCTCTTGCGCGCGATTCATCGAGCCGACGAACCGGGCTCAGTTAAGTGCCTCCCACCGGCCCCATCGGAGCTGTGATCGATGGCCACAAATCGTCGTAGCTGTTCGTCTGTTCTTTCCAGTCATTCGTTCATGCAATACCCAGGCGCTCAGACGTTACGGCTTTAATTCAATGGCCATCTTCTCGATCGGCAATTCCATCTTTCTTCTCTTTGCTCGGTACTCTCCACTCATGGTCATTTCGCCCTTTTGTTATCTCTCTCTCTCTCATTCCGTCTGCCCCTACCTATCTCGTTCGTAGCTCTTTTCGGTACACATCTACACCCTTCTTATTTCCTCAGAGTCTCACTCTCTTTCTGTCCAGCACAGCGTTGGCTTCCCCATATCGTTATCTCGACGTTGCACTGTTTCGCTGCTCTGTCGATCCTCCATTCGGAGTGCTTGCCCTACCCGGGAAGCCGCCGGGTAGCACAATCATCTTGGCGTGTTAGCGGCTTCCCGATACTTCTATTCATCTCGCCGCCTTTTCTCTTTGTAGAACCCCCGTTTCCTTCGGTGTCATTTACTTCGTTCGGGGCCGACTTCTGCTTCCAGGGAAACCATTGTGCCGGCGGCGAGAGCTACCTTTTTAGGAACGGTCTCGGCGTCCGTATTGCAGTGTCGTTGAAGGGAGGTGGAAGCGCCTTTCAAGGCCAACACGAAGGTCTCGAACGTCTAGCTAGCCGAATAGCTTAATGAAGGTTAGCGCCCTTCTAAGCCAGAGTCTAAGTAAGTCTCGAAAAATCGAAAATAGCCCCTAAAGAACACTGTAGCAAATACGTATTGTATGAAATCAAATCACTATGAAGATTCGTCAATGAGGCTTTAATAACAACAGCAGCAGCAGCAGCAACAGCAACGACTGCCAAGCGGCTAGCAGAAAGCGATCAGATGTGCAGAGTTGCGTCATATAATAATAGCCTTGGCCAGAGCTCGGCCCGACTTAGAACACCATTTGGATGGTCGTTTTGCTTCTATTTAGCGGCTTCGATGTAGCCAGACTCCCTTCGGTTTCGTCGTTCTTTATAGCAAAATATGGTCACCATCAGTAAGCGTCGGCCAGAGCAATATCAACTCAAAAGGAATAACTACTGATGCAACCGCAATATCCACGTATATATATGTATATATATATATATATATATATATATATATATATATATTTGATGATTTATTAATCAATACGTTTGCACACTCGGCAGCGCTCGTCTTAATATATATTATTAACCTTATATATATATATATATATTTGAGTAGTCTGCTGTGCTTTCTTTGGCGCATGTGTACGTACACGCTCGAGCTGAGCGCACATTCAAGGAGGTGAAGAAAACCAGGCTTGGCGATCTTTGAATAGCCGAAAATAAAGGAGCAACAAGTCTGCATAAAATTCTGTGTCGACACCAAAACATAAAAAATTAAAAAGTTTGTCCAAACAACCCATTAGTTACCACTCGAGAGCTAGCCGAGTGGGTTGGAGTTCACCAAGCAACCATTGTCAGGACGCTTAAAACAATTGTAATCAAATAACTTAAAATAACTTCTATGCTCGGTAATTGGGTTCCCCACAAACTGAACGAAACAAATTGGCAATTCGCGCATGCGCGGTCTGCACTCACTCCTCAATCGTGTAGCCAGCTTGTTAATTTGCGATGAAAAATAGGTTTTCTACGAGAACGTGCGCAGGCACAAATTCTGGTTTATGCCCGTAAGGTCCAGCCTATTTCCCAGAGTCAACACCAAGCTAGGTCGTCCCGCGCAGTGTGGTATCAGTGGCGCCGGTGGAGAAGCTGGCCACAAGTAGACTTACATCTCCGCCGATTGTTTGAAGCACTGGCACATGCAATTCGCGGTGGGTTGGGAGGATGGGGAGATGACTGGTTTTTAGTGAGTTGGAGCCCCACACTACCGGCCCACACTTGCAGACAAATTACTGCAGTGGTGGCCGCGTGCAGGGTAAACCACATTTTCCAGTTACTCCTCTAGAAAAAAAAGTGTCGCCGGTGGAGGGCTGCACGGGGCCACTCATCTTAAATATATATATATATATATATATATATATTGTTTTGCGTTTTTCACTGAGAGCAGTTTAAATTTTATGAACATGCGACTATTGCTGACCGGGTAGTAGGCACCAAAAAGTTTGGGCCCTGACACCATCCGATCACGGGGCTTTCAATATATTTATTCGCTCTCCCGTCGTAATCGCTTCGACCACTGTGGCGTCTTGTATTGCACCAACTGTTTCATCAGCGGTCTCGTATTTCGGCCAACAAAGAGATGCTCACAAATTAACATTTTGACTATAATTTGTTTTTCTTCTGCCTGGTAGGCTATCTTTTCTTTTGACTCCCAGTTTTCCTCAGACTATCACCTATGGCCAATTCCACGAATAGTTCTAGTAGGCTAGCGGCGCGCTCTGAGTTCCGGCATGCTGCAGCGACTTCTTCATACCACTTAGTACTTAGGTTATACTCAGCGATATCATCTTGGATGCATGTTAGGATGCATTACTTTGTATACTAAGCAGGAGCACACGCAATTCACAGACAGTCCTTTCAGGGTCTTTAGCATATTAGATATGCCATTCGTAAGCGACTATCTATTGAAAATGTTGCGACTGAGACACCACCGATCAGAAGTGGTCACCTTATGGACACAGACGGTAATCAACAATATTTGCAATGCTCGTTGTGGGTTTTCCGAAAGGTAGATTTGCAACCTTGAAGCGACTTGAATTGGGGGCCCGTTCCTCTCATCAAGTATCGACGTGAACGAGATGTACAACACATTCAGAGAATGTATACGTCCAGCAAAGGCCGGCGAATGCAGCAGCATCAATAAAAATATAAGACGACTGACCAGAGTGATTACGAACGATCAAGGATACGACGAAAAGAAGCGCCTTCAAGCTAAACGATCAAATGCTACGAAGGAAAAGACTAATGAAAGCGTAAAGTTGCGTTTCCAGGCGACAGCTCCGCAATTCGCACGTACGTCTCGAATTAAAAACATTTTTAAGGAGTTTTTTTCTAATTCAATCGACCATCCTCCGTCCCCTACGGGCTTGGAATTCATTCTAAGGCATATCTTCAAGGCACCGAGGATCGGACCCGGACATATTGAGACATCTAGGGTATCCCCCCTACTGTTCTTGTGGCAGCATGGCCGCGGAACGCTCGGCGGTATGGATTAGTCATCTATTCTCAATGAGCTTTCGCAAAGAAAATTCGATCAACAACGATGAGCGAAGACCCAATGACGTGAAGGAAGCACTAGTTCTGTCTGATGTATGTGTTTATAATTTTACCCAACCTGGGTGTTAATAAAGCATAATAATAAAGAATGCAAGAATGGCTCCGTCACAACAGAGAGCGGCGAGAAAGGCGCCGAAATCCTAGATGCCACTTCTGCGGAAATCTATCTAACGAACGAGGAGCTTACCGAAAGATGCAAATGTGGCCAGTTACTTTTGCCAACCGGCGCCAACCGATCTTCGTCTGGTAAATGACGTCAACACATCTCTAGAAAATCGGCTTCTCTATCGAAAGCGTCCGGCAGTAAGTGCAACGAGACACTCGAGGGAATACCTGCATACGTATACAGAAAGTGTGGTCGATCGATATGCGAGCCGATATCGATCATCTTCCGCCGCTCTCTCGGCGACAAAGAAAGAGTAACCGATATCTTCCGCCATGCAATAATATGTCCGTCGCGCAAAAATATGACATGACAAGCGTCCTATCGTATCCATGTGCCATATCCAATACGAAAATTGGTTTAGATACTCCGACAAATCTCCAAGTGCTATAGACTTGCCAAAATCATTGCACTGCTTTCGAATCGGTCACGCACGAAACGCTTTTAAACACCTTACGACAATAGGGCGTACAAGTCTATATTGTCAAATAACATACGTCTTTCTTTAAAAGTAGGACTGTTTATGTTAGAGTCAAAAACGTATTGGCATCATGCTTGCGCTGTCACACATTGCTATCAATATTAAGCTATTCTAGTATATAATGTATCCACTGACTAAGGTGCGTTAAGGCCTAGAAAGTCATGAAACATTGGGCGACCCTAAGGCGTGGACTAGAGACTTAGATTTAAAGCTTTCCACACACAGATGCTGGGTCCTACATGTGATGAAGCTGATTACTTTGTAATCATCATAAGAAACCTAGGAATTTAACGTCTGAAAGGCTTAAGTACAGCGATACGTGACCGACTTAGTTCGCCACAGCTCCATAACGACCCAACTGGCTCATGCTCACACCTGTTTTAAAAAAGAAGCAGAATTACACATAAGACTCTCTAAACAGAATATTTTTCTAATGACACTTTAGTCTCCAGTATGAAACACCGGTCTACCGAAAGCCAGAAACCTTATACATATGATGCACAAATGTTTTATGCGTCTAGTAGCAAATCATGCGGGGCCTGCCATAAACGAGCGCAGCATAATTGTTTCTAAAGTATCTACAGCACCGACCGTGGTTAGCACACATATATATATATATATATATATATATATATATATATATAGAAACTAGAAGATGCGACATGGTTGGACGAGAATTCGCAAAAATTGAAGTTCTTTTTAGCTCTCACGCTCAATACTTTAAGATCATAACTCTACAATTTTCATAGCGCTAATACAATCAGGCGTTATCATGGCGATCATTTTAGGTATCAAACCTATGGTGATCCGATCCATGTTTGCGGATACAACAAATTTATATATATATATATATATATGCATAGCTGATTGTGCTCGGCAGAAAATGCTGCTTTGTTTGAATTTGGTACTCATGCGGGCTACACGAAGGCAACTAATCATAGAGTGGCAATTCGCAAACTAAAAGGTTTTGGTATATCCTCTTGTCTAATGTTCTCTTTTGCCCTCTCCTTAGTGTCAGACCCGCATAGGGTCCCTGTTTTTGATCTGGAAGGTTTTGGTAATGCATGATGCGCCACTAGCAGCCTGCGTGACTAGTGTAGGACTCACATGTCCACTAAACCTGTAATTTTCTTCCGGATTCTCTCTATCATCCCGTATGTCTACCTGCGGTTGGATAGAGGATTACTGACGGTCTGTGTCTGATCTACCGCTTGCGTCCCTCCTCTGGTAACACTGAACCCAAAAAGGAGTCCGACAACGGGGGTCAGGAGGAAAACGGCTTACGGTAGGTCATATCACGAATCAAACCATCATCGATATGAAACCAAAGTGATCTCTGTAAAGTGTACATTATTGTGGTTGCTGTCCACATAATAAACACCCACAAACAGCGTCACTCCTGAGTATACCGGCGTCTCGGAGCATGTGGGTATATCTACAGCTGATGACTCGACTTTTATCATGTTGCTGAAAAAATAATCGACAGTAGAGATATTTGCTACAAATGCTGATCTGCGTAACGAACCCTATAAAAGAGCATGAGGAGCGATGTGAGTACAAGTTACTGATCGAGGCATATCAATCACCACACAAATGGTTGCGTGCCGATAGACGAGCTACTGCATGTCCAATCCAGCCTGAGAAGTAAGACGAGCATTTCGTAGAATGTTTGCCGGTGCGGTAACCATTCCGCTGGGTAAGGCCCCCGGGCCCGACCTAGCGGTAAATAAACATCTTCGGCACGCCACTTTGCTGCCGTGCTTCACTGCTATCTTAATTAAATATTAAAAAACATATGCTTAGAACGTTCCAATTACCCGTGGAATGGAGGACCAGTCTCCTTCGTATTATTGCTAAGGGAAAAGGCTCCATCGTCCTACCGAGGAATAACGAAAAGAGCGTAATATATAAGCTTTGGTCGGCCATCTTAACACGCCCGTCTGAAAGTAATTTTAGAAGTTATTGGAACACTCCCTAAGCAACAACAGGGATTTGGAAGAGGCAGATCAACAATGACTGCGTGCGCCGTGCTTCTAAACTCGGTGCATCGTACACTTCGGATCTGGGGAAGTTATCTATTTGCTGTTTCGTGGACTTTACGGCGGCCTTCGATACGGCCTCGCAAACAATCATCCTCGACAAGCTGGCACGCTCTGGAGTTCCACTGAGCATGCTAGAACTTCTAACAAGCATCTTGCAGCATGGACTGCTAATAATAGACGATGAGGTGGCCTGAGGACGCGCCGATCACTCAGACCACCGGTGTTGCTCAAGGTGATAATCTAAGTCTCCTGTTGTTCTCAATATTGGTAAGCGATCTCCCAACGAAAATACAAAGTCGGCATTCACAAGTGGAGGCGCTTATCTATGCCGATGATTTAGTACTGCTTTTTTTGAAGTCGCGTTCACTTGCAGCCGTCGCTTGTAACCTTGCAGAGCTGTGTCGACCCGCATAAACTAGAGAGCGGAATAAACAAGAGCAAGACTAAAGCGACGACAATTCGACGAGGAGGAAAACTGGCAAAAAGCGATAAGTTCCGACTGGATTCAGAAAACAATCGAAAACTTTCCCTACTTTACCTACCTGGGGTCGTGTTTTAACCACGTGACACAAATTTTTTCCAGGCATGGTAAAGATAGAGTCCGAAAAGGCTCTCACCGCATTCTACGTGTTCAGGTGATTCGGCCTCATCTGTCGAGATAACACAAGCTTAAGGGCGTTTGATCAACTCAAAGCCAGTTTTGAGAGTAGAGCATTGAACGTCCACAGTAGCCTGAATAGATTAGTGTACTCACTGGCCGTCACCGTTATTCATTGAGGCATGCAGAATTACAACCCACCGAAGACGACGGTCTTTAGAGAACACTTCTTAGATTAGGAAAGTAAAATGGCCGACATCGACCCGCTGTTCCATAAAACAAAGGCAATGACGTCGGGTTCGTGTAGAGGCTGCAGTTATGAGAATCGAGGTCTAGTCACCAGATTTGCCGTCCACGGCTCTCACCTGAAGATCTGTGTGAGCGAGAAATCTCATGAGATCTTGCCGGAGTGCATATGTAAACTTTGTAGCCGGCGTTTGCGAAAAAGCAATTCCGTTGTCTCAACCTTGAAAATGTAATGCCTATGATGTATATGTGTAAACCAATCCTTGGTAAATAAAACTACTACTACTACTACATTGTGGTTGTTCTATGGACATTGACCGTATTACTAGGTTTTTAAACTATTGAACGTATAAGTTAGAAGAGTTGACCCAGATTTATATATATATATATATATATACAGGACGTTCCTCTTTTAAGCGCACGCATTTTAGAGGGTGGAAAAACACCTTATGCCAAAAGGATGAGGGCAGGCGGTAATGGTTTGTTTAGGAGTAAGAGTAAAATTACCATAATCTGTTATATTGTAAACTACCATATCTGTAAACACCACTCATTGACCTCGAGTCGTTCTGCGTAACCCACTGTGTCATGCTTGAATATCACTGTTGAGATCGACGATACATTTTACGTAATTGTCGGTATGCCTCTTCTTTTTGTGTCAGGGTTCAACGTCTGACTTTAAGTTGAGAGCAGCGTATGAAAAAAAACTGTTACTGGGTAAGCTGATAGCGAACGCTTATGCACAACGCAATGAAGTGTACAAGGTTCGGTGTGACACTTGTGTAGTCAGAAACCCATATAAAGAAATTATTAATATTACGAATGTATTAACTTATATTACGATAAAGAAATAGAAAATAAAAAAATAACTCCTACGATACTTCACATAACGTTAAGCTAAGTCCGACGAATCAAGTAAGGAAATCATAGAAGATCATCTAGGCTGGTATTTGTGAACAGACTCTCGACAACACACGAACAACATTCGACTGGCTTGTGCTCAAAGTCGGTAATCTTCACTCACTGTAGAAACATTAAAATATACCTCATACGAGGGACAGCCTTATCTGCGTCCTACGACTCTTCCAACGTTGTTTTTGTTGAATTTGTTGTTGAATAACAAAGAAGACCAGAGAAGGAGTCTGGCATGATGCCAACCGGCGGAAATCTGACTTGCTGACTATATACGACTCGAATCTAATTACCCATGGAGCGCTCTCTCCCGCCAAGGCAGGGAATCAACCACAATGGTATCCGGTGCTCTGCTTCTTCATGTGAAGACTCGCTGACTTCGGGATTTCAATTTCTCAGCTTGTGAAAGACGGCCACGACTAACGAGTCTCCGCTGATGCGGCATGAGCGCACGTTTATCTATACATACATGCGTGGCGGTATGAATGTCTGTATATATACACATTTATATTTATATTTTAGGGCCAGAAGATTTTCATCCTCTCATTTACCGGTGTTATTGACACACTAGTATACAACGATACATTTATTGTATTGTATATACGTACCTTATAACTGTAAACTAAAAAATACGAATAATATCTTAAATTATAATAATAACTAGATTAATTGAAGATATTGCTTAAATTGACGGCAATCAAGAATATCTGATCGGACTATAAACATCTGTTAAAAATCTTGTTTTTCAAAAATCGTGCATGGCAATGCAGCAAACTTTTCAGTAAATAAATACGTTGACAGATATATGTGTGGATATGAATATAATGAATGTAAATAACAAAAGGTAAAAAATAAATCTAAACAACAAAAGTTGTATAAGCCAAAAAAATTCTATAGAATACCTCATCAAGGTGCCTTCTCTTCTTCTTCGCCAACAACACAAGCGTTTCTTTAAAGTACGCGGATTTTTCCTTTCGTAGACAACCAAGCACAGTCCCAATTATTTGAGCCTGAGAAACACGGTCGCAACGGTGCCATCTACTAGAATAGATTCATCCACATACAAGTGACGGCAATCAACCGGAGATACCAGTTTTCCATCCCACAAGTTAGAACTGCACCTTCTTCTAGCTAAATAAATTAAACACTTTTCGTGCTTAGTAGAAATGTTTCGAAGTTGGGATGTAAGGAAATTCGACACATTATCTAAAAAGATTGCATTTCTACTATAGTTTATATATAGAATGCTATATAAGGTATATTTTTGATATGTGGATTTGTGTGACAATTCACTCAGCATCTCTGACAACAGTCGTGCGGGGCAACTAGTTGCATTGAAATAAATGAATACCATTAGGCTGTGCTTACTACGGCAATTTAGCCATACGTAAACCGAACAGTCCGTTAATGTGACCAGACATGGCCACTTCGTTCGATCCAATATGCCGTTGATTTCATAGGTTATTGGAGCAAAGACGGAAAAAGCGTGGAGGCACTTGGGAATTCAAAAACTGTCGTATCGCGGCGTTACTATTCAGCGCCACTGTTCAAACGGTAAGCCTAGACTAGATTTGACCGAGCAAGATGGCTTAGTGGCAAAGCCTTTGCCTTGCATTTGGGAGGACTGGATTCGAGACCCAGACCGGCCACTCTTAAATTGGTTTGCATGGTTTCCAATTTAGACAAGGTAAATGCCGGAGTGGATAACTTAGCAATGACATGAAAATCCGTACACCGGCAATTGCCTTACGGGAAAATCTAAAAAAAAAACGATAAGCGTACCAATAGCAAACTGTCCTTTGGGGACACCTCAGCCTGAAAAACATACTGTATAACACATACGTATACTTAAAATAGTTGCATGTGTAGAGGCTCCTCCAAGCCTGATCAGTAAATCGTTTGAAAGGAATTTCCTTGTCTTAAAAAATCAGGCATAATAGATACATCGACCGAATGGTTGGACATTATTGTTCTAGACAAAATAATCCCGAGCGGCGTTTCCATCCACCCCCACGAGATGCTCGGTGGACGTTAACAACCATTGAGATACCGTCGTTCACAGATCAAAAACTTGTTCTAAATACCCTTTTTCAAATGGTATGGACATTGACATTCAAAAGCATCTACAACGGTGGTAATGTGATGGCCATACGAAGTCAAGGTCAGGCAATCTGTCTGGGCATTAGTCGGTATACTAAATGGATAAAAAGTTCATGCCGGCTACGACGCCCCAGAAAAACGTTCTTCGGAAGTAAGAAAAATAAGTAAGTGTCTGCGGATTGCTTTTGAATTGCGTTTGTAGCAGGTTGTGCAGCTGGACCATGCCAGACCCTCTCAATGGAGCAGAACGAGTACCGTGCTGTGATTAAATATTTTTTAAGGCTTAACTGCAACGGAAATTGCAGCCAAATTAGGTGCAGCTTTACGGCACGAATGCGTCAGCGTACAGCACAACCATACATGAATGGATTGCCTCATTAAAAACAGGTAGTCTGACCACCGAGGATACACAACGTTGTGGATGGCTAACAATAACTTTGAATGACGAAACAAACAAAAAAAAGCGGACGAGATCGGTCATTAGCTATGGTACACGGCAATACAAATATTGCGCCCCGCATTTAGGGATTAAAAGATTTAAGTAAAGCGGCCACCGCTCGAGCAAAAAAATTACGAAAAACTAACACGCATGTTAATTTTGGATAAACATTTTGAAATTTAAGCCAAAAATCTTTTTGAGGGCCGTTTTCGGTCGCTGATGCAACCTGGATCTAGCATTTCACTCCCAGGCGGGAAGATGCCGCCACGGAGTGGCCCGTACGCAGCGAAAACGTCTCCCACCAGTGTAAAGACGCACGTCTCGACCGGGAAGGTATTAGCAACCGTTTTCTGGAATGCGACACTGTGGGACGGATACTACGCTTCTACACTTGACAACCTTTCTACACGAAATGCGATAACCGGGCAGCGCTACGCAATACTCTCTGTCTTGTACGAGCAAAAGAAACGCATCATACATAGCATTACGGCCCGCGATGCAGGAGAAGATTGTGCTCTTTCACTACGACAATGGGCCCACCCACAAGTCTCCTGTTTGCCATGGCCAAATCTATGAGATAAAAGCACAGCAAGGAAGATGCAGCGAAGGCGGAGGGAAAGCAGACATAAACTAAATGGGCATGGTTCAAACATAATGTATGCGTTGGACAGCCAGCAGGGCGGATGACTGCTGAATGCCAGTGCGTATGCTGAGTCTCGCCGTCCGTTTCCATTGTGCGCCAAGAGCATGAAATATAACCTTGTTCTATTTTTGGCGAGATGTTCCTTTCTATTTCAGCCAGCGCCAGCCTTTCATCCGAGATGACAGCAGCAGCAGCACGATGCTATTCTGTTGACATTTAGCGTATGTACTCTAACCAACGTTGAGTACAATGACCCACCGACGCACAACAACAACAACAACAAAAGACTTTCTCTTAAATGCAGAGTATTTAGATTGACATGCACCTTGCACACGAGAAACATATTCAGCATCATAAGAAGCGACTCTCAGTGATATCTGTGTGGCACACATTCTCTATGATATTTTGCCATTAATTTGACATCTTACGTGACTA